>OZ026614.1:65910466-65965466 GCA_964020975.1 Hermodice carunculata | reverse complement strand
CGTTCCGGTTTGAAAACGGACCGCCACATTCCTTGTTCATTTTAAATCTGAAACAGAAATACCACCAAGACTTGCGCAGATCTTTATGCAGGAACTTTATGATGAAAAGAACAATTTTTGTCAGCATTCAAAATGAAAACCTGGCTGTCATATTGCCGATTTGGTCGCAGTTACCAACGACCTATGCTATTGTCTGTCACTCTCGCACCAAATGAAAAGACAAAAGACAAGAAAATTTTTATACAATAAAAACATGTAGTCTCTGTCTGTGTAGTATGCAGCTATTGATACAGTCTTCACATTTTGATAAGTTGATTTCACGAAACGTTTTAGGATATTTTCAAGCAATAATTATATGCTATAAGGTGTTGAATACAATAATAAATCTGAAAAAGGGTTAATCAACAACTGTCTGTTGCCACCTAGCATATAATGACAAGAAATTCATAAAGACTACATATGAATACCCAGAATCTGGGGTTTGGAGTACAATATAGAGCCCGAAAAGGGTTAATCGGACCTGTTTATGGCCAGCTGGCATATCGTAACAAGATATTCATATATGCTATATATGTATACCCACTACTTGTCAATTGGCTCAAGCACACATGAGCCATCATTATTTGACTTGTACAGCATTTTGAGAATCAGGTTGTAAAGGACATTGATCTGTCTGAAAAGGGTTAATCGGCATCTCATGACAAGATATTCATAAATACGACGTATGTGTACCCTGTCCAAGTCAATCGGCTAAGGAAAACATCCAAGGAATTTGACGTTCCGTTTTCAAACACAAAAGCCACATTTTGCATTGTTTCGCAGGATGCTTACAACCGCCTAAGTTTTATTGCGTGGCAGTATTGAGTGCTAGCTTCAGGGTATCTCTTCATGGGTATTTACGAAGACTGCTTTGAGGTCAGAGCACATGCACTGCATGCAAAGCAGCGTTTCTTTCTTTCTTTCTTTCTTTCTTTCTTTCTTTCTTTCTTTCTTTCTTTCTTTCTTTCTTTCTCAGCAAATTTGTCGGACATTTCATTTGAAAACCATACATAAAGTCTTGAGTTTTTGTGTAAAGAGGTTTTTGAAAATTATGTAAATTAGGACCGTTTGGAAATTTAAATGCTGAATATCTCCAAAACTATTATAGTTACAGGTAACCAAACCAACTTAAATTCATAAATTTGTAACACTTCACACTTCTGTAATTTACATGCGACATTTAATTAAAGATCAAAGGTCAAGGTCATTTGAACCTTTGAAATTTTCGTCCAGCCATAATGCTGTCAATTGTCGTCCAAGTTTAACCACGTAAGACCAAAACTGTGTGTATTGCAACACTGCGAATTTTTATAATACATGTGACCTCTTAATGTGAAAGGTCAATGTCATTTTGCCTTTTGAAATTTTCTTCTAGTCTAACTCGGTCAATTTTCATCCTATTTTGATCATGTTGGCCTCAAATCGTAGATATTGTAACTGTGCACATTTTTGTAATTCACATGTGACCTCTAAAGGTCAAAGGTCAAGGTTATTTGGCCCTTTGAAATTTTCATTTAGCCATAACTCGGTCAATTCTTATCCAGTCTTGATCATGTTGAACTCAACTTGTAAGTGTTGCAATACTGCATATTTTTTCGAACTAACGTGTAACCTCTGTAGGTCAAAGGTCATTTGGACCATTAAAATTTTCATCTAGCCATAACGTGGTCAATTTTCATCCAATTTTATTCATATTGGGGTCAAATTGTGGATACTGTAAAACCACACTTTTATGTAATTCAATTTGACCTTTTAAATCATTTGGACTTAGAAATTTTCATCCAGGCATAGTTACAACTTTTGAATGCCTATGCATGGCTGCAATTAAACACTGATAAGAAAGTGTCTTGGGGTTACTCTTGGTGTTGTTAATTTTTACATTGCGTGACCTTGAAAGATGAAGCTTACATATGTGTACATATATATATATACATATATATATATATATATATATATATATATATATATATATATATATATATGTATATATATATGTATATATATATATATATATATATATATATATATATATATATATATATATATATATATATATATATATATATATATATATATATACGCAAGAGGTAAATCTATTACATATCAGTGGTGGGAAAAAGAGATATAAATAGTAATAACGAGGCCAAAAAGGCCCACACAGTTTTATCCATGATAATTAATTGTCCAGTTAATAACGCTTCAGAATAGAATAGAATTATGGTAAAGTAAGCTGTAAGTAGCGACAAAGTCACTAAATTTTCATAAACGTATGTGTACACAACTTACATTTTCACTAGGTGCTACACTACGGTTCAGGAGCACATTCATCACATGCTATCAAAAACTTGGCGGCAAGTTACCAATATGTGCAATAATGTACATTTTGCATGTTATCCTTCCTTTGATACTTTATTGCTATGCATTTATTATGCATCTACCGTAGGAGGATATTCATATAGTGTTTAGTCCTGTCGTCTGCAGTTACCATATATCTTATTTTCCTTATATTTTTACCCCCCCCCCCCCCTGACCTATTGCTTCTTAATTTGGTACCTCCTATAATAGTATATGGGTCTGGGAAATTATTACCATATAAAGATATAACCTTGAGGTCAAAGGTCAAGGTTAAATCCTTGTTACATTTTTCTGATGACTCAACAGTTTTCACACATTGGCTTATACCTTCTTACCGGTGAATCGTGGGCCCAAGATTACTTTTAAACGTTAATACGAAAGTACTTATGAGCTTTCAATTTTAATAGTTTAATTTAAACCTGAGTGATCGTGAAAAGTCAAACAAATATTCCTGTTGATTACCATGTAAGTCCATGGGGTTGCAATGCTAATTCACATTTTCAACTTCTACTCCAAAACAAATGGCCAGATTCACTTCACACCTGTGGGGATGTACATCGGGTACCAGCTGTGTTCATATGGTCATGCTCCAATGATCTTTGGCTTTTTAATGGTTTTTGTGTTACTTTTTGCCTTGCAAAAATAAAATGGTTTCCCTGCCGCATCTTCAAATGGGTATGATTTAAGTCCAGCAAACTGTCATCATTTACCCTGGTGGGATTTCCCTAAAATTTGCTAAGAGGTGACTTGAGGTGAAAGGTCATGGTCAAACTTTCAGCAGAAGAATGATGACCCTCTGGTAAGAGGTGCCTGCTCGGGGGATGCATAATGGTTTTTTTCGCACAAAAACTTCGCTTCTAGATTAGTATGCAGTGTGCATTTATATTCATACATTGTTTGGTCTGCCGCATTCAGAGAATAGGAATAGCAAATGCAGTTTTTCTGTGCATCTTCACAATGCGCAATGATTCGTATTACTACTTTTACTTTTACACGGCTCCCTAAGCCATAACATTCTAACAGTTGTTTTACTGTTTATGCCAATTCTTCAAATTTAACGAAATGCAGCATTATTTTAAGCGAGTCATATGGTACGTTATTTAGGGGTACACAGTCCAAGAACCTTTAATTGGGCCCCCATTAGCTTGCCGATTTTGCGAAAAAGTTTGAAGTTGTGAGCCTCTTTGACCTCATGAATGATCCTGCAACTTTCGGCATCAAAATCAATTAACAGCAAAGATAAGCGCTTACCATGTTGTCAATGTTGAAAAATATCCATAAGATACACCTCCCTGGAAGGAGGAATATTTGTGTTGTTCAACTTTATCAGAGCGAATTTTGCACGATTTTCATGGGTAAACCACACATGTGGCCCAAACGCTGGTGCTGGCCATACTTGTTTACATCGGTTGTTTACTGCAGCACAAAGGCTGCTGGGAGTTTTTTTTTCATGACGTGCAGGCCTGACTTCATATAACCCTCACAACTTTAGATAGCTGTCGATATACATTAGCTTTGTGAATCATAAAAATAAAACTTATAAAGATAAAAACTTTGAATAAAGTGGTGAACTATTTTCAGTACTTGTGTTTGTCTGTTTAGCCATCTAGTAACAAAATGGGCGGTAAAAGTCCAAATCGTTGTTTTAGCGTGTAACAAAGGAGAAAATATAATAAGCAGCGATTTTTATTTCTTGTGTATTAACGTTGCTTATCATCCGTACATACATTTATCTGGTACTTCTATGGCTAGTTACATTGTAAGATGGACGACTAGGTCACATATGAGGTCATTTAGTATTGTCAATAAAGTTTAGATACATGGAATTTTATACTTTGACCAGAATTGCCACATATGTCCTTAATATCAAATTTTTATACACAAACAACAAAAACAAAAGATGACAGTTGCATTTTTTTCAAAGCTACTAACATGTATGTGGCACTGTTGCTTTCAAACACAAGTGTTTGGTGCTCATTCATTCAGTCATGTTCAGTACCAAGGCTTTTGCCTCGTTTTACTCGGCATCAATGTGATTTTAAAAGGTTAACCTAAACATGAATTAGAAATCCTAAAGTACAGACTCAGGCTGATAGTTCCTTCCCATTTCTCCTTGGTATCTGCTGATGGCATGCGAAGTTTGATAAATGAACTTAAACTGAAGATTTGGGCAAATGCATGAAGCCTGAAACTGGGAATGATATACTCAATGTATGTGATGATATATGGTGGGAACTTGTATTTGACATTTTCAAACACATATTCCAGATACTAAGGAAGTCTCAGATGTTGATGACCTGTGAAATATTTGATGGAAATCTTTCTTCAGGACAGAAGGTTAAAACTGAGAATGACATACTTAGTAAGCGAGGTGACATGCGGCCCCATGAAGAAAATCTTGTGTGTGACATTTTCAAATACATATTCCAGATATTGAACAATTATATAAGTATTTTTATGGGGTGGCTTTGGGGGTGGGAGTATTATTGCCAAAAGGGCAAAAGTGCTTGTCCTGTTTTGTGGTTTTACCATTGCTGACAAGTCAGCTGAGGTTATATATGATCCTTCATCAGTGGTCTGTCTGTCTGGCTGTCTCCAAAATTCACATTTTCAATTCTGAAACCGTTTGCCAGATTCACTACAAACTTGGTAGGAATATACTTTGTGTGTGTCGCTACCAATGTTGTTTAAATGGTAGTAAATGGATATTTGGATTTATTTATGATATTTTGGTGGGGTTTTTTTTGACAAAATCCTCCTGAAAAATCGTCGTATCTAAAACCGCTTAGCCAATTGCTTTGAAATCACGTATAGACAATTCTGGAAAAATCTAGATTCTATTTTGCTAAACAGGTGATTTTTTTCTTTCATTTTTAACGAATTTTGTGTGTTTTAACTTATTCAGAAAATCATTAGGAAACAAGGTAGGCCTGTCACTTTTTAGTTCTCCTGACTTGTCATTCAGCGGAGCATACAGCGAAAGAAGAAAGTAGGCTAATACCTATTTGCGATATTTATGAATGTGGAACAATATAAACACACACACTCAACCTTCATTATAAATGTAAGTCGGAGATACAGGTCACAGCACAATATAGGCAATTAAGTATTTATCAAATCATTAAAAAAATTCCCCATATTCATAAATTCCAACCCAGCAATGACAGCAGAGATTGAAAAGTTACCAAAACATCAACATTTCCCCTCCCAAAACAATGTGAAGAAACAAATTTCTTTTCTGACTTGAGACGAGCAGGCAACCGTAAAAGGAAACTAGTGTTTTTAAACCGGTCATCTCAACCTTTGACATAGTCATCATCAACGACAGACTTTAGTTTTTGCCAAAACATATTTTCGACTTCTTATCCAAAACTATTTCTGACATTTATCTGAAACATGATGGATATGCAGCTTGTGGGAGGTGTAAGCAAGGCTGTTTACGGAGTGCTGATGCAGTGGATCCCAGCATTTAACAAACTTTTCAGTTTGCAGACTTGTAGGTTAATGCACGCATTCCTATTGAGCACTATTTAAGCCTGTTGGGATTCCAATGGAAATTCACATTTTAAACTTACTCGAAACCTTATACCAAATTCACTTCAAACTTGGTGGGAATGTACCTTAATTGGGTTTCTAACAGCTTTGTTCAAATGGTCATGTTCCGTTGGTATTTAGATTTTTATGAGTTTTCTTGTTTAATTTTGCCAAACTTTAACAATCTTCTTGGAAACTGCTTAGCAAATTGCTTTGAAATTGCTTAATTTGTTTACTAGGCGGTAGTGCATTTTTTGTATATTTTCGGTACCATTTTTCGCTATTGTTTGCTTCTTTTCCAAAACTTTTCTTCACTTGTTCTGGAACTTGGTGGAAGTGTATCTTGTGGGAGGGTTAAGCAAACTTGTTCACTGTGTGGTGATACCCGTGAGGTGGGATTTTCACACAGCCCTTGCTTGCTGAGTATTTTTTATATTTTATGCTTTGACAGATTGCTTGAAATTCACTAGCATGGTCGACTTTGTTCATTTCATATGACTAGAAGCTACCACAAGCAGAGATGCAGAGACCTTAAGCTCAGTGGAATCAGGTGCAGTGAGAATAGATGATGAAGACGTCTTCAAATACAGAGCAATGATACTGAAGATTTGTAAATGGTAAGAAGTGTGAAAAATGTACTTCATGCATGTGAAGATGCAATCTGTGATATGCTCCAACATGGAGAAAGGGTTGTAGAATACTTAGGGTCCATTTTATGAACTTGTCCACAAGAACAGGCAGTAAAGCTGTGTTGATACATAGTTTAAGTTTTTTCCACTGCAAGTTGCTGCCTTTTAGATCAGTCATTTTATGATCATAATATGAATGATACATGGTTAAAGTTTTCTTTTTTTGTCTTCACCGGATGATTGTTGCCTTTGTTGTCTGATTCTTAAGTCATTTTATGACCATAATATAAATAATATTATATTTCATTCTCTGTTAAAAGAGTATATCAACTCGTGTCATTTTGCCTGGCGCGTAATATTTTTCAAATAAATTAAAATGTACAGTAAAACCTGTGGACACCTCTATAATGCGGACACCTGTATACTGTGGACAGTTATGTCCAGAGCAGAAAGGTCAATTTTCTTGTTAAAAATCCCTGTCTATTGTGGAAACCTGCCAACTGTGGACACTTTTTATTAATCCCATAGGTGTCCACAACAGACAAGTTTCACTGTATACTGTATCTGAGAATTGTAAATGGGAACAAACTTTCACATAAACTTCATTTATTATTGGGGAAAGAGTAATGGTCAAAATTTCTTTAGTAGAAACAAAGAGAAGAGAGCAAGAAACAAGTTGGTTATGCAGGATTGCTTGCAGTTTAGACAGTGCAAAATGCCCACTGTACCTACCACATACTTGTACTCTGTAATTTTTAAACAGATACTCTTGAAGGTTACACAAATTGGATGAATCTGACATATGCGAGACTTACAATGCTACCTTGGATAGGGTTCACACATTAATATGTATATATATATATATATATATATATATATATATATATATATATATATATATATATATATATATATATATATATATGTATGCGCGTGTGTGTGTGTGTGTGTGTAGACAGACAGACAGACAGACAGACAGATAGAGACAGATAGCTAGATAGATAGATAGATAGATAGATAGATAGATAGATAGATAGATAGATAGATAGATAGATAGATAGATAGATTGATACATAGATAGATATATAGAAACGTTAACACTTTGCACAGAAACAAACGTTGTGCTTTATTAACCCACCCCAATCCAATTCAAAGTCAAGCCACATAACTCCATCTCTATATGGCGTAGGAGAGCCCCAGCAATAATTTATCCATATGGGGTTATATGCCCTAATCCCTGGTTATATTATCTTTACGAGAGCATGTAAGCTAAAGCTAACATGAAATGATGTTCAAATAGTATATTAATATGGGGTGTATTAGCTTCACCCCTGGGCAGATTGTCCTGCATGTGCAGATGAAATTACTCATTCTATTTGTTCGTGTTATTGGAGGCCATCACCTACCAAGATATTTGAGACAATCCTGCTTTATACATTCGCCCTCTATTCATTCTTCTGAAAGATTTGTGTGAAAATACACCCTTTTGTTACTACAAGAGAACCACTCCGAGTTCTGTGGGACATATGCGTTCAAAGTACATCACTTTATTGACGCGTTCAAGTCCTATTTTGTTGAGCAGACTGACCAAGAAGGGTCAGGTGAAAAACTGTTGAAGCTAAGTTTACATAAATAGCAAAACAAATTGCATCTGTGAATGGTATGCACTAATCTGTGTCTGGCAGGTTTTAATACAAACGCAGTTTATGATCAGAACCAATCTGGTATTGGAAACAATGCTGGGTTTAAAGAAAATTGGGAGAAGTCCTGCAATTTGCAAAAATGGAGTGTAGATAACAGTTATTTATTATCCCCCGCCCACGAAGTGGGGGAGGGGATATGGTAATGGGCACCGTCTGTGTATCCGTCCGCCCTTCCGTCCTGTCCAAAACAAATTTTGTCCGGCCCATATCTTCTACATTATTAATGCTACCTCTTCGAATTTTTTATGGTGGGTAGACCTTAGGTAGTAGGTGTGCATAGGCATTGTTTTGTGTGGCTAATTACTTGCATTAATTAATTAATTAACAAAGTTCGTTAAGCAAGACAAATTTTGTCCGGGCCATATCTTCTAAACTGTTAATGCTAGCCCTTTGAATTTATTATGGTATGTAGACCTTAGGTAGTACGTGTGCATAGGCATTGTTTTGTGTGGCTAATTACTTCCATTAATTAAGTAATTGATTAACAAAGTTCATTAAGCTAGCTCAAGATACAATGCAAATTTTGTCCGGGCTATATCTTCTAAATTATTGATGCCAGCCCTTTGATTTTTTATGGTGAGTAGACCTTAGATAGTAGGTGTGCATAGGCATTGTTTTGTGTGGCTAATAACTTCCATTAATTAATTAATTAACAAAGTTCATTAAGGAAGACAAATTTTGTCCGGGCCATATCTTCTAAACTATTAATCCTATCTCTTTGAATTTTTTATGGTTGCTAGACCTTAGATAGTAGGTGTGCATAGACATTGTTTTGTGTGGCTAATTACTTTCATTAATTGATTAATCAACAAAGTTCGTTAAGCAAGCTCAAGATTTGTCCGGGCCATATTTTCTAACCTATTAATACCAACCCTTTGAAATTTTTATCGCTAATAGACCTTAGGTAGTAGGTGTGCATAGGCACTGTTTTGCGTGTCTAATTACTTTCATTGATTAATTAATTAATAAAGTTCATTAAGCAAGCTCAAGATACAATATAATTTTGTGTGAAGCGTAACTTTGCAACTAAAAGTGGTAACCCTTTAAGATTTTCAGCGTTGGTAGACCAGAGGTATAAGAGGTGTGCATAGGCAGAATTTTTTTGACTAATTACTTTCCTTCATTATTATATTAATTAACAAATTTCATTAAGCAAGCTCAAGATGCAATACATTTTGTACCATGATTACTGTGGGCAGGGGATATGGCTAGCGTCAGCGGCTACTTGTTCATATAATTTGGCAACTGATAAAAGTCACTTTTGGGACATATCTTAAAGAGGCCTTTGTGACTTATAGCACTGTGCATGACAGCCCTTTATTTCACTCTCCTTGGCTTCTTAAATTTCTGAAAGTGCAATATTGAACATGTATATATAAAACACTGAATCGATTTTCATGGTTTTTAAGTGGCGAAAAGTTAGTGATTTTTTGCCGGCAATTCTGTCTCAATGCTTTAAAATAATGTGCCCCCTGTTGATGAAAAATTAGAAAGTGAATGTCTTGCATATGTTTGGTAAAAGGAATTACTCACTTTGGAATGTTATAATATGAAATCAGTAAACATGTCCTCTACACATATGATGACACTATGTCATAAAAATCGCGTCAATGTCAAAGGTGAAAAGTTTAGTAATAAAGAAATGATTCTTTTTTTTATATTTCTGGTAACCACGGCCTTTGTCATCGTCCAAAAATATGCATCATTTAAGAAATTATAATATGACAAGCCTTCAGTAAATACTTACATTATCTAGAAAATCATGCTGCAGAGACCACTCTCTTTGATGTGACTTGCAGACTGTGATACTTTGTAATGATTCAATATAATATGCAGTGCAGTACCAGAAGTATGCCAAGCATTGGTACATAAGGTTCTTATTAACAGTGAGACAAAAGTGCATATTTGATTTTTCAGGGTGCTGTCATGCTTGCCGACAGAAAAATGATGATGGCATTCGCAGGCTTTTTGGTTGTGTGGTCTTTAGAAAGTGGCTTCTTGCAAGGTAATGCAACAAAAAGGACAAACTGATAGGGTGTTCTATCCTCTGCCTCTTTAGAGGCAGACGTTCAGACCAATACGGCCTCCAATCATTCAAGAGTACAACCCCTGCCGTGCATGAAAGAAAGGAAGGTGAATAGGCTTCACCCAAGTATTATTAACAAGGCATCAAGGTACTAAATGGCCTCCTGTGAGGCTTTTGGAGATGGAGGCCTTCTCATGCATGCTGAGAATAGTTATAATGTTAGTATTAATTACCCATGCATTAGAATCAATTTCTGTCTGGAAACATGGTAATTCTTTGAACTTCTGCCTGGCAAGGGAAGGAACTGACGTCATTTAGGAAACTTCTGGGATTTGCCTGATGGTTTACTCACCCTTAAGGAGATTGGACTGCTCTTGCACTTTCATTGGGGACAAAATTCATAAAGTCACCTGATGTTAGGCCAACTATTCGATTGGTATAACTGAAATTGAATTCATGCAGTTTAGATCCTCTTTCTTAGGAGAACACACCTTCTCCCTAAGCACTAAACAGATGGCATCCAGGTTTTTGATAGCTGTCAGAGCCAGTGACATAGTACCATAGCTTCTGTTTTGTCTTTGAATCATGTAACTCTTTGTTGGGTGCATTTTCTGGCAGCGTCTAGCTTATTTCTGTAAATGGCCCAGCCGTGTGGACGGCCTTGTCCTTGAGACCCTCAAGGAGTTACATTCTTCCTTTTCTTTGTATGGGTGCACAGAGGAAGAGAATGTTGTCTTGATTTGCAAAACCAATACAAGATTTGGAATTGGTGAGAAAGAATGGTTCAGGGTAGGGTGATCATGTGTGCACTAAAATGTTCTGAATTGGGTCTGGTGAGGAGATCAGTGATATGTCTCTCAACTCTACACAATGTTGGGTGGCTGGGCAAGGGCTTTTGAATCCATTACCAGGAGCAAATAAGGAGGCACCACTATTGTAACCTCAGAGGGAGGAAACATTGTTTCTGGGGAGTGAGATCCCACTGAAGGAGGTTGTGTTGACAAAACGACAACATGCTCTACAACCATTGCTGTAGCATTGGGAACAATTAAGGGGAGAGTGAAAAGAACTGCTACGCAATGAGAGAAGTAAGCTTAACAGTTGGCAGTCTGATCTGCAGTGGAGAGGAGAAGAGACAAGACTGAGGTAGCACAGAAGCAAAGACAAGCTGTATGGGGACTGCTGTAATAGGCTGCTCCAGGATGGAGGTCCAGAGGAAGCAAACAGAGGAACCCACAGCTACAGCCTTAATGACTGCCAACACTTTGACCATGGAGAAAAAATCCCCAACCACAGGCTGAAAATTGGTAGCTACAATATATGGGGCCAAAATAACTCTGTAGGGTGGGCATAGCAAGGACGAGTAGTACCATCACTAATTCTGGACAGAGACAGCCTTGGGGCCAAACCAGAATACTGGCCTGGACTGCCATTAAAACTATGAACCATATCAGGCACTCGGGCCAAACCACTGGGATTGACAGACAGAGGCAAAGCTGAAATAGATGCCAAGGCTGATCAGGGTATAAATCAGGTGCCAGCACTGACAATACCTGGGCCCTTAAAGGTCTGGAATTTGTGGTTCTGGACAAGATTTTGTTTGTTAAGCTGAACTGAGCAGGGCCACAAGATACAGCCAGGGCTTGACTAATGACCTGGTTTGGGTAAGGGCCAGTCTGCAAGTTAGCCATTGGTGGAGCCTTATGGCCTAAAACACTGGGTCAGGATCCAGCCTCATTCAGACAACAGCTCTGGTTTAAAGTCAGAATTGAATATCTGGCCCAAGCTAAGTAGGGCTATGCTATGATGGCATAAACCAAAGACAAAGCTGTCTTTCACGTCCCCACATTACTTTGAATGCTGTCACACTGTGGGCTGTGTAACAAAACAGTAACAACATGGAGGTAAAATATTGCAAAATTGGTGATCTTAAATTACACTTATTCATAAGGAAACAAGTTTAGCCATTTTGGCCATTTACATTTTATATTGTCAAAATGGTGAAAACCAGTATTAAGAAAAATGTGTTAAGATTTAAGTTGTTTAAATATTTGTTATGTTATTGGTAAGGATGTTGTGTATGAAATGTTATGTAGTCCGACAAACATTTTTCACTTTTCATGAACGTTAGTCACATTGTATATACCTTATATTGTGTAGTAATGCATGTAGTCACTTGGCCTTTTATTTGCAATAACTCTGTTAAAGACTGATCTTTAATGAGTATAACTATGGTAAAGATAAAATACGGATGTATTTTATGTATTGTGACGATGATTTTGTGTCTTACATGTTAATTATAGGGATAAAGTATAAGTGTAATCGTGTAGTCAAGATGTATTTTCTGTTTTCTTTGTACTCATTGGAAGACAAAAATAAAAATTATAAACCATTGTGCATTGTGAAAAAACAAGTCACCAGTGGAAATACATTTATCATCCAGTTTGTATTTTTAGCTCTACTAACTTGTCTGTCAGCTGAGCCTCTGAAATCCATCTGAGCCCATCTTTAGTCTCTCTGTCTATCTAGCAGTCCATCTGTCCATCAAACTAAAGAGCTTTTCAAGAACCATTGAAGGGTATGCTTTGATTTTATACATGGATAATACCCAGGTAGTCTTTTTTTTCACAAAAAGGAAAACAAAATCAAACTTCCCTCTCATGAACAGCATCGCCGGTTGCATATATATTCCATACAGGGCTATGTACTCTTGAGCCATCGTCCGTCGTCCATCTGTCTGTCCCTCTGTACACCAGCATTCACAATATGCATTTTTGACTTCTCCAGAATCATCAGTTAGATCTACTCTGTGCTTGGTGGGGATCTGCCTTTGGTGGGTCTTTACCAATTTTGGTCAAATGGTCATGTTCTAGTGATTTTTGGATTTATTTTGATTTTTTTAAACTTTGTTTTGCATTTCTGAATTTTTGACTTCCTTCCCATTAATATCACTCTGAATGTCTTGAAACGTGGTGAAAATGTAGTGTGTGGGAAGGTGAAACAAGGTTGTTCACCAGGTGTTGACACTGTGGATCCATGATCATTGTAAGATTTATTTTCAGTTGAAAGAACAAAGGTCAGCTGAGGACGGCTGTTCAGACAGCCCTCTTGTTTGAATAGTTTTAAATGATTTTTTGTGTACACAGACTATTTTCGACTCCTTGTTCAGGATTGTTTGCAATTTTATCAGAGTAGAGTCCGGGCAAAGATGATGAAAGTTGGTTGAAAAGATGAGGATATGTTAATTTTTGACAAAGGTATGAAATATTAAAGTTTTCTGACTTGGTGTCAGTACATGTTAAAACTTTTTATGTAAATAGTAATACATTGCCTGTGTTGCAATATGGTCAAAACTGTTGTATGGATGTGCTTTGATTTTAAACACAATTGTTGCGAGGTGGACCTCTACTCGCGTTGCAAAAGATATGCCATAAGTGTTCTCTTTTTAATGTTTTTTAAATTTTTTTTTATCAGAATTTCTTCTTCTTGCGAACTAACTGGCCACTTTCTTTGGTAATGCTCACAATGTTTCTTGCGGTCCATGTAGTTCACATTTTGGCCACCAAGTGCTGCAATTTTCTTCATAATTTTTTTGTATGTTATGGTGCTTTTAGACTTCTGCAGAACGAGTAAACATTATTTTGGAAATTTTATCAGAATATAATCTGACCATAGATAAAGGTTTCAAATATAGTGGGTGATGTGCGATATTTTAAAATCAAATCTTGAGATATCAAACTGGGATCATGTGTTGGTAAGTACTACTGCTGTACAAGTATACAGCAGTAATGCAGACAGTACAGGGCATGTATTCCGATATTGGAAAACTATTATATGGAAAGCTTTGCTGAGTCAATAGATGTTCCACAGATGGACCTTTACCAAATTTATGAAAGATGATGATGCAATGGTTATGCATCCTCTGACAGGGGATGCATATACAGTGTAAAATTCAAGCTTTGGGGCTGGGTTGGGTCGGGGGTGTTTTATTTGTGGTTTTCATTGAAAGTCTGAAGCATTGGCTTACGTCTTAGTTATGTTGGATGCTAGGCCAACGATTAAACACCAATTGATTAATACTGACCTTAAGCTGCCATATTAAATGTTTATATCATCGTAATGATGGATCCTAGGCCCATGACTACTATTAAAAATAGATAAGGAAGTACCTGTGGGGTTTCTTTAGATGTTGTTTATTTTCACTTTAGTGACCTTGACAGATAAATTAAAATATTGGTTATATATCTTTTAGTGTTCAACTTTTAGTGAAGTACTGGCAAGAACTAATGCAGTACATGCATAAAGCAGTCAAGTTTGCACTTTTAGAAGCAAGAGATTCTAGTCAGCATAGAACGGGACATCAAGATCCTGTTGCGGCATATTTATATGTACTTAGATGTCACTTGTCACGAATCGATAAAAGTCATCTTAGACCGTATTTTTTTTTCATTATGTTGCAAAGCATGCCATATCATGGAAACCGAAGACAAGGTGCAACATCTCAACTCGCCGAACTTCCCCCAATACTACGATAAGTATGCCGCATGATATCTTACATTTGAACCAATCTGGTAATGTGTTCCTCAGTCATATCTGCCTTGTGGACTGTTCTTAACAAAAAAAGTATGGACCAACTTTAGCTAAGTTACATGTTTTTCCTTCAAGAAGACCAGCCTTTGAGCAAAATTATGGGTACGTTTACTAATTGTGATGTGATCTGTAAAACAAATAGTCATTATATAAGCTATTGGCGGAACCTGATTGTGCATATACACTAAAAACCAAACAAAAGACTTGCAAGTAGTGATGTGCGCTGGCCTAATTGAAAAATGCACACTGATGTGTGCACCATATGGCCAGATATATCAATCTTTACCATGGTAAAATGGATACTATGGACCTCTTTTTCATTTCAAGAATGGATAGTCATGATCAGTGACCTGATACAAAAGATTCATGTGCAGTCCTTGCAGTAAAACGTAGATTTGACTATAAACCACAGACAGTTTTGCTAGTTATCACCCATTGATTTTTACTAGCTGTGGCTGAAATGTGCTATTATATTAAATGCGGTTTTCAATATTGTAATTCATGGGGTTTTTTTTAATATTTACAGTGATGTTGATGTATGCTGGGTTATTAAGGCCACCAGCTCAGGGTACAGAGTAGAGACTGTCTTTACATTTGTCAACATACAGTCTTCAATGGGTTGTTCTGCCGATTTTGTGGAGATAAGGGATGGTAAGTTTCTGAGTGTGACATGATCTGACTGTATCATCACTGTGAGGTAATGAGTTTATGATGACAGTGTCTCTGTCATTACTTTCTTTTAATGTATGGGGCCTGTCCACATAGCCTTTCCCAGTTACTGCATAGACTGCATCTGGATGACAATCTTTTTTGTCATTTCAAGAAATAGGGCTTCACTCTTTTGGGCCAATGTAATTGGGTCATGTAATATGCTCCAGCATGCGCTGATGGAGTGATGCACTCTATAAACATTGTGGAGACCTTTTCTGGGATGAAGTGGCAAGCCAACTCTCATGGCATGGTGTACCAACATGTACTGATGGAAAACTGCACCGCAGACATAGTCTTTGCCGTTGATTGCACCAGGGACCTGCCATCGATGGCAGCCCCCTGGTTGCACACTCTGTTATTGAGAAATGACGAGTATCAGCAGTTCTTGGTTACCAATCGACAAGACTGCTTGCAGCTAAGGTGATTCATAAATCAAGAATCAACAGATACAAATCCTTTCTACAATTCAACATCAGATGCATTTTCATGCTTGGATCTACCATGCTATTTTTTATAGTGATTAGAAAAGTGGAAGCATTTCAGACTGTCAGTGCACCCATGCGTGATATACTGCTCAGGGGAACAGGATGCTACCCCCTCCCCCTTCAACATCATGCACGTGTTATGATGATGTGTGTGGAAAGTTACTTTGTTATACCATTGCTTTTCACATATCTTTGGGAGGAAATAGTGGTCCTTAATAGCAGGCGTGGATATTCCATCAAGGAAATCCAGGCGGAATGCAATCAACAGGTGGCACTGCAATTTTTTCATGAATTTTTGTGTCTTCTCCCATTGTTTGCTTCTCCAAAACTCCGATTGTTCTCCAACTTGTAGTGTGTAGCTTGTGGGAGCATTAAACAAACCTGTTCACTAGGTGGTGACACTCTGGATCCCTGATTTTTAAGGAATTTTCTTGGAGCAAAGTCATCTACGAACCTGCACACTCATTTGTTTGATGTTGTACAGAGACATTTCTGGAGATCCCCAGACCTTAATTATTTGGGCAACAGGTGGTCCTGCAGGTTTTTATGTTTCTGTTTTTGTTGTTGTTGTTTTTTTTTTTCTTGGGGAGGGGGGAGGTGACGAATTTGTGCTCCATAACCATCACTCAGATTGTTCTTAAACTTGGTAAAAATGTAGCTTGTGGAAAGGTTGAAAAAACTAGTTCACTAGGTAGTGGTACTCTGGATCTCTGTTTTTTAAGGATATTTTTCAGTTAGGGTACCAATTGATTAATGCATGTATTCCTAGTGAGTACCATGTACATGGGGATTGCAATGGAAAATCACATTTTTAGGTCAGCTGACTTGTCAGTCAGCTGAGGTTATGTGATCTTTAGGCATCTGTCGTCCATCCGTCCACGTCCACTATCACATTTTCAACTTCTCCAAAACCACTGGCCAGATTCACTTCACACTTGGTGGGAATGTACCTTAGGTGGGTCTCAAGTTTACTCAAATGGTCATGGTCTAGTGATTTATGAATTTTCTATGAATTTTTTGTACATTTTTGGCCAAATCTTAGAAAATCTTCGCCAAAACCGCTCAGCCAATTGGTTGAAATTGCTTAGGGGGATTTCTGGTAACCCTGAGACCTTGCATAAGGCCAAACAAAGTTGTTGACAAAGTGGCTTTGCTGTAAACCCCGATTTTTTATATGAATTTTTCAATTTTGCTACTTATCAGTTAATGTATACAGTCCTATTGATTGCTACATAAGTAAATGGGGATTGCAATGGTAATTCACGTTTTCAACTTCTTCTCCAAAACCACTGATATATGACCAGATTCACTTTAAACTTGGTGGGGCTGTAACTTGGGTGGGTCTCTACCAATGTTGTTCAAATGGTCATGCTCCAGAGACTTTTAGATTTTTTTATGATTTTTTTGTTCATTGTTTGGCCAAATCTTATAAAAAAAACTTTTTGGCCAAAACTGCTTGGCCAATTAATTTGAAATTGCCTATGAAGATTTCTGGGGGCCTTGAGATCTTTATTTTGTTCAACAGGTATGGCTGTGATTTTTGAAATAATTTTCATGCAAAAATATGTGTTTTTCCTATGCTGAAACTTTGTGGAAATGTTCATTGTAGAAGGGCCATACAAATTTGTTCACAAAATGGCATTACTGTCAATTTCTGGTTTTTAATGAATGTTGCAATTCCGGTACTTATCTGTTAATGCATACAGTCCTTTTGATTAATATGTAAGTAAATTGGGATTGCAATGATAATTTACAACGTTGACTTCTTCTACAAAACCAGTATGCAGATTCACTTCAAATTTGGTGGGGCTGTACCTTGGATGGGTTTCTACTAAGTTTGTTCCAATAGTCATGCTCCAGTGATTTTTGGATTTTTAATTCAGCTAACTTGCTAGTCAGGATTAGCTATCAGCAGTATGAGTCATCCGTCATCCGTCCGTTCGTTCACAACTACATTTCGACTTCTCGGAAACCGTCAGCCATATTCACTTCACACTTTGTGCCAATGTACCTTGTGTGGGGGTCCTACCAAGTTTTTTCAAATGGTCATGCTCCAGTGATTTTTGAATTTTTGATAAATTTTTTTGATCTTTTGGGGGGCAAACCTTAAAATATCTTTTTTCTCAAAAACCACTGGCCAAATAGCTTTGATATCACACAGGAACACCCCTAGGGACTCTTAGTTGTCAATATGTTCACTAGGTGGCGCTGCCATTTGGTTATAATTTTTTGTGTTTTCATCATTTTCAACTTCTCCAGAACCATCACTGAAATCAAGCTGAAACATTGTTGATATGTTTCTTGTGAATGGGTCAAGCAAAGTTGTTCAAAAGAAGGCACTAATGTGGATTTCTTTTTTAATGACTTTTCTAGTTCAGGTACTCATCAGTAAATGCACCTTTTTCAACTGGTCATGCTCCGGTGATTTCTGATTTTTTAATGAGTTTTTTTATTCGTCTTTTGGGTAAATCTGAAAAAATCTTCTCCAAAGCTGCTCACCCAATTGCTTTGATATCTGACAGGAACACTCCTACAGACTCCTGGTTTGTAATTTGTTTACCAGGTGGTGCTGCAATTTTTTTAATCTTTATGATTTTGTGTATGTTTTCACTATTTTTAACTTCTTCTCCAGAACTGTCGCTCAGATTAAGCTGGAACTTGGTGGATATGTTCCCTGTGAATGCTTCAAAATAAGTTGTTCACTAGGTGGCACTGCTGTGGATTCCTGATTTTTCATGAATTTTTAAATTTGGGTACTGTTTGGTATATGCACCTTTCCTATTTATATCAGTCAGTCAATGGGCATGATAATGGTAATTCACATTTTTGACTTCTCTAAAACTGCCAGCCAAGTTCACTTCAACCTTAGCTGCAATGTACCTTGGTAGGGTCTCTTCCAATTTTTTTTTTCAAATGGTCATGCGCCAGTGATTTATTATGAATTTGGGGGGGGGGGGATTTTTTTGGCAAATCTCAAAAGGAGGGAGGTGCTTTGACATTCCATAGAGGCACTTCTGGGGACCCCTACACCTTACTTTGCTCACCTGATGCTGCTGCAATTATTTGTGTTTTTTAAGAATTATGTGTCAAACAAAGTTGTTCTCTTGGTGGAGATATTCAACATCTCTGATTTTTTATGAGTTTATCAATTTGGGTAGTTATGGTCAATGCATACTTTCCCTTTGATTACAACCTTATGGAAATTGCAATGGTGTGAATTTTTGTGGTTTCATTATGTTTTTTACTTATTCTCCCAAATCAGAATTTGGATCCTCATATTAGAAATGTGCATGGACCTGATGTCCAATGAATCTGTTAACTACATAATGGTACTGTAATTTTCTGTTTTTTGTTTGTTTTGTTTGTTTGTTTGTTTTTTTTTTTTTGTTTTTTAGCAAATTATCAAAATTCAGAAAAAACAGTAACAATTTATCTTCATGTTGGCAACAGTTGTAAAGTGCCACAGCTTACAAAGGCCTTGCTTTATGGTTGGCACTTTAACATAGAGGTATATGTGAGCTTGCAGATCACAGACTGGGCTGTTTCATCATTAATATTCCTCCCCTGCATATGAAGAATGATCTCAGAAGGATCTACCTGAGTGAGCTTTCACAGCTCCTGATATACCCGATGTCGGGACTTTCCTTGGACTTTCTCTTGGCTCAGCAAAATTTCCCAGACATAAATATTTTTAACATTAAATGTTCCGTTATATTATAGAAAAGTTCTGAAGTGTGAACCCTTTTTTTCTAATTGATGAATAAGGCCTGTTGACCAATTCAAGTTCATATGAAAAAGTAAATGATCATTACATATTATATTGAACAAGCATCAACAATTTTTCTTCATTTGGCCTGCAATTTTCTGACATGCATGCCCAATTACCCAAAATTTACTCATTTCTGAAACTGCATAAAAATCCGTGTAAGTTTTGATTCACAGAAGATTTCAAATTTCGTTCTTCTAAAGAATTGTCAGCTTGTTGCCTAAAGGCTTATAGAAGTTGCAAGAATTTTGGTTTAATTACTGTGGTAAGATAGATACATCTTCCCGTATTAACAGGTTTTGGATTTTATCTAATTGCAAGATCTTTTTATGCAGTTGAATGGCGCAGATAAACATTTACCTTATTAACAGATTTCATTTTGGGATTTCTCCACTTTATGCACAATTATTCCAATTAAAAAGAATGTATCAGGCCTCTCATATATAAAAGATACAACAAAAGTAAATTTCAAAGAATGATCATATGCTATAAAGGTGCACATTTTGGTAATAATGTGAGAGGTGGCCAGTTTGCTTTTGAACATGATCAGTTTTGTGAGTTGTTGAACGCTTTAATTGATAATATATATGTCAATTTTGGAGGTTCCATCTTTAAGCAGACAATTGTTACACCAAAGGGTATCAGTTGTGCACCTCTTTTGGCCAATTCATATTTATCTTACTATGAATATACATTTCTGGAAAAACTATCAAAGAAAAGATAGTTCTGATAAATGTTTTCAGTTGACATTAAGGTATGTTGATGACCTCTTAAACATCAGTAAGAAACACTTTCAAAATATATGTAACAAATTTACCCTGATAATTTGGAGTTCAAGAATCTACAGAAAATGACAAAATGATGAGTTTGAAAACATAGTAAATTATCCTCACATGGGTAGTGATATTCCACTTGGTCTGGCTTATGGTGTCTCTGTGTCAAAGTTAATTGCCTTGGCTTGAGTGCTCACCAATTTTGACAATTTTGGCTGCTATCATTTACTTCTATTTCAAAAACTTGTGAAACAGGGATATTCGAAAGTGAAATTGAAGCAATTATTTACAAGTTTCTGTGTAAAGTAGAAAATTATTGCCTTGAGAA
Source organism: Hermodice carunculata (assembly GCA_964020975.1). Lineage (NCBI taxonomy): Eukaryota > Metazoa > Annelida > Polychaeta > Eunicida > Amphinomidae > Hermodice > Hermodice carunculata. The sequence continues at coordinate 65,944,527 of OZ026614.1, read as the reverse complement.
ATTCAGTTTGCCAGAAATCTTGACTGGTTTCTGACCGTGGGTTTGGGGCAAAAACCAGGGTTCAGGGCAGTCTTTGTATTCCCATATGATAATATATATAATAAAAGAAGCAGTTAACACCAGCGGTGCACACTGTGGACCTTGTGTATATATCTAAAAGGAAAGTCTTTCCCTCTGATGATCATGGCGGGGAAGAGTTCTTATTTACAGTTATATCAGTTGGCATTTATTCACCACTGTTTACACATGACCTAAGAGTCATAAAAGGAGTAGCCATAAAATTTCACTGGTAGTCCCTGGTTTGTAGAAGCTAGCATACAGCATATACATGGATATTAGCGGGATATGAGATGTTATAGAAATGATGTAGTAAATATGTAAACCTAGCATTACCATAGTAGCTGACATTTTATACAATGTGTGTATGAAGCAACATATTTCTTACATTTCAGAGTTACCAGCATTAAATTAATTTAAATGGCTACTAACTTTTGTCGGTACCTGTTCCAAGTCAGGAGAGAGATGTTCTTCATACTATATTTCATATTTGTTTACTGATGTAAAATATTATTAAGTTGTTGGTATATCTATTTCTAACTTCTGGATTTCAACTTTCATGATGGAAACACTGCTTTAGAGGCAGGATAGCTCAATAACCTTGGTAGATGAACAGCCAGGTCGGGTACAGTGGGGGGTCTAGGTTAAGGTTTTATCTGTTCCTTTGTCTAGGTTAAGGTTTTAGCTGTTCCTTTGCATGCGCCAAAATGCTTATTATGCTGAAAAGGACAGCAGGATGCCTACTTTACCCATATGGTAGATAAAGCAAATGATTAACATCTGCTGTCATCTGGTACTGGGTCACTAATTAAATGCTTCTCCACTTAGTCTGTGATAGAGCTGGACTGCATGCTGTGCCTGAACATACAGCCACTTGTTTCCAGTTCTAAGGGAAAGTTTCCAGCATGTTGCTTGCTCAATGACAAAAGGGTTTTGATCATGGATGGTTCTTGATTGCTTAGTTTTTTTGTGGCAGTTTCTCTAGGAATTATGAAAACTGTTGTCTCCTTCAATTTTCCTGATAGTCATTATTTTTGTACTGTCAATAATATGTCTTGTTCTCTTTAGATATTCAATGAATAATGTATTGTTTGGTGGATATTCAAGTAATGCTGTTATATCTGGTGACATTCATGTTGATGGACTTGCCAGGATTTGGACGGTTTTTGACTTGGACTAAATTTTGACTATGATATTGACACGTAATGATCTCATACCAGTAGTTAGCAAGTTGAATGGCTTCACTTTAAATCCGGCTTGTCTTTCAAATCTTTCAAAAACATGCATCAGGTGCTCTGCATGAGTATTTAGGTCAAAGCTATAAATAACTGTGTCATCTATGTACAAACGCAGGTCCAAATCAAAAACAAACCTGAAAAGATTCTTTGAAATTCACTTTGAGCTTTTGTCAAACAAAGAGGCATTCTAAGACATTTGTGATTAAAAAGGTCTTTTGAATTTCTTTTTCTGGTGCTAGAATTTGCCAATAACCACTCTTTAAAGCTAAGGTACAATAAATCCCAGCACCACTTATGCATGCAATATCAGGTCAAACCATCTTGTTCTGGTACCAACATCACTGGCAATGCCCATGGGTTAGAAAAAGGGTTTAATAACATTATCTTTTAACATTGTTTCTACTTCTATTACTTTTCTGCTAGAAAGGGTTGCCTTGTAAGTCATTTGCTTTATAGGTGAGTGACCTTGTGTGTCTGAAATTGTGCAGCATCTAGTGTAAAGCTGGAGGTATCTTCTGTGTTGTCTTAGGGTTGGAATTCTCTTCATTGTTCTTTCTGAAACACTCAGCTATTCTGTGTCGTGGGTGATTTCAGTAGAGCCACCATTCTTGACTGTTTTCATTGCTGTTGCCTTTTTTTATGTGAGTCTCCTGCCTTGACTTAGACATTGACTTTGCTTTGGACAGAATCTTGGTCCTTGACATTGTTGTTTGGCTCTGGCCTCCAGCTTAGCTATCTGGGATAGTTTCCAAACTATGTGACTTTGCACATGGGCCCTTGTCTCGATAAGTTTCTCCTCTTCTGATATACTCACCATTTCAATTTCCCTGGGTTTTCTTTCAACACCTCTGTACATCTCCAGCCCTGCTAATTATTTTTCTGCACAATATGCAGCCCCATCTAATGTAGATGGTCTCATTTCCACTGCCAGTTTCTTTGCCATCTGCGAGCTGTACAAGACTTTTGTGAAGGCTCCAAGAATTGTTCTCTTCTTATTCAGTCTTCTTGGTTTGTGATAGGGTTTTGCATCTGCTTCTTTGAGTCATCTGTTAAATGTTCCAACATTTTTATATGATGATTGCTGAAATTTTCCAGTTTACTAAGTCTGATTTTCACTTGCCAATAAGAATGATTTTCTAATTTGATGCCTTAGTTCCAACCAACATGTTTGATTCCAGTTTGGTTGTGGGCTAAATATCTTTTCATTTGTCTCTTCAGTGGGTCTCTTATAGTTCTTATAGCAAAATCAGTGGTTACATATTCTGTGACTGGACTCACAAAAATAGTCACTTCCATATCCTCCATCCACTCATGCACCTCCACAGGCAAATTCACATCACTCTTGTATTTTTACACGGTGTACTTATATTGTTTGACTTCTTCAAATGTGCATGAAGTAGCCCTGGTCCTTTGTTCAATTGTTTGAAAATATGGGCAATGCCTTCCAATAGTGTCTGAAAATGTTGTAAATGAGTTAATTGCATTGGATGTTTATCTATGTTGAAAGGTTGCTGTTGCTGTTGCTGTTGTGAAACACAAAGGTGCTCACCAATCTGTCTTTTCTAAAGGCAAAAGTCTCGCTGCTCTGAGTCTCCTTCCAAACTCCCTTTGTCAGCTTCTTTCTGCTAAAAATCTGTTTGAAGTTCTCAACCAAAACTGTGTCATGTGGACTCTTTTTAACTGAAAGTTTGGTTCCCTTTCTGTTGTTCTTTTTTTTCCCTCTGGTGTACTTGGGTGTGGATCTCTAGTTATTGTGGGGTTTTGTGTCCTCATGTCTTACCGCTTATAATTGTGTATTCTCTTGGCTCTTCATCCTCTGCACTGCGGCTGATTTCAAGGTAGTTCAGTTGTGCTGCAGCCACCTGTTTATTTATTGACCTTGATATATCCTAAAAAGCTCGCCGTTTTATGTAAAGTGCCTAGGCTTACAAGGTAATGACTGTGCTCTATGGCGGGCACTTTTAACCTGAGGGGTTTTGTGGGCTTGATATGTTTTCTAGCTTTGGTGACACATTTGGTATATCTAGCTCACATCTAAAAATTCTCATTATATTTGCAGTTTTAAATTTGTGCAATCCTTGTCACTTATACAATAACAATGTAATAATCCTATTTGGTTTGATCAGATGTATCTAATACTATATTTGTAGTTTTGTTATTGGGCCTATTTGTACCAGAATCAATTATATGTGACAGGTCAGTTAAATTCTGGTGTTGCTTACCATGCTCAATTTTGTGTCCAGGAGTTGTTTATGCCTATTTAGTTAAACCATCCTGGAATGTCTGGTTTAGTTGTACATGTTCAAATTCCCCAGTGAAAAATATTTCTAATCTTATATATTCCACTATATTGTAGAATGTAAATTTTCTAGTGAGGATGGTCTGAAAGAAATGTGACCTTGATATCATTCTGAAGTTCACAGGACCACTTCAGTCTGTTCATGTAAGGTCAGCTAGGCACAGGACTGTCACATTCCATTTGTTTCTTTTTGTGACCAATGCCAACAGGTCTGTAAAACATTTGTTCTGTACAGGCACAGTAGACAGTAGTAAAAGCAATATATATATATATATATATATATATATATATATATATATATATATATATATATATATATATATATATATATATATATACACATACATACATACATACATATATATATATATATATATATATATATATATATATATATATATATATATGTATATATATATATGTATAATAAGGGAAAAAGGACAGTTCTATATTCCATCTAATTACCCTTTGGATTATAACACTATGTGCTTATTGTGTATGTTTGTATGAACAATGTACATGTGAATGCATATACTCAGCCATACTACCCAAAATGGCTGACAGTCTCTGGAATAGGAACCTGCTTACAGTGGACACTTTTACTTTCGGTGAGGAACTATGGCTCCATTCCTCGCTTGAACAGAATGGTGATTTATAGTTATCAAAGCATGAAGTCAGCCACACATTACATAACCTCTTCATATTTTGCCTATGTTTTCTTTGATGACAGTGAGCAGTATTCATCACATTTACGTCATGTGTATCATCACATCTACTTCGTATAAACACATAATGGTCACATGTAAAATAGTCCATCATTACAAAAACTAAAAAAAGAAAATGTAATGTATGAGGTCCATAGTGCCATATTTTTGTTTTATATGACTGTACATCCAACAATTTTTGTTTTGGGAGCACATGAAAATGCACTGAGAGACCACCTGCTGTATGTGATCTCTTTCGGCTGATCCCTGGGATAGTCATTCAAAGGAAGGACTACTGTATATTGATATACAGTGGTACCTGCTTTCCTTGGTTTCTTTTTCAACTGCAAAAATGTGACCATACAGCAGGTGGCCCTTCCCTGCAGGTAAATTTACCAAGATACAGACTCCCCTGTCCAACAAATGTGACCACAATAAGCAGTGTGGCTGTTCATCTTTCTGATCACATGCACCAGGTCTGCCAGTGTATTTGTTAGGGTGTTGCATGTCGTGGTCATATTTAATTGATATATTTCACTCCATTATACTAATTGACAGCATTTAGAAGTTCAATTGCCCATAAGATTCAAGAAAAAAGAAAAGATAGGTGATGTTATAGGGGTATTTGGTGTGGTTCAGCTGAAGAACAAGCGGCCAAAAGTTGTGGAATTTGAAAGCATGTTGCTTAAGTCATAACAATGCAGGAAATAGGTGCACTACAAGAGGGAACAGGGAGGGGGGATTGCGCTAGATCATCAAATAGTATTTGCACCAGTACAACATACTGAAAATAAGTTTGTTCCAAAATAATGGCCACTACAAAACAAAAAATGATAGGGCTTCGAGTAAAATGGTAAGGTAAATAAAATGCCCTAGTATGCCAGTAGGAAAATATCACATCCATTTGGAGAGACCTCGTGACACCCTTAAGAACAGTTTACTTTCCACAACCAGCTTTAAAATTGCGTGCAGATAGGGCACAATCCCCAGTGCCATGAAGATTGCAGATGTTTGACACATCAAAATTCAATCTTTCCCTGCTATCAAAATGTGAACACAAGCAAAAAAACAGAGAGAGATATGAGCAAATCATTAGTATCTGAAAGCTACACTCTTTCATATTTGACATATGGTTGGGGATGAATATGCGATTTTATCTCCTATGATTATATATAGATAAGTATGATGGAACAGCCCCCAACAGCATATTAGTGGGAAATTAAAAGGACCGTTTTCGCTATCAATACAAGCAAACTTTTCACACACAGACATATTTCCTTTCGAGCAAATCTTTGCTTCTTGTTTGTTAACTGAAGTCTATCACACAAAAATAATAGACTCGAATATTTTGTTGAAGACTTAGAAATAATCTATGAATGCAATTATTGCCCTTACTTTAATTTACCCCCAACTACCATGCCTGACCTAGTTTGAATGTTGCTCACGGGGCTTAACCAAGAAACACTGATTTTTTTCCCCACAGATATACACATGGTCACACTTTTATGTTATTTTCATCACGAGTGGCTATATTATGAATACAGCATGTCTTTCATTGAGGATCAAACAGATATGGCTACATGACAAGGGGCCCAAAATGGAGCAATCTCTCTGAACAGATGTGCAGCCCAAGGCCCAACCCCCCTACCTCACAGTATGACACTTATTACACAAAAAAACAGATCCCTGTATATGGATTTCTACAAGCACAGAAGGTGTGACATCTTTGGGGAGTCAGGAAATGTTTCCTCAGAGAACTTTGAAAAAAAGCTGCATGTTTTAAATGCATCATTGCATGCTTTTGTAAACAAAAGCGGTTATCATGTGCATGTTCCAAGATGCTAATAGAGTGATTTGATAAACATTGTCTCTAAAGTATGGACAGATATACGCTTTTTTGTTGGATAATTTATGTCCATAATTGATTTTCAGCCACATGTACCCATAAAATGAACATTTTGAATGCCCTTCGGAGTAAGGTGTTGATGGGATAATGTCACCTTAGGTTTTGATTCTTTCACCTTCCTAATGGCTCCAAATAGTGTATCTTATGCTTTGCCAGAAGTGAATATATTTTTGGAGTCTTATCAATTTTATGGTCCATAATCAGTCAAGGGAGATAAAGAACAAAAATGACAGGAAAATGTGTATTGTGGCGTACCAATTCATTTGATGGGGTTTGGGGGTATTTTGGGGGACTGGGAAAGGGCTTATTTATATCCTGGGAATGGGGTGTAATAATGTACTGGTAAATATGAAATAAATAAGCCTGTCCACTGGGAATTCAAAACATTATTTCCTGTGATCTGGAAAATTGCTTTTTATTTTATGGGATTTCTGAAAATAACACATTCAGGGAAAAGAAAGATTTCTAATTGCAGGGAAATATAAATTTAAACTTGTTGCTCATGCAAGCTTTTGAAACATCAAAGTCGTGACTGTGCAGTTATATCTTGGATTTGGGAATATGAATTTTATACTGGGAATTGGGAAAGGAAGGATTCTTTCCTGGGCATTGGGATCTGAACCCTACTACAATACACACACTTATGTTTGTAAAAGGCACAGCAACACGGGAGGCATCAATTTTTATCACCCAGCTACATTTCTTTATCTAATTGGAAATACCTCTAAATGCATCTAAACATATCTCAACACAGATTTTATGATCTCTGAGAAACTATTTTACTAAAACATAGCTTTAAATCTATTTAGGGATTCTTGATTTCAATATAAAGAGTCTCAGAATTGAGCCAACAGATGTGTATATGTATAAATCTGTTTTGAGATCTCCTTAAATTGGTTTTGAGATATATATCTAAATCTATTGTATGTGTAAGAGCAAGGTAAGAGTGCCTTCTTGGTTGGATTGCTTAAAAGATATCTATGGCTAACCGTTTAAACAATTAAATGTATTGACAGATGTCACTGAATGACCAATATCGCTGTCATTTAGGGATACGTCCACGTGATTTAGTGGTTGTAAATAACTCAGGGGTATTAGTAATTCATAGTTACATCTCAAAATCCTTTATTTATATGCACATCTCTAAATTTAGCAGCATCGCTAACAGACTTGCCGACATCCGTATGTGATTATCTATATAAACAATATTGCAATAGCGATAAAAGATGTGTATCTAGCAATATCTTTTAATCTTTTCGGGAAAATTCCAAAGTATTTAACAATATTATTAATCATTTTGGCATCTGTAAATGAATTAGGCATAGTACCAACTAGATGTCTAAAGAATTCCGGATTTATAGTGACATGCGTGAATTTCATGTAATACCGCTTCACATTTTAAGATATGACTTACTATACAGTGACATCGTAAAAATCATTTAGTGATATCATTACGTATTCATCGAAATATGTAAATTATTTAGCCATGTCGCTAAATACGTCAAATTAGTTTGTCTTTTGTGTCTGTAATTTAATTATTTAAACATATAACGCATAGCGTGTCGATGCTGTGGACTTCATTTCAGGTCCAAATGGTACTTCACCACTCATTGTAAAGCTATGTGCACGTGATAAGCCTCCTGGGACAATTTTAAGTACTGCAGAATTTATGTTCATTCGTTTTAAAACCGATAGTTCCATACAAAGCACGGGCTTCAGGATGGTATACCATAAAAAATCTTACGGTAAGTATTTCCTGCTCCTAAAACAATAACTGCATGTACATTTAAAACTTGAAAGTTACTGCAATAATACATATTATCCCTTGGTTTCTTGTACAACCATGACGTAACATGCAAATTCACATAATCTATCCAGTAATGTGACTCCCACATGCAAATGTAATTATCCTGGAATTTAATTTTTCCAGCGACGTGGGTTTTGTAAATTGAAGGGGTTGTACACTTACTTTAAGGAATTTTGGAATGTGAACGGAGGGCATCGCTGAGTCGCGTCTATGATTTTCACAGTAACCCTTCGGCACATTACGGTAAAAATATCAATCTCTGATATATTTCTCACTTCATGGACACATTTAAAATGGGGAATCAAATTAGTATAATCCGTAAAGATCTACTGTCAATGTACCATTAAGTAAACTTGTATGCAGAAGAAAATGTATTGAAAGTGCCACTAAGCTTTGGTAGCTGTAACGCGCTGTAACGGGTAATAGGCTCCGTAACATGTCGAGTAGTTACCCGCTGAAGACCCTTTAATTTATTTGAGCTGATACAGCCTATGTCAAAATTTTACAGAGGAACGTGTGCAATATGGACAATAGTAATTCCATACGTACATAGGTTAGACAGGGACAGGTTAGTTTATGGAGAGTAAAGAGTTCGGACTGCGGAATAGGTTAATGACTACTAGGAAGTGGTTATGGGCAAAAAGACACAAATACTATATATATATATATATATATATATATATATATATATATATATATATATATATATATATATATATATATAATGGACTTCAATACCCTCAGAACCTAAAGAGCTGAATTGTCAGTAAGCTGAACTGAGCTTCCCTCACACTCGACGGTCTGTCAAGAATTTCATTATTTCGACTTCTTCAGATTCTCTTCAGAGATGGTGAAGAAGTGCTTTGGATGAGTTCCATTACGTTTGTTCCACTGATCAATTGACTTTAATAATGATTTTTCAAAGATCAAATTTGGGCTAAATCTTGAAAACATTTCTCTGAAACTGTGTGCCCAATTGCTTCAGAATTGTATACGGACATTTATGGGTACCCGAAATCCTTAACTTATTCACCAGGTGGCGCAGAGAGTATTTTCTACTTGATGACATTTTTTATCACAGTGAAGCTATTTTCGACTTAATTTCCAGTACGAACCAAAGCATAGAATTCTTCAAAAGTGTTTGCATTCAGTCTTTATGTTCAGTTCATTTTTTTTTTCATTTGATAGGGATATTTCAATTTTTCATGGACTTTCTTGATTCAATAGCGACCGTTGCTTCGATGTAAATGAGTAGCATTGCTTTATATCAGTGTTATAGTGCCTCTTTGGTGCATGGAAACTATTGAACGTGTATGGGAATATATCTATGAGGTTACTTTTTTGTGTTATTACATTTAATCTTGAGTGACCTTGAAATGTGAAGCTGCAATCAATGACTGTAAAAATAACATAATCATCTTTTACTTAAAGCCTGTCAACTAGATTTACTTCCAACTCGGTGGGAATGTAGGTTGGCCTGCATGAAAACTGTTCAAGATGGACAACCTTGACCTGACTTCCAAGGTCACAGAGCAATTGGTTAGACGTTCATTTCCGCAGAGTATATTTCCCTTTGAGGTCCAGGCTAATTCGATTGATGATCTGATTCCCTTAGTCACACAACAATTATTCTATACCACTCCACATGATAAATTAGAATTTAAAGGTTGAATTTTCATATTATACGAGATCACACTCCTCTTTGACGTCGAAGTCCATGCATACAAGGTCATTTGAGCACAGAGGCCACAGTCTTCTGGTTTAATCTCTTATAATGGGAAATTGTGTTGACCTTGCTACCGCGCCATGCCAACATTCAACCATGTTACTTGATTACATCCTGTTTTCAAGGTTGTGACATGCAATATAAGGTCGCCGAAAGGAACGTTGTCTGTGGAGTGGACCATAATAGATTTAAACTGCCAAGAGGCAAAATGTGCCAACCGCCTACGGAAATGGGCCATTCAATGATCATGAGTAATGAAATATGCAAAATGAGCACACACACAGAGACACAGACACACACACACACACACACAGACAGAGTCGTACTTGCTGATTCTTAACATCGTCACTCTGGCATGAAAGTCGTAATTGTGCCACATTATCAGACTGAGGAAATTACCAGAATACACCTTTTGTTCTATATTATAACAGTCTTATTATCATTATTCCTTATAGACTTCATTCTGACGGTCATCTAAGTTTGTGTGACGACAGCTTTGTCTTATAGAGAGAGTGCAACACTTTTGATGCACTAATCGTCGAAGAATATTTACATCGACATCCAATTTCGCTTTACTGATAATCTTAATACGTTTTCTCTGACAAGGGTGCATCACAGTCTTTGCAAGCGCAACAAGAAGTCTAGAGATCCATTACGTAGATCGTGGAGATAAATATTCCAGGTACGCATGGACATTTCAAGTGCAGTGACTTTACGCCGTTGCAATTATTTTTGTTTTTGGTTCGTAAAATGTTGTTACCTGTTTACAATAGGTCTGTATGTATATATTAGCTTGTCATGCGTCGCCACGTGACCAACAGAGCTTGTAACAAAGTTATGCTAATTTGTTATCATAAAACGTTATACTATTTTATATGTCACGTTTTCATTTATTCATTTCTGGATGTCATGATACTTGATTGTATTTAGATGTCCAGGAGTGGAAGTAGCATTGCGTCTTTTCCAATCAAGTTCTTATATGAACGTCGATGAAAATGTGCTTATAGCGACTGCCTTTATACCTCGGATGATAACTATGTACATTTTGCATAAACTGTGGAAGGTTATAACTTTATAAGGATAACAAGGGCTGCAGGTGGCTTCAGCCTTGCTTTTATGAAGTGTACTGTTGCTACTCCTAGGTTTTGATTAATACCGTTGTGTAACCACATTACAGCTGTTGCAGAAGGGTTACCCTGGTAGGCCTACCCGTCTTGAAACGCCGCAGCGTGGTGCATAGCAGATATTAGTGGCTGTAGAATCCGGGTCTTGGCAGGTAGTCAATATTAGGGCTTGAACGCAACACAAATACTGATCAGAACGCAGTCCTCGTGTGGAGTTGTTGCCCGTTGCCGACCACCTCCTACACCCATATTGCGTGTTGTACTCTTTTGATCCAGAATTTCTGTCCACATAATGGGTATGACAATATGGCTGACCCGACCTGCTCCTTTCACTCAGATCCGAGGCTCCTTTCACTCAGATCCGAGGTGCATTACAGATTCACTTCGTAACATTTCAGCACACCTCTTGAGAAGTTAGCATTTCTCGGATGAAACCTGTTGGCGCCGCAGCTGACTTGTTGTAAATGTGCAGAATTTAAAAGGCCGTAAGAAATTGCATACATAACCAGAGCAATACTGGAAACATCATCCCTATGGACAAATGTGTTCAATTTTAAATCATAAATGGCCCAAACGCAACTCCCATATATGCTTGAGGGGGAATTATCATTTTTAGAGTGAAATTCAAAAGTAGTAGCTCACTGTAGATTACATGACCTCAGCATTGTTACAACAAAATTGTGAAGCGTTTGCATCAGTGACGTAAAACTTTAACACGGAGACAATATCAAATATTCCCGAGGGATGTTTGATTATAAATACGTCACACGTGACTAACTAGGCATACGTCAAACGTAAACAAACACAGCACACCAGGTCGGCGTTGAAAGTAGTCCTAGGGCATTTTTGGGCCTTATTGAACTTTAATGGACCCAAGCCCCTTTTGGACTAATTAAGGTGCAATATCCATGGAAGTTCTAGATGTGTTTAAATAATCATTAGCAACACAAATCAATTATCTGAGATGACTTGTTACCAGTCCAAACGTATACATTAAGCGTCATGACCCTCCCAGCGTTTCTGCAGATGATCCATAAGAGCTATTAGGTACCGTATCACGATTTTAAATATGATCATGAATAATAAAAGAAAAAACCTTGACACCAACTGTAAAGAACAAAACAAAACTCCCTGATTATGAGGAGTGCTTTTTTGCAAAGGGGTGACATTCACCTGGCAAGCATTCTGTAAGCAGCCAGGGAAACAAGCCTGAATGAATCATCATTATGTGGCAAGTGAACAACTGACCATGTGCAGGTCAATATCAGGTTTGAAATTTGTCACGTTGGACCCATTATAATATAATTCTGTAATATAATGGGGTTAAATTATGCTTGTTGAGATCATCAGAAATTTAAAGCGAGGATAAGAGTCAAAGGAGCGTCCTGTGTCCTCTTCATCGGATATAGGACATCCGTGTGCTGAATGTCATCTGATTCTAGATTCACAACCACCAAGAACAAACACAAATACCCCCCCCCCCTTCCACTTTGCATCAGCAGCCATGAGTGGCCGTGGATAACTGTGTGCTTTCTTTTCAGAGATATATGCTGGCTAATCCAACACCAGTCATCCTCATATGTGATTGTGGTATCACTTCACTCTACAAATCTCAGATACAGCCAAAGTTGCGAGGATGAGTACGTCGAGTTTCAAAATGGTTGGTATATATATAAACAATTGAATCATGATACGTTCCATCTATTTGTGATGTTGAGAGGAGTAAACTTGACACCTTAACTTCACCTGTCTGATGCAGACTAGAGTGCCAAGAGCTGACTCGGCAGTTTTATTGGAGGCCCTGTTGGTGTCATGATCCTATTTTAAAAGTCACGTCAGTAAGACTGCATAAAAGTGGGTTGCTTTCAAGGCAGAGTATCATTTCTCACAAGACCCAATAAAGATGACCACAAACAAATTAAACAAACAAAATACAAAAATCAGTTTTGGCCTGAACAATTTCTTGAAAAATATCATACCTCGCCATTAGAAATATTTGGCAGGTAGACTTTGAAACGTTGGGGTGCCCTTTGGGAAGTCTTTTGTGTGTGTGTGTGTGTGTGTGTGTGTGTGTGTATGTGTGTGTGTGTGTGTGTGTGTGTGTGTGTGTGTGTGTGTGTGTGGCAAGTAGACTTTGAAACGTTGGGGTGCCCTTTGGGAAGTCTTTCGTGTGTGTGTGTGTGTGTGTGTGTATGTGTGTCTGTGTGTGTGTGTCTGTGTGTGTGTGTGTGTGTGTGTTTGATTTTATCCTACCGGCTCAGTTAGCAATATTCATTCAGGTAATTCGACCACTCTGTGTCTGTTTAAGTGCAACTGCAGCTGGCAGTTGTGGTGGTTTTTATTATTATTTGCAGGCATAAAAACTACATTTGTCAGCATACCCAGTTACATTGTTTCGAACTGTTAATTGTGTACATTGTCAAGTTTGGCAGTTTCAAAGGCACTTCAGTCAAAGGGTTCTTCCTTCCACTTAGTGATAGGATCGATTCATAGAAACCTATCCCTAACAGAAGCTTCAAAATGTGTTGACAAATACATGTAGTTTATATGTAATATAGGCATGCTTTTCTATAATATTTGTTTGTTTGGTTTTGCTTTTTGTTTGCTGTTTTCAAAAGATTTTGTATATTTTAATTTTGTGCATAGTGGAACCTGTTTTAAGGGACCACCCACAGGACCTGTGAAAATGGCCCTTTCTGACAGGTGGCCCCTTAAGGCAGGTAAAATTAAACTAAAATATGCTAATGGGATGTTGAGACTGGTCCTTTTGCATAGATGGTCCCTTAGCGGAGGTGGGCTCATAGGCAGGTTCTATTGTACTTTCAAAACATTTTGCAAATGAGACTGCTGGCTGTTTGATTCTTGGGGCTCCAAAGGTCTTTGGAGACTTTTTGAGATGTCATGCAATTTTAAGCTCACATTTTAGCTGAGCTTATCTAATGGTCCTCTTTGTAATTACAGTATCTATGGTATGGGTGTAATTTGGTGTCTTGGTTGAGGGTGACTTGTGGGATTTGTGCCAGTTACTTTGCCTCTTGAGAGATACTGTTGTCATCCTGTGTAAATAATGCAACATCTGTGGGTTTATAATATAAGATCTATGCATGCTACTTTCCCCTGTTGCATCAGCACAGGTCGTTTTAATTTCTTGAGAAGAGTTCATGGCGCAAGATTCCTAAGTTGTGCTTGATAAAGAAGGGAGATCATCAGTGAACATCACTTACGGTGCCCTTTACAGGCATCAACAGGCTACAGCCAGCCATGGTTCATGATGAGACTGGGTGATTTATCAGCAGACGGTAATTACAGGATCTCCCAGACCATTCCCTTCATTAAGTCATAATATTTTCCATCTTTTTAGTGATTGAGATATTGGATCAGTGTAAAATATAATTTCATTCTTGGCAGTGTATTCTATATAGAGATGTCTGTCAACAATTAACATTTCCGACTTCTTGTCCAAAACCATCAGCCAGATTCACTTCAAACTTGGAGCTACACTCTGTTGTTTACATTGCATATGTAACATCTTGCTTTGTACCGCATGATGCTTTCTCTCTCTCTCTCTCTCTCTCTCTCTCTCTCTCTCTCTCTCTCTCTCTCTCTCTCTCTCTCTCTCTCTCTCCCCATGGATCCTGCCATTATGATTATTTATAGCCCACAGGTGAATCCTATTGCTTAGGTGGTACATCCACTTCATTAACTGGCAGAGTGGCAGCGTTAGATGTAAACTATGTGCACCCACCCCCCAACTGGGCCTTGAAACTGATGCCATTCTATTTATTCAGCCTTGTACACAATTAATCTTTATGTTCATATCGCTGGTGGATTTTGTTACTCTTCTCCAGCAGAAGTTCACAGAGGAGTCCCTATTATCCCCCCCCCCGTGTGAAAGGACCTAAATCCTGGAAACTGACTGAGGATTAGACCGCTTCATCATTTACCAGCTAAAAAAACATTTTTATTCCCTCAATCAGGATGACAGGTTCAAGTCTTTCTTAGAACCAGATGCGACCTGGGAAAACTCGCAGCAACAAATCCAACTAGGGGTTTTACAAACATTGCAAATGTACTGTCAGCATGTCAAAAACTGTAAATCTAACACAAATGCTGGGTCTTGTATCTGAATGGGCCCCTCACCACCTGTTAGATGATATAACAAAGAAGTCAATTAGCTGAGAGTGAATGTGACAATTCTTAGAAAATACTATGGCTTCCAACAATCTGAAACAAATTTCACGAAGTTCTCATTTGTTGTTTGAGAGGAAGGGGAGAAGCGCAAGAGACTTTACCAAGTTATCCAAGCACACTTACAGGACTATCCCCTAACCGCTGGCTCCAAGTTAAAACGTGATGGACAAACCATCCATACTGATGAAAATATCAGCCCCACAATCGAGTGTCTTGCTCTCTTTAGATGGATGGAGTTACAACACACCAACCTACCCTCCCTCATTCAACCAACCTTCGCATATAACCTCCAGGGCATGAATCTCAAAGATGTTCAACCTCAAATGTTGATGCCCTGGATGGCTTTTGGAAAAACTTAATAATGATGAAATTACAACCTCCCATTCACTATACATGCAGTAAAATCATACCCTAGCCCACGTTACGACAAATGTCAGTTCTCCCAACAGAAGCATGTTAAAATCATCAACTGAGTCAAACCCTGACCCAAAAAACAATGCCACCTGTGTAAAGCAGATGGATGTTACCATTTTGGCCATAATATGTCCCAATGAAATTATATGTCTCACACTGAGAGACCAGCCCTTGTCCACTCCTGTTTTATCGACTCCGATGAAACAAATCAACACAGAGCTTTGTGACCAAGCTACCACTGTGAGCTTCGAATCTGAAGATGAAAAGGAATGATGCTAGAACAACCTGGCATATGCACTGGCGCACTTCACCATTAACTGTGTCAAAACAAGCTATTCCCCTGGATCCATGCTTTCTGCCAACATTGTCCTGTCATCATAACCTGCAATTCTGTGGCCATTGCTTTCCTTATGAACCTTGGTTTTGCTACACAAGCAAACAGCCCCATAAAAAACCGCTAGTGTGCCACCTAAGTAAACGGTAGGAGCAAAATGGTTCGCGGTGGGGAAACTTGCATCATAATATCCAAGGGTCCTCTAATTTTCAAACTTGAGACTGACAATAATAGTTAAGGACTTAGACTGCCACGTATTGGTGGGCATGGTTTTTTGAAGGACAACAAAATATCAATTGACCTTGCCCATGGAACTATTATCATTGATGATCATCTGAAGCTTAAGCCCCAACAACCATCCTATTGACATGCCACTCAGTAATGTGCAAATCCGTCATTCTCAATCTTACTTGGTCCACTCTACAGAATGGTCCACACTCCTGCTGGGAGAATACCTTGAGGTACTAGTCCTAACAGGCTTCCCAAACGATACAGATATTTGTATCCAACCACTAAGTGACTTGGCTCTACATCATTGGCCCACTCCTACACCCACTCGAACTGTGCATGGCCTCATTAGGATACCATACTTGTCCAACGATGTCATTCGTATAAAAACAAATCAACATATAGCTCAGGCACACTATGTTACCACACCTGATATCACAACTAATGAACATTATGAACCCTCATGTGGCAACATGGTGCACATGACCATCACCAAGGCCCCTGTTAGTGAGCTTCATTCCAACAGTATCCTTATCGACCCAGGCAACCAACCAACTCCTGATGAAAAACCCATTTTCAAGGCTTACACTCTCAATATGATAGCGTCAACCCAACTATCGGCGCATGCAATGATGCATCGGGAAAACTCACTGCCTCTATAATTATGGGCTTGATACAACCACCTTCACAAAAAGGCCGCCTTCCAATGTACAGTAAAACAATGACAAAGCTCCAAATCGAAATGGATGAACTTGATGAGTATTGGTAAAACCCGAGGATGTGGGTGTTACCATATATTTTGCCAAGTTTTCTAGTACACAAACCCAACAGATCTTCTAGCTGGGTAACATCTTTTGTTAACATTGCTAGCCACTCAAAGTCACCCTTCTCACGTGTCACATAACCCTACACAACATAGCTGCTGATGCAAAGCTACCGGCTGATTATTTTTCTCTCCATGCAGCAGAATGTGAAAAGAGCACCTGTCAGATCTGTTCCTTTGTCACGGAACGGGAGGAATCAAACATACCCAACGTCACTATATCGGATATCCTAAATAATTCAAAACTAATGCCATTCACCAACTGCCCCTCTTGGAAGTGTGCCCAGGAAGATTGCCCAGACTTGCATCATGTCGATTCTCATCTCCTTCAGGGCATGCACCCCACCCGCAAAATGACCCAGATGAAAAATTTCAATCGCTATCTCGAGCACGCTACAATTAGACATGGAGGCTGTTTGATTGTTAATAGGCCAATGCCATTTTATCAGCCACAACACTTACCATATTACCAAACCATCTAGTAGATTGCCTTATGACTGCCCTTCACCTCAACTTACAACATCCATCTAGACACCAACTTCTCAAACCTTTCAACCATCATTTGTTTGCCCTCAGCACCGGAGGTGTAATCAGAGACATCACCGACAATTGTGCTCAATGTCCATTGCTCAAGTTGCTACCTATGGTACTGGTGGACCAATCCAGGCCGATACCTCCCACTATACCAGGCACAGATTTCACTGCAGATGTGCTTAACTAAACATGCGACATTCTAAACATCTCCCAAATGCCAAATTCAAAGCTGACCCACGTGGCCTTGTGCTGCCTCCTCCAGATCTCCATCCTGGTGACTAGTATACTTGAAGTTTGATGGTACCAAACACACAGCAAGGGACCAGTATATTGGCACAGCACTTGAGCCAGACGTTATTATTATTATTATTATTATTATTATTATTATTATTATTATTATTATTATTATTATTATTGTTGTTGTTGTTGTTGTTGTTTTTGTTGTCATTATTATTATCATTACTATTATTAGCATTATTATTGTGTAATAATAATTATACACAAAATATTCTGTTCATTCTGCAAGCTCTTCAAACAACTGAAAGATAAGGCACCCTGGGATCTTGTCTGGGCTGTTTTGCAGAAAGGACACCATGGGGATCTGACATACCAGTTACCTTTCAATTGCTTTACAAAAATCAACATTTAGTGTCTCAGGCTACAATGCTGAAACTTGCAATTGTAGGCCGCTAATAAAGCTGACGTCTGTGACAACCTGCACTGGGTATTGTTCGTTTTTACTGACGGGCACGTCGCGCTGTAAACTGTTTATGAACACTCTCTTGTATTCTCTTTCTATTGTTTGCTTTTCCTGACGAGCTCATCGCACTGTTATCTTTCTATGAATACCACCTCGTATTCTGTCTGTATTGGTCGTTTTTCCGTACGGGTTTATCGCACTATAAACTTGCTACGGACACTGTCTCGCTTACTGAAACCTTATTTGAATAGTCACTCACTTATTGTCACCTTTTGCAGTTGGCACAAAAACATGTTTTCAAAACACCAACATCCAAACATATCAGCACTTTGTTGTTTTTATTTACAAAATCCAAGTCATTTGCGTAATAAAACCTTCGGTGTGGCTGGTATGTTAATGAATAGATCTTGTGACAAAGACACGCATAACTGTTGTCCTCTGTGATACTTAATGGTTTTACAGTGAACTTGACCCTACAGTCTCTGCAACTGCTTTGTCATCAAACACCCTGGGGACATAATATCAAGTTGCACGCAAAATTCATCCTCATTGGCTTCTCTACAAATTTTCTGCACCAGATCAGCATCGACATTTAAAGTGCTGGTCGTTTGTGGTTAGAAAAAATAGATGTACCTCTTGCCTGATAATTATTGTCTTTTTCACCTAGTTTTTGTTTCTAAAAATGCTACGCCAGCACTCCTACGTCCATTGCTGGAGACAACAAAAAGGTGATTCGCAGAAACTGCGAGATGAGTGTTGTATTTTGTTCGAGAACATGTGTTTCAATGAAGCTTTGCGTTTGTCATGCAGAATTATAACATAGACTTGTAGAAGTTTTGCCCGATCGGATCCGCAAACATTATGCTCCACAGACCTGTACTTTCAGAACGTTGGGGAAGGGTGTCTCTTTCAGTACTATGAGACACCTCTTTTTACTTTCTTTCGATGGTGGTCATCGAGTGGGCATTGCAGCTTGTCGATAGGCATTCCATCTGGTGACGTCATGGACAAATAACTGTCAACAAGTTAGAATTAAACGCCTTTTTGATAGGCATTCGACCTGGTGACGTCATGGACAAATGACTGTCAACAAGTTGGAATTAAACGCCAATAATGACATATCATAACACTGCATATTGGGTGGACATTTGCGTGGCGTATCACAATGCTGCATATTGGCCGCACATTTGTCTCAATGGCTTACATGACGAGCTTTTTTCAATATGGCCATCAAAATATTGCATATACCAAACGCAGCTTAAATTTGCTGTTGTGGCAGTATTTCATATCGTTTTGGTATGCGATATTAGTTACCGATAGTGTTGGAACACCCCTTAATAGTTATGTGTGGACGCGTATTCTCTTTGACTTCCACGTTGTATACATTCATATCGGCGTAGCAATGGTTTTATCGTATAAACAGTGCGCAAGTCATGGCATACAGAACAAAGATCACAACTTTTGCTGTCATCGATAATGGAAAAAGAATGTGCAAGCTATGAATATATAATAAAAGTCAAAGCTTATTTGATTCATTTTTGCTGCATTGTTGCAATTATATTAGATGTCCACTTGTTTTCACTGTAAAGCTTGATATTAGGATGCGGTTCTTTCTATGAAAATGGTCACTCTTTACTGGACTACAGATGTCGAGCATGAAGATAATGTTCACTGCCCCAAACATACAGACTTCAATATAGTTGCAGGAGGATACACGGGGACTACGTATACAACACTTCAAAGGTTCTGTGGTGATACCATGAATACAACATCCGTAAGAAGCACAACGCAGTCCATGCGGGTTAAGTTGGCCACATATCGTAAAGGTTCGGGCTTCAGATTCAGCTACAAAGCTGAGAACCGCACAGGTAAATGTACACACATATTTGTAACATATCAAGCTGCCATTCACTTTGAACGCGAATGGCTTTGCAATCGACCAATAAAAGGAATCCTGGAAGGCGTGCAAGACGCATTCTCACGCGGGGGGTGGGGGGGGGGGGGGGGGGCGGGGAGATAGAGAGAGGAAACTGTTTGCAAATGTGTCCACCAGCTTGCTTTGCAGGCCTTTCGGTTCCTACCTTCGGCACATGCGGTGCGGGAAGGTATTGTTATACTTATAGTCCTTTGTGTCGTCCGCCTGTCTGTCTTCGTTCCTTTTTGCCGGCTTCCCAACTACTTTACCGGGATTGAAAAAATAGCAACAACGAACTGTATATTCACCCATAAAAATGTGTCTTGGGTACCTTTAGATAGTCTTCAAGAAGTAGACACTTTAACGTACGCAGAGACTTGCTTTCTGACAACAGACACAAATGTTGGAACATTCACCAAGGGATTGGACTGTTTCTGAAATGCCAGTTCATATATATGAAGACCTTGCCATGATATGGTTTCATGGCACAAAGTGGCCATGCTGAGTATCCACCACAACATTGCAAATAAGTGTTGAAACCGTTCTTTATAATGTGACCACGCCAAATTTTTCCACCAACATCAGGACCATACAGCTTATTTCTGTTTACAAACCGCCGTCAGTGCCAGCATATCTTAGATGGGCAGTCTAATGTATTCATACACAGCTCGCCCACATCACGCCAAACTTGGGTCGTTGGTGACTTCAATACTGACCCAGTGTTTTGCAAAGTATGATCTCAAGCAAATGATACATCAGACAACTACAGACTTGAACACCACTAGTGTGATACACGTGACGTCTCCAAATTTGACAACTATTAAAACTAGTGTTCTTGAAACATAGATGTGGCAGGAGGATGCAAGACTGTACAAATTGAAAAGTTCGCTCATGTTCTTGAGCATTTTTTTCATTGTATGCAATTCAACACTGACACAATAGACCTGTTCATAGGACTCGGATTTATTCGGTTCACTTCGGGAAGCGCACCCTGCTTTGTTTACATTTTGTGCTCGACCACGCTGGCCAGATTACACGTGGAAGTATGAGAAAGTAAAACACAGGATGTGCTTGGATTTAACGAAAAATCAAACCGTGAGCAATCTATAAATACACGTTTCACCACTGATGTGACATTTTAGGTGAAAGATTTGCACTGTTCAGCACAAGCCATGCTGTAATCACTGGCGTTAACCGTGGCATCCGTTGTAAACATATGACGGCATGGGCCCAACTCGGTTACTTGCTGATTGGACAATCAGGCCAACAATGGAATGCATAATTAATTAAAGTTCGTTACAACTCGGTATGAACAGGTCTATTGATTTGAGCAAAACTATCCAAAAACCATAGTTTTTTAAATGTAATCTTGTTAATACTTGACTCGAACACATTCAGTTACAGTGAACTTTTGTACATTGAAAAATGTATCAGTTTTCCCAATTCTCGTGTTCTACTTTTGGAAAACAACAATTTGTCACAGTTGTACATTTGGATAAGATAGAACTCTATCGAAAACTGCACGAAATTACTTCGGAAGAATATTACTGGCGGCCGAGGGTAACTCATTCTTTGAAAGTTGTTTTAGCACAGAATTTTAGAATGCATATGACTTTATATGTGTGACCGTACGTCCTCCATCGTTTCCTGTCGATCAGACAATTAATCTTTTCGACTTCTTAACAACAGCCGTTGGCATAACCTCTTCAGCTTGGCATGGATGTAATTTGGGAAGGACTACGCCCTCTCGCCTCTGTGATTTTTAGATTTATTTGACAAATGTCGCAGTTCATTTTTGTTGGGGTTTCAAACTGAAAAAAAAAGCTATCTAAACAGTGCTATGATATGTTTGTGTCACATTGGTCAATTTCGTGTTTTATTTTGCACTTTTGGCATAGCGAAAAAAAGTCGCCAGTCACCCTACTGTGGCAAAAGCGAAATTAAGGTGCCATAGATTGAGCTGATGGAACTCATTAAGTGTTGTAACACTGTGCCCACAGTTTTTGCTCATATGAATGCAGCCAAGCCTGATCGCGTGCGAAAGTCGACAAAAAAATAGTATAACTGTTTAAATTGTGTATTCTGATTTATGAGTGTTCTTCCAGTCTAGCAGTGTAGGAGGACGTTAATATCATGTTACCCTTTTTGTATTTCTAATTATTCACACGCTTGTGTTTTTTCTCTTTTATTGCATCGCGAAGGATGCCAGATCCTGCTTACCGACCTCAAGCAGGCTCGGAATCTATTCTCGCCGAACTACCCCAACTACTACGACAAGTACGCTACTATATATATATATATATATATATATATATATATATATATATATATATATATATATATATATATATATATATATATATATATATATATATATATATATATATATATATGCACCAGCAGTGTGATATTTACGCTCGAATATATTACAGCTTTATCAATTCAGTGAAATTTACAAAGTAAACAATACACGCCCTCTATAGTGGTTTCATTGGGTGGGAAGGGGGGCAGTTTTTTTAAGTTTGGGAAACACTGTTGTCAATTTGTGTTTAAAAGAATAATGCAACTATGAAAGGCACCCCATTGTACTGCTGCAGCAGACTGGTAGCAGACTCGCAAGTTGTGTAATTGGAAACCTTTTTTTTAGCACATACATATGAATGTAGACGTATACACCTTTATGCAAGATTTTATTTTGTGTAACAATCCGGTCAGTAGAATGGACGGCTATTTCCATTTTAAATATGGGGCATCGTAATTTACTTCAGCAATTCAACAGTGCATGCATCCATGTCGACTTGACGATGGTCCATGGCTGGCTGGAAAGTTTGCTAGTCATAGTCCACTTGTAATTAGAGCAAGTCAATATTAAATACATTATATTATATGGCCATAAGGGTTTTCTTTTCTTTTGTAATATTTTCAGTGATGTAGACTTATGCTGGATCATTAAAATCCATGTATTACGGGATTACAATTCACCACTAAAAATCAGAGCAGACTTTAGGTCAGTTGACTTGCAGTCCTCAACGGACTGTTATGCTGATTCTTTGGAGATTCGGGACGGTGAGTGAATCAATGCCTTTGGTGGCAAAACTCTCCTATGAAGTTGTCTCTCTCATCTTTGACCGCAGATGTCTCAAATTTTTTTTAAAGTTTCATATAAATTCTCTAATTTTCAGGCAGCCTTGCTCAAAAACACTTTGGTCAATTCTTACGAAGTCTGCAAGAATGTGAGGCTAAGAATATAATATAGGAAGTCAGTTTTTTCGTTTGCTGATAGTCCATTTCTCTGTGTGATTCTTGAAGCTCTAAAAACAAATAAATTGTTAGGCTCAGCCGAAAACGTTTTTAGCATACGAAAACTGCCCCATCAGAAGAAAAACAAAGACTTCCTAAGATATTGTCTAAGGTACAAGTTTGGAAATTTTCAAACTTGTACCTTTCATATATTTGGAGTAATCTTGTCACAAAGTCAAAATGAGACTCCTTGACAAAAGCGTCACTCACACTTCTGAAAAATACCTTCAAAATTTTACTTTTACATAAGAGAAAACTACATGTCAGTACAGACGGAATATATATAGTTTTTAGCTCTGCTGACAAAAGGGTGCTGAGGTCATGAGGTCACTCCCGTCACATCGTCCGTCTGTTAACTTTAGCTTGTGGTCGCCGCACAGTCTACAGTTCTCATACAACTTTTAGGACTTGTAGGCTGTATTGAAATCTGGGTCCCTATCGATCTTAGTTTTTATGAATGTGGGTCATCTTTTTCTATACTATTACTGGCGCCACCTACAATATATAATGTATGGGACAAAATGTATACATCTTTATACCAATCTGTCATCCTAAATTTTCAGTGGATCTTCGTGAAATTTTGTCGGATTGTAGAAGAGGTTAAAATCTCATTTGATACTAGCAGTGCCACCTACACTTTGACGGAAATTTTTCGCCAAGATTTGTTGACAGATATAAAATTCAATATCTCTAAAAGTAATTCAGTTACAAATGTCAAATTTATAGGATGTATAGATCATGACCAGTGCTAATATGTTATTTAAGTCAGTGACCTTGAACTGTTTTTGTTAGCTTTTCATGCCAGTAAGTTTATAAGTGGTGATTTGATAATGGTGGAATATAGATTGGACATCAGTGGAAAGGAGAATTGAGCCTCCAGATCAACATATGACCTGTATACATTGTACAAAAAACTGTACTTTTTACGTGACCCATTATTATTGACTTTGGTTCTAAGCCAAGTTTATCCTATTTCTTTAATAACCCTAAAGGTACAACCCGATTCACACAAACAGATATGGAAAGTTTAAAGCGGGGCATACATTTTTGAACAGAAATAATTTGTTCACCCGGGTTGAAGGTCCAGGTCAAATGGCCAATTGGAGTATAAGGATCACAATGTCAAAATCGTGTAAATGCTCTGTTGTATGTAATTTTAACGGATCATGAAATTTGGTGGGTTTGTGGAGGAAGTCAAAATCTCGATTGACGGTGACACTAGTGGCGCCATCTATATTTTGATAGAAGTTTTGCGCCAAAATGTGTTGAAACAGATAAAATTCCGGATGTCGAAAAATAATTGATCTAAATAGGACAAGATTGTACCATGATATTGATCATGGCCTGCACAAACATATAATACAGTATTGATGACCATGACCTTGTTATCCAAGGTCACTGGCACTGTAAAGTTAATAGTAGTAATTTGTTAATGATGCCCATATAAGAGGTAACTTGCCAACGATGTCTTCAGTTTTCAAATTATCCCCATATAACTTTTAGGACTTAGCTATGGGTATGAAAATATTGGTCGAGTTGAAATATTGGTGGCACCGCCTACACTATAATGAAATATATGGGCAGAAATGTGAATATCATGTAAACAGTCCATATAGCATATTTAATGTTTGGTAGATTTTCATGAACTTAGTGGGATTGTTGAGGAAGAAAAAAGCTGAACTAGAAAATAAGATTTGCTTGACACTCAATCTGTCTGGATGCGTTCAAAATAAAAAAAAAATGAACTGTTGCAACATATCTTCATGTAATATACCTCACTGGAAACAACTCATTGGCTGCCTATCCATGGGACTTTAGGTTTGGAACTACAGATGACATTTGAATTCTTGCCTCTACCTATATAACTGGCAAAGAAGATATTTTTTCGCTTCATTGTTTCCCAAACTTTGTTTTGCCAAGATATTAATAAGAAGACACACACAGACACACTTAGTGCGGAATTGCTCTGCACATTTCCGGATAGATCCTCCACAGTAAAGGGTTCTCACAATTTTGCAGACAAAATCGGAAACTTGTCCGATTTCATGAACAAAATTGATAAGTTTGTGCAATTTTGTAGACAAAACTGATAAGATTTTACAATTCCGTGAACAACGTTCATATAACCTGATAATTTTATACACGAAATTGAATACCTTGAATGAATATGCGCAATGTGCTTGCAATTTCGTTGAAAACAGTGGATAGAGTTTTGAAATTCCATATATAAAATGGATAATTATGCAGACAAAATTGATAAACTTGCATTATTTCAGGATAAAACTGACAACTTTTTATGATTTCCTGAACAAAATTGAACACCTAGCCCGACTGCACAAAATCAAAATGAGATTTCGTGGACGTAATTGTTAAAGTTAAACAGCTTGTTCCACAAAGTATATGATGTTTTACAAGTCTGTTGACAAATTAATAGTCTTACAATTTCCTGAACGAAATTCATCATGTTTTACGATTTTATGCCCAAAATTGGGAACCTCTGACAATTTTGCGAACAGAATATTAAAAAACTATATGAAACATTGAATTTTGTGATTTTGTCTTCCAATTTAGTCCACAAAAGTATAAGCATTTTAAGTGTTTCAGTTTCATCGTGAGCACTTCAAATTATGTCTGCGTGCCAACACAGACATACTGTTTTTCTGTGAATTATGAGTCGGGAGTACTGGGGAGGGACAGCTTCATATATTTATAATTTCATTATCTTAGTGTTATAAAAAGTATGCTTTTGGTGCTTATATTTCTTTCTTTCTTTCTTTCTTTCTTTCTTTCGTTCTTTCTGTCCTTCCTTCTTTCTTTTTCTTTCCTTGTTTGTTTGTATCTTTCTACAGGCAAACATGTCGTACATCTCATTTGAAAAGTATGTTACGTGGAAACTCCAAACTTGGCATGATTATACTTCCATACATGCAGTCTTGAGTTTTTGTAAAGAGGTTCAACGGTTTTGAACATTATGAAAATTATGGCCATTTGAAATTTTAAATCATGAATATCTCCAAAACTATTGTAGGTACCGGAAACCAATCCAACTTCAATCAATATCTTTGTAACACTGCACAATTGTGTTATTTGCATGTGACCTCTAAAAGTCAAAAGTCAAGGTCATTTGGACGTTTGAAATTTTCATCCAGCTATAATTTCATCAAATTTTACCAATGTTGGATCCAAAGTGTAGGTATTGCAACACTATATGTTTTTGTACTGTACATGTGACCTCTAAACATCAAAGATCAAGGCCATTTGGACTTTTCAAATGTTCATCTAGCCATAACTCGGTCAATTTTTATCCAATTTTGATCATGCTGGGCTCATATTGTAGATATTATAACGCTGTATATTTTTGTAATGTACATGGGACCTTTAAAGTTCAAAGATCAAGGTCATTTGGACCTTTGGAATTTTCATTTAGCCATAACTCGGTTAATTTTTATCCAGTATTTATCATGGTAAGCTCATATTGTAGCTATTGTAACTCTGCATATTTTTGTAATTTACGTGTGACCTCTAAAGGTCAAATGTCAAGGTCATTTGGACCTTTCAAATGTTCGTTTAGCCATAACTCAGTCAATTTTTATCAAATTTTGATCATGTTTGGCTCAAATGGTAGCTTTTATAACACTGCACATTTTTGTGATATATATATGGCCTCTAAGGGTCAAAGGTCAAGGTCATTTTAACCTTTGAAATTGTTATCCAGTCATAACTCAGCCAATTTCCATTAAAATATAATCATGTTGGACTCAAATGGGAGGTATTGGAACACTGCACATTTTGTAAGTAATATGTAACCTCTAAAGGTCAAAGGTCAAGGTCATTTAGTCCTTTCAAAGTTTCATATAGTCAATTTATAATTGGTTTAGTTTTATCTGATTTGGTTCGTGTTGGGCTTAAATTGTAGGTATTGTCTTACTTTACATATTTGATATTTACATGTGACTTCTTAAGGTCAAAGGTGAAGGTCATTTTTACTTTGAAATTTTCATCCAGCCATTAGCTTAATGGTATGTCAAGTACCATAGGACAAAAGTTGAAGCATTTAATATTTACAACTTTTGAAGGCACACAGAGAGATTTGCTTTGAAGCAAATCTTTTCTGGTTTGTGATTTACTCTTATACTTTCGTAAATAGTGTTATGATTTTGTGCACGAAATCAAGCAATTAATTGTTTCAGTTCCATCCAGAAAATCAAGCAATTAATTGTTTCAGTTCCATTCACGAAATTAAGGATGTTATGCCTAGCACCCGATGGGGAGAGGCCAAAAAAACCCCAAACAACTGGCAGCACAGTTGATCTCCATTAGCATTGATAGACCAGCCATCATACAGCAAACACGGAGGGAGGGATGGAGGGAGGTCTTTTGTCTAAAGTGATTACAGCAATTTAGTATTTCTTATGAGCTGTGCGCCCAACAAAAGACTACCTGCATGCTATCAAAAATATATTACTCTGCAAAAGCATATCTTGTTTTCAAGAAACCATGAAGGTAAAAATTGCTTTCATTAAATCCCCTGAAACTTGAGCGTGCAAATTTCTCAATGACCTATGAAAATCGTGAATTGTGAAAACACTAAATTGTGCCTGCCAGTCGTTAACGGGAACCGATCTTTATACTTCTACCTTCATCACATATTACAATATGATGTGCTATTAATTCCAGGTCCAAACAGTACCTCACCGCTCATTGCAAAGTTCTGTGGACGTGATAGGCCTGACTATATCTCCAGCACAGCTGATGTTTTGTATGTTGGCTTTAAAACTAACAACAACACTTACGACAAAGGCTTCAACATACAATATATAACAGAATACGTGGACATGAGTATGTATATTCTCCTCTGAAGCAAATATCTTCGTTTTTTTTCATTTGAAATATATAAGATATAATTGCGAGCTTTTGCTAAGGCCATATCATAGCATACCGTAAAATTATGTTAATCTGCCACACAACTCACGTGCACACATTGACCAACAAAGGGCGCTTCTCGAATCAACTTGATCCATGTGATAGGCACACCTGCACTTCTAGTTACATGCGGGTCCGTATTAATTTTCCTCTTATGTTTTCCCTTAGCATACTTTTGTCAACCACGTAATGAAATGGTTCAAATAAAATGAAACCACTATTAGTGGTGACATCCTTTCTCGATTGCAAATAGCCTTGGAGATGCGCTTTCCTCATGTTGTTTTGCCCCAAAATCGTGAGCTGCCCAAGTAGAGCATTGTACCAACTTGTCTACACAGCTCTTCAAAATTGCTACATTGTGCAAAGAAGTGGTAAAAATGCTACAAGTAAAAAAAATCGTTTGCTACAGAGATTTCCGGCTGGACAGCACTGAAAAATTGAACGTGTGCGTGTTGTGTGTCTAATATAAATGTGCCGCAGGTGCCGAGTTCGCAGGGCAAACGAGGGTGGGCCGGGAGGGAGATTCAGATTCAGATTCAGATTCCTTTCTTCGACAATAAATTCAATACATTTCAATTGTTAGGTAATAATGACAGAAATATATATCAACAAATGCAAAACAAAAAAATGGGAGAAACAGTACATTGTTACCACAAAGAACAGATGGTCAGGATGACCCAGCTAAGGATGAAAACATCCGCTGTCGCATGGGCCACCTAAATAAATTTATTTGGCAAGGTAACACCTTGCTTCAGAACAAAGCACCACATGTGTGTTGGGACAGTTGAACTCACTGAGACATAGATAACATAATTACATACAAATATACTTTATAATCTTCATTACAAACGAAGCAATTTAGAATAGTAAAAGTTTCAGAGTATTGGTCTATGTAGAATCTTTTAACATATTGAGAGAAACCATTGTAAGAGTGTGTATGAATTTTGTCCGTAATATTTCCAGGAGTATCAAGGAGCAATTTGGGAATAGAATAACGAGCGCACTTTTCAGTAGATATATGTTGGGGGGGGGGGGGGTAGCATAGCGGGGAATTTATATATGTAATATTTTCCCCAGGAACTCTACGCCTGAGGTGCATCCATATTACAGGGGATCACAATCATCTTTACTCAGACTTGGAAAACAACCTTAGGAAAAATCTTCCCCTTGCTAAGTTGCTAGCTTTGCAAGAGCAACATACTTTGCCATATTTGATACAGAGATCTGTCCACACATACGGGTACTTGTTAACACAGACCAAAGTCTGAAGCTAATATGAATGCCCCGTATTTAACTGAACCCACTGCGAATGATGAAAGCCATTCATGCTCGCAAAAAAAGTTAAGAGATCTGCACATGGCTGGGTTCTGGGCTATCAAACTCGGTTCTAGTTTCCCACAGGAAACGAAGAGACAACACCTTTTTACTTGATCACTAAAGTGCTAACGTGAAAATAAAGGAAACTGCATATGATGTAATTTTGTATCAGTTAAAATTTAGCGTCAATCATATGCAGACTTTTGCCCAATCAGAAGTTTGACCTCAAACTTGTGATTTGTGAAAATACAGCACAACTGGATCTCGTGATTTTCCAACAGAGCAATGTATATACTGCCCTGTGAAGTATAGCTCGACAGCCTGTTGATGTCTTCCAGAGACAAATTATCCACGTTTTTTATTTCAGTTTAAATTCGGTTCAATCCGCATCATTAACCTGACTTAGGATATATATCTGTATAACTATGAGAAGAAACATTCTTTTTATCTAATTAAGTGTCTTGATTTTCATGATTGTAAGTGACACTTGAATTTCGTTTATTTTCACAGAAAGGGAATGTTTGATAGGAAGAATTTAATTTATTTTATCACTATTCCATGAACTTATGATGGTAACTCTGATCCAAAGTTGGTCTTACATGGTGGAATTTTTTGGATTGATTGAGCACCGTACGACATATAGGAATATATTGGTGTCAATTGTATCGAGCATATTTGCAGTCGTACGACTCGTGCATGCTTTTGTATCTTATGAAGAGCCCGTATTAACTTATAAAGTGTGTGTGTAGACAAAACAGATAGAAAAGTGAGAAAAATCGTGAATTTCCCAAACTCATCCAATCAGATAAACCAACAATTACTCATCACGCAAAACCAAAAGAATTATGCAGAATGAGACAAAACAGCATGATTACCAGGAATATAGGGTTTCAGAAATCTCAGCAATGCAAGCCATACCATCCAGTCCTCAGTTCCTGTGCTGTGTGAAGAGTGTTTAGACAACAGTGGGTCCTATTATGTGATATTGCAGCTTTCTTTCCTGAGCCGCCTACATATGGACCTGACTTGGTTTTTGACAGGCATTCTCACAGCCATGGAGAGTTTTATTATTTACTTAGTAGACTGACTCACCCAAAGTGTCCCCAAACAGGGCAACCATGAACTGTTCTGTTTTCTTACAACTTCCAACAACTTTTGAGATATCATAATTATTTTACCCATTATTTTCATTTCGAAAAATAGTTATTTAACTTGTATAAAACTAGAGAACACTACATTAGTCAATTCCTAAATGTATTTATATTGTAAGGTAAGCGTAACACTGTGACAAAATTGTATTGCAGCCACCCACACACAGCACAACTAACTTACTTTCCTTTTGACCACATACAATTCTGACATACACACTTTTTATGGAATGGCCACTGCAAAAGTTTTTCTGTCAAAAATTTTATCTTCAAATTATTGCAAAATAAAACTGTAACATTAATGAAAAATTAAAAGGACCGGCCCATGTCAAATATATTGAACTTGATATTCCCCAAGTTTTAGACAGATAGGACACACATAGAATTTTGAGGTTGAAAGTATTTTTTCGAATAGAAACTTACAAACAGGGTAAGTTACCAAGTTTCAGCAAGATTCACGTATATCGATTACGTAAAACCAAATATACTCTGTTTCAATGTGTTTAGAAACGTTTACACCAAGACAACTGTATGAAAGAAAATTTCATGAAGATGTTTTGGAAAATATACATTTTTTGCATCATCAAAGTGAGAAAAACCATTTTACTTAGTTAAGTAGGACAGCTTCCCCGAGCCATCTTAGGTAGCAAATATAAAGGAGCTCTGAAAATCACACTTCAAAATTGACCTTTTATCATTCTCAGTTCAAAGTACTCTTTTTTCTCCCATCATACGGACTACCTTTGTTGTGACTTTTTTAGTTTTATGAGAAAATCACGCCCTGAAAATGTTAATTGTTGGGAGCATCTTTTACAAGTAAAGTCATGTGTCAGTGTATATTTACAAAACAAAATCCACCTGACCAGAGAGCTGGAAATATGCGATGATGCGTGGGGTACCATTGTGCACACAATACCTAGTCTCAATGAGTGCCTCTTTATTTAGCAATATGTGTCATAACGATCAAAAATTAACCCTGCACCTGTGAACTCAGTAAGCTGAAACCACGTTATGGCTCAAGCTTCTGCAAGATAACATACAAATACGTCTTTATTGTCAATGTATTTCCTTTATTTTCTATGGTGGCTCATTGGTGCCACCTAATGTTTTTTCAATCTCGTAAGTACGACATAAAAATAACATTGGGTTGGCAACTATCTCGTAATTACGAGATCGTTATCTATGTAGAACTCTACTAACTGGGAATGAAAAATGCAACCTCAGATATATACATTCTCCTGGAGGAAAAAGATGCCCCCCCCCCCCTTGATCAACATTATGCACGTGCAACGAGAATATGTGTACAGTTTGTTTATTTTATTATACCATTGGTTTTTACATCTCTTTTGGGAGGAAATGGTGGTCCTTAAAAGGACCTTTTTGGTTGTTGTTGTTGTTGTTGTTGTTGTGTTGTTGTTGTTGTTATGGTTTGGGGACTGCATGCATCAATAGCGGGTGTGACCAGCATGCTTCTGCAAGGAAGCTTGGATCCGCCTTGGCACGCTGCTGTTAGCTTGGTGATCTCAAGTCTGGGGAAGGCCAGCATCCAACATCCCAATGTGAGTCGGTAATTTCTATTGGTTCATCGTGGTTTGCATGACCCAAATTGACCGATCTGAGCCATTGTTGCTGGGAGACTTGCAGATACACTTGTTCGACTTCACATGTCAACATGGATGGGGCATGTGGAGCCACGTGGTTTGTACCAGACTCTTTAATTTGTAAAGACAAGGAATAAAGAGCCCTGTTCGCAAAGAATGATAGAAACTGTCGTATTCTGGGGAATCACAGATACGTGCCGCACATCATGCTGTGCACACTTCAGCTAAAGATACCCAACTAAAAGCCATTTCGTAGGCTGGTTTTAACCCCCCCCCCTCCCTTCTCCTTGCAAGCCTTGGCTGCAGGGGTCAGACTTGACCTGGACTTCAAACAACGCCTAGTAACTTAACCTAGCTATTATGTAATTAATGAGATGACACTTTAGTCAATAGATTTGGGGCTCCAGTTAGCTTCATCCAGAAAATTTTCTTTTCAAATTTACACAAAAATGTGGTAATTATGTTAATTTTCAGAAAATGCTGTATTGAATTGACACATTGATCATAAAAATTGGCTGACAGTAAGTGAACGTGTACATCTATTTTGTACCATGAAGCAAAGAAAACTGGTCTTGCGGCAGTAGAGTTCGCACATCCAGGAACTTTCGACACTGGCCAACCACATGTAACTAAAAGGTGTGAACAACAGTAATGCAGCCACAAAGTGCTAGGTGACCATGCAGGATGACAACCTGCATACTCCTTGCTAAAAAGACTAACAAAAACCCGCTCAATGTTCAGGTTTTTGGCAAGATATTTTGACGAAATTTTGCAGCTGGTTTACAAGATTACAACTTTTTCAATGCCATAAGTTAAACACGTAAATAGTTCTAAGTTCCGCGAAATTTGGCCAGCAAAGTAGCCAAGGTTAGCATGTAAATGAATGGTGAATTTTCACCGAGTTGTCAATGGGGTGTGACGTCACAGCGAACTCCAGAATTAAGATATCAAGAGATAGTGACAAACAAGTTGGCTGAGAGTGTGTACGCCATGACCAACGCCTGGCTTCAAAGAGTGTTGGACTTAAGTGGGGAAAAGAGAAATGGGGGTAAAAACCTATTCTCTTTGTAGCTGAGATATACACATCGTGATGTGTTCCTGTGCCGGGTGCGGGCAAGGTCAACCTTACTGCGATGTTGGTTGAAATTCACATTTTCAACTTCTGTGTAAAACCGTACCCAGATTCACTTCAAACTTGGTGGGAATGTACCTTAGGTGGGTTTCTACTAAGTTTGTTCAAATGATCACATTTGATTGATTTTCAGATATTTTTATAAAATTTTCTGTTAAAATCTTTTTAAATAATTCTCCAAAATCGCTCATCCAATTGCTTTGAAATTGCATAGGGACAAATTTGGGGACACTCGGAACGTAATTAGTTCAACGGTTGGTGCTGCACTTCTCTTTCTATTTTTTACGCAGTTTTGCGTGTTTCTTTTTGATTTTTACTTCTACAAAATCTTCGCTCAGATTTTTCTGAAACTTTGTAGAATTGTAGCTTGTGGGGAGGATTAATCAAAACTGTTCAGTGGGTGGTGATACTCTGTATGCCTGATTTTTAATGAAGTTTTCAATTTGGGTAATTTCAATTAATGTATGTATTCCTATAGATTACCACGTAAGTCAGTGAGGATTGCAATGGAAACTCGCGTTTTTTACTTCCTGTCCAACATCCTTATGCCCCAGACTAGAGTGGGATTCGTTATGAGTTGAATGTCAAGGTCAGCCGGGGACAGGCTGTTTATACAGCCCTCTTGTGTGTTTTTTCTCTT
>OZ026614.1:65807966-65905466 GCA_964020975.1 Hermodice carunculata | reverse complement strand
CCAAATATTTTAACTTTTTTGAGGTTTTTTCTTTCTCCAGTTGTTTTGTTTACCCAAAAAGCTCATCTGTCCCTGCTGAATACACAAATGTGCTCTCCTGTCTGTCAGGATCCAAGCTAATATCAATTAATACTTCATGTTGCTGCGAAATTACATGGTGTCACTTCTCGGGAACTGGAGACCTTAATTTGTTTAACAGATAGCACTCTATTTTTTCAGATTTTTCACGACTTTCTGTGTGTTTTTAGCTCAGCTGACTAGCTAGTCAGACTGAGCTTTTGTTGCCCGTCGTCCGTCCGTCCATCGTCCTTTCAATCGTTTACAATTACATTTTCGACTTCTTCTCCAAAACTGTCAGCCAGATTCACCTCAAACTTGGTGGCAAGGTACCTTGGGTAGATCTCTACCAGGTTTGTTCAAATGGTCATGCTCCAGTGATTTTTTTATTTTTAGATTTTTTTTGTTCTTTTTCGGGCGAAATCTTAAAATATCTTTGTCTCTGAAACCGCTCACCCGATTGCCTTGATATCACACAGGAACATCCACAGAGACGCCTAGTTCTAAATTATTTCACTGGGTGTCACTGTAATTGTATTCTATTTTTATGGGCTTTTTTGTGTGTT
This sequence comes from Hermodice carunculata, assembly GCA_964020975.1. Classification (NCBI taxonomy): domain Eukaryota; kingdom Metazoa; phylum Annelida; class Polychaeta; order Eunicida; family Amphinomidae; genus Hermodice; species Hermodice carunculata. The sequence continues at coordinate 65,904,843 of OZ026614.1, read as the reverse complement.
TTTGCTATTTTCGACTTCGTCACTCACATTAAGCTGAAATTTTGTGGATATGTTCCTTGTGAAAAGTTCAAGCATGTTGTTGACTAGGTGGCACTGCTATGCATTTCTGATTTTGAACAATTTTTCAATTCGGGCACTTATCAAGAAATGCACCTTTCCTATTGATCACTATATAAGTCCATGGGCATATCTAATGCTAATTCACATTTTAAACTTCTTCTCCAAAACTGCCAACCGGACTCACCTCAAACTTGGTGGCAATGTACCTAGGGTGGGTCTCGACCAAGTTTTCTCAAATGGTCACAATCCAGTGACTTGTTTTCATTTTTTATGAAGTTTATAGAACTTTTTTTTTGGGGGGGGGGAATCTTTAAAAATCTTCTCCACTCACCCGATGACTTTGATATCTCACAGGGACACTCCTAGAGACTCTTAGTTCTTAGTTTGTTCACCAGATGGCGCTGTAATTGTATTCCATGTTTTCGCTCTTTTTGACTTCTTCAAAACCTTCACTCAGATTAAACTGAAACTTGGCGGATGCCTTCCTTGTGGAAGGATCAAACAAACTTGTTCACTAGGTGACACTGCTGTCGATTTCTGATTTTTTAACGATTTTTGCAATTCTGGTACTTATTGGTGAATACACCATTCCTGGCGATTACTATGTAAGTCAATGGGCATTCTAATGCTATTCATATTTTGGACTTGTCCGGATCCGAAGAAATTGTCATTCAGATTGACTTCAAACTTAGTTACAATGTACCTTGGGTGGGTCTCTACCCAGTTTGTTCATAGTCATATTCCAGTGGTGGTTTTTTTTATATATCTTTTAAAAAGTTTTAATAGGAAAGTTTAACATGGGAATTTCTTGTAATGGTTATAACTACAATAACTTTGGACAGATTTGTGCCAAACTTGGGAGCGATGTACCTTCGATAAGTGTCCACCTATTTTGTCTTATCCCAAGTTCACAGAACCACAAGTGTGATAAATCTTTAGGTCAGCTGAGCATGGGCTTTTCTTCACACAGCCCTCTTGTTACTATTTTTGACTTCTCCTCCAAAAGCATCAATCAGATTGTCTTGACACTGATGCATATGTAGTTGTGGAACGGTCAAACAAAACTATTCACCACGTGGTGATTCTCCCGATTCCTGATCTTTAAAGAATTTTTTAGTGCGGGTACTAGCCGGTTAACGCATAAACTCGTATTGATTACTATGATAGTAAATAGAAATTGCAAAAGTGCCAGCCAGATTTACTTCAAACTTGGTGTGGGTGTACCTAGGCCAAGTCTCTATCAAGCTTGTTCAAATAGTTCGGCTAATGTGATTTTAAGATTTCTTAAAATAATTTGTTTTCTGGTAAAATCTTTAAGTCTTCTTCTCCAATATTGCCGGTCTTCATGCTCTGATATTGTATAGGGACAATTATAATAAGGACCACTAGACCTTTGTTGATTCAACATGATTTTTTTCTACTTTTTACGAATTATATCGTTTCTCTCTTTTCGACTTCTGCAAAGCCCTACTCTGATTGATCTGAAACTTGGTGAATATGTAGCTTGCAGTGTAAAACAAAGATTTTCACCAGGTGGCAATACTCTGGATCCTTACTTTTAACGAAGTTTTCAATTTGGGTACCTTTTGTTTGATGCATGCATTCCTAGTAATCACTATTTATATCAATGGGGATCGCAATGATAATTCACATTTTTGACTTCTCCAAAACTGCGAGCCCGATTCACTTCAAACTTGGTGGGAATTTATTTTGGCTAAGCTTCTACCAAGTTAGTTCAAATAATCGTGATCATGTGATTTTAGGATTTATGAATTATTTTTTTCATTTTGAGGAAAATATTGAAAATGAAAAATGATCTGAAATTGCAAAGGGACACTTATAATGACTCCTAGACCTTACTTGTACAATAGGTGGCACTGCTATATATTTTGCATTTTTTATTCACAAATTTTTGGATTTTATTTGCTTTTTTGACTTCTTATTCCACAACTGTTAGGCTAAGTTGGATTCTCTTTTACCTTAGTGGGAATGTACTTGGACATGATCTCCAGCATGTCTGTTCACCACTTGGTGTCAATTGCTGATTTTCAACAAATAACCAAAATTAGGACAAATCGGTAAGAGTATTTGTGTATGTAAGCGTTGTTTACTGTACAATTAAGATGCACCAACTCTGACTCATTGGCTTATATCGCAGTAACTTCGAATATTAGGCCCATCGTTACAATTAAACACTAATAACAAAGTATCTATCGGGGTTTTTCTTCTTCTTTTTTTAAGTTTTTGTTTTTGTTTTTAATTTGACCTTGAATGACATTGAAAAGTCAATTGACATGGTGGCTAAATTATCACCAATGATGGATCATGGGGCCCTGGTTACAATTAAACACTAATACGGGAGTACCGATGTGCTTTCTTTTGATATTAATTTTTACCTTTAGTGACCGTGACAGGTCAAACTGATATATTAGTATATATCTGGATAATAGCGGAAACTCTAACCTTTCATGTGAAAAGTGATTCATGAACTGTATGAGTGAGTACTGATATTACAAACAGTGATTATGGTCTTCAGCAAAGGTGACCTTGATATTATTCTGAGTTTGACAAGACCACTGTAGTTCGCACATGCATGACCAGTGGAGCACAGGACTGTGGCAGTCATCTTCTTTGTCTTAGCAGCTGTTTAGGTTAACAGTTACTGACAAGCAATTTGAGTGGAAAATGAAAAGGGAGACAATCTTTGCATTTGTAAATTGAAAAAGACCAGCATTATTTAATTCAACATCTAAATCACTGGAGATTTATGTGTGTTTCACACAGGTGTTACTCCCAGCAGGCCTACACAAAATTGTGAAAATCTTGAGGCCTCGAAACGTCTTACGAGGATCAGAATACCCGTTTATTCGAGTTTTATTCGTTACTCAAGGTTAGTAGGAAATCAATCATTTTATGCGAAATGAAGCCATCGATGAAAATAATGATTATGTGTTATGCGCTTGGAGGGTTTCGGCAGTGATCGGAGGCCGCGGTGCTGCCAAAGGCCACCGACTGTTGCCAAAGACCGCCGACCGTTCTCGAAACCCACCCATCGCAACTAGTCGTTGGCTATATTTAACGACCATGCAGACGTATTTAGGTTATGGTGTCGCGATTTTTTAATGCAACGTTTCCGGTTTTAACTCTTTTAATTTATATTACTTCGAAAGAGCAAAAACAAAAACAAAAAAAAACGAATACGAAAAACAAGCTAACCCTAAAAAAGCAAACGAAAAAAAGTGATGCAGTACAGCGACAAACACTTACCAGTACCTGTCAATTACTTTCGTCAGTAAATGCCTTGATATTCTTGTCAGCTCATCTTTAACCCCCTGGATATGCTGAGCGAAGCATTTTCACTAAATGTTAACATGCGTGGATTGGCTTTATTTTTCTTGTTTCCTTTCTTTCTACCTCTCCTCCTTTCTCTGGATGTCCCTTATTCCCTTTCTTCTTGTTTATCTTTTTTCTTTTCTGTCTTCCTTTCGCTTTCTCATTCCTCCTGCCTTCCTTTCCTTTACTTACCTGTCTTTCAGCCAGGCCCCATCAGTCCCTTTCCTCTTTTCGTCCTCCTTTCTTTCCTCCTTTTTTCTTTTTCTCTCTACATCCTCTGTATCTTCTTTTCTCTATTTTCCTCTCCTTCGATGTTTCTTTTTCTTTTTGTTTCTTTCTCTCTCCTCCATCCCTTCCACCATCCGTCTTCCTTTCTTCCTTTCCTGTATCCTGCCCTTTTCTATCTTCCATCTCTTTTTCTTCCTTCTTATTTTCTCTCTCGTCCTTCTTCCTTCTTTTCCTTCCTTTGCTTCTGCCAATTTAATTCCATTTTGTTTTTTGTTTTTTCGTTTTTACTGCATGTGATAATATTTACATACATGCATATATTTGCAGGTATGCAGATAAATGTTGGGTGATAACAACTGGGTCACATTTGAAGGATATGAAAGTTCGTGTTTTTGTGAAGAGCATAGACCTAGAGGAGGACTGCGCAGACCACATAGAACTTCGAAATGGTACATGTGCTAGACGTTTGTAACCAATCCATGACACCATACGAATAACTACAATATTTTGATCACTAAGAGTACCTTTTAAATGTTCACAATGCACAATGTTCATATGGTTTCTTATTACACAGATTTTATCCTAGTACATATATGAACAATGCAATAAGATATGGTAAACAAGTGAGACCCCGCCGTTTAATTTTTTTTTCAACGATAAGTGTACTGCAGGTGTAGTGCTACGAGAGAGAGAGAGAGAGAGAGAGAGAGAGAGAGAGAGAGAGAGAGAGAGAGAGAGAGAGAGAGAGAGAGAGAGAGAGAGAGAGAGAGAGAGAGAGAGAGAGAGAGAGAGAGAGAGAGAGAGAGAGAGAGAGAGAGAGAGAGAGAGAGAGAGAGAGAGAGAGAGAGAGCTATCGGGGATGCCGGTAATGAACCAATGATTACGTTTTACACCACATAAGCTGCAAATCTTTTTAAAGATACTAAAAAAAAAAAAAGAAAGAAACCGAATGACGTTCGGTACACTGGTCAAAAGAATTTAGAAATCTCTGGTTTTTGGAGTGAACCAAGATATTGGCATTTGAAACAAAATGCAAGCAAAAAATTGGCATGTCACGGTGCTACTTTTGTCGCTAGGTGGCGCTACATGTAAGGACTACAGAAATTTTATAGCAAACATTATATATGCGGATAAAAGCAAAAAAATAAATTAAGGATGCAAAGATATGCATAAAATAACTCAATATGAATGTAAGCAATGTATATCAAGCCTTTTAATAACAAATATGTGAACAAAACATGCTGGAATGTGACTTTAAATTCATCTCGTCTTGCAAAAATGTATAAGTGCTCACATTATTTTTCAAGTTTGAAGTAGAAAAAATATTTACAAATCCCTGAAAAATTGTAGGGGGTTTCCAAAATATGCACTGATTTCATTGATTAACAAAAAAAGATATCATACGGTGCTATTTTTTCCGCAATTGTACAAAGAATTCATGCATGTTGACTGAATTTGTTCTAAGTTCATAGATACAAGGTATCCATTCATTGTCTAACTTCGATACCATATCAATATACATGTATGTAGGTTAAATAAACGGCAGTACGTCGTTAATTTTATATTCCAGTCATAATATATACTTTCATAGTTCTACTGAGAAGAGGCAAACATTGTAAGATTCTCTCCATAGTGCAATACAGCAATGTGGAAAAAGAGGTAAAAATAGGAATATCAAAATTATAGTTGCCTTAATACATTGTCGAATAGTAACACAGGCAGCACATTGTCAAATATGCCTGTGCCACCTTTTGACGCTGGGGAATTACTGTGGTCCCCTCCCCCCCCCCCCCCCCCCCCCCCCAAGTTGGGACAGCGTTTATCGTACCACATTCACAAGAAATGTAAAGTACACTGGCCAAGCCATATCGTTTTTCTGATTCTGTATTTTTAGGGACAATGTTTTTTTTTTTACATTCCTCGCATACAAGATTATCGGCTAGTACACTTAGTTCCACTATTCTACGACCTTCGTCCCAGTTATAACTGTCAGTGTTTACATGTGCATGTGGCATTGGGGAAGTGGGCGTGGCACTTTCGACGGTGGCTTGGTCAGCGTTCGCTGATTGTGTACATGCGTTTTGGTTTACCACTGCCGTATTTCGACGTATTCTGCCTTGTTTTAAAGCATTTAGTCCTTTGTTTTGGCACTTGTTAACAAACCGCCCATTCTTTTTCCTTTTCACTCTTCGTAAACAATCCATATTTCTCAAACGGAACTGTGCAAAATAGGAAAAGCGAACAGCAGCTAGTGCAGGTATCGACAAATACCAGCTCTAACTGCATAGAGGCATTGGACCATAAATGGTTGCGCATAACGCGGTGTACCGAACGTCTTTAACTGTCTGGTTATCAAATAAGCTTTGGTTACATAAATAATGCAATGATCTTAATGCCATAACGGTCCAAATTATGCTCCTAACATTCCAAGATCGCAAAATTAATGACAAACGTGATAAGCAACGTGGAGATCTGTCATGCAATATATTAAATTTTGAATGTTAGACGTAGTGGATTTTAGACTGTGTACATGCACAACAAAACATGTTTATATAAATTACAGTGTTAACAGGGCAGAGGTTGGCTATACCCATATTGGTATGTCTTTTTCCACGGTCGTTTGGGGGAAATTTAACATTTTTATTAGCAAACCTGCCACCAGTAAAAGAGGAAAGTGATCTCTGGAATGTGTATCAGCAAATCATTTCCTTTGCTATATAATTGGACTCTATTCAACATAATCTTTTCTTTCCGGAAGCTTTATCTGTTTAATGCCAGGATGGTATCACAGAAGGGAGGAAGTACAACTAATGGAAGTGGTAGGCGTTAATTAGTGTGAAAGCGTATAACAATCTCAGCAACAACTCAATAGCAACAAGTTTGCACTTGGGTAGTCACAAGGAGAAGCCATCCATTTCCCCAACGATGAAGGCTGCTTAGGGCAGGGCGAAATAGATGTCAGTTCATATTATTGGCCCAACAGTGTTCCTTACTGGGAAATACGATAACCAACCTTCAAGTAACAGTATCGCATGGAAACAAAAATCACAGTAACTTAAACAACTGATAGTAATCCATTGTAAATTATTTCTGGATCCATCCGCAATTCGTGTCTAGGCTATAATTTGCTTGTCTTTATACTCAGATTAATGAAACTTTACACACATGTACATCTGGAAATAAGGGTGTGCCTTGTAACAGAAGGAGGTCACTATGTCAAGTATCTGGGTCACACTGACATATCCTTGTCAAATCTTGTCCCGGCCATAATTCCGTTACTATTTCACTTAGTTTCATGAAACTTCACACACACATATATCTTGACCTAAAGGTGTGTCATGAAACAAAACTAGGTCACTAAATCAAGTATCTGGGTCACGTTGATACAATCATGTAAAACAACATTGCACTTGATTTCCGGGCTGTAACTCTGTGATCCTTCAACTTAATGAAACCTTACACACAGGTGCATCTGGACACAAGGGCGTGCCATGTGTCAAAAGTAGGTCACAAGGTCAAGTATCTGGGTCACAGTGACATAACCTTGTAAAATAGTGTCCAGGCTATAAGTTCTTTACTATTTCACTTAGTTTCATGAAACTTCACACACACACCACATCTATTTTGACCTAAAGGTGTGTCATTAAATAAAATTATGTCAAGTACCTGGGTCACTGTGGTAAAATCATGTACAACTACAATACACTTCATGTCAGGGCTGCAATTCTCTTATTCTTTGACTTACAATCATGAAACTTTGACACACCTGTGTCTCTGGACACAAGGGTGTGTTATGCATTAACGTAGGTCACTAGGTTAAATATGTGGATCACAGTGACATATCCAGATAAATCCATGTCCAGGGTGTAATTCCTTTAGTCTTTAATTTAGTTTCATGACACTTCACCCATGCATATATCTTGACCCACAGGTATGTCATGAATTAAAATTAGGTTACTAGGTCAACTATCTGGGTCACTGGTATATCTATGTCCGGACTATAATTCCTTTACTCGCTAAGTTAGTTTCATGAAACATCATGCACACATATCTTAACCCAAAGGTGTGTAGTGGACAAAGTTAGGTCACTAGGTAAAGTATCTGGGTCATGATGAGGCTTTATATAAAACTGCTATAGAGGTGTTCATGTCATGGCTTTAATTCGCTTGAACTTCAACACAGAATAATGAAACACACAGGTGCTTCTTGCAATAAGGGTGTTTTGTAACAAAAGTAGGTCACTGGGTCAAGTATTTATATCACAGTGACATATCTTTATATAATGGTGTCCGGGCTATAATTCCTTTACTATTTAATTTAGTTTAATAAAACTTCACACACACATATATCTTGACCTAGAGCTGGGTCATGAAACAAAAGTAGGTCACTAGGTCAAGAAACTGCGTCACGGAGATTTTTTATTGCTTACAGTCATTCAAAAATTAGCAAGGTTGTAAAAGAGGTGAGGTGGGGGGAGAGCATGAATCCAGCAATCTCTGATTGCATTTTAATTTGTATTGTTGTTTTATAAACAGATAATTCTTCTGCCCTCTTGGCAAAGTGGTGTGGGTCCTCCATCCCGCCAAATGTGACTAGCAGTGGAAGCTCTATGTATATCAGGTTCATGTCTGATGGAACAATTCAAAAGAAAGGATTTGAACTTGGAGTTTTGGCTGTGTATACCCATGGTAGTATATCTTACCTACTCGTATCAAAGTACTTCTCGACATGTTACATCCCAATGTGTATTGGATCTAAGTACTCTCTCTTGTTCTCAATGACTTTTCATCATTTTAACCTCAACAAAAATTGAACACCTAGAAGTGTTATATCAGTTCGGTCCACAATATTGTCAGTTAATGCTTCGATTAGTCATGAATTAAAGTCTACTGTATCCATAGGAAACGTTCACAAATGCAGTAAATTTAGTTTTATCTTGTATCGTGAGAAACAGTCATCGGTCACACATAATAGTACCTGTCACCATTTAAGGGCAGGCCCTTCCAATATGCTGGCAGGTGTTGAAGGAAGATTTTGACAGTTTTGAACATGCCTCTTAGTACAAGATGTACCCTATATCTTTTTCTTTTGTTTTTCGTGGTTTTTTTATATATATATGTTTTTTTAATTTTTATTTTTATTATATTTTTTGTCTATCAGATTCTTTACCGGGTAAAACCATAGCTGGAATAGTCATTGGCAGTGTCGTAGCTGTGTGTGTGGTGTGCCTTGGGATATGTTATGTCAAACGCAGGATGTCCAGGAGCCAGGGACTGGCACGCGGCCGTGAATCTGCTTCGGTGGAAGCGCCGCCACCATCTTACGATGAAGTGATGCAAATGGAGGCGTGCTCCTCCGTTTGATGCTGCACCAAGGGTGAGTGTTGGCCATGAAATTTTCATTTATTATTCACACCTTCGGGTCTGACAACCTTCGGGTCTGACAACGGTGCCCACACTATATGTAGGTTTCAACATCACACAGTGAACAAACCTGCTGAATCTCTTAATAGAGCAACAAGTATCACCCACACTTACAAAAGAGTGGGTTTGCATTGATTCTGGAATTTGACTTACATGTACTGTAAATATACCTATGTACACGTGTGCAAATTTTCATAGTTTTTGCATTCCGTTGATCAATCTCATGTGTGCCAAGCCATATTAAGAATGCCCCAGTCGTGTTTTATGATGAAGTAGAAAGTAATGATGATGGTATAGTTGGTGACAAAACTTTTGATGCTTCAGGGTAGAAATCTGGAGGTGATAATATGTGCATATATCCCCAACTTTTTCAAATAAAACAACCACAAACTGGTCGGTCAATGATTTTTAGCAACAATTGACTTCAAAAGCTACTCAATAATTACCTTGTTAGAGTCCCTGTTTGAATCTAACATGATACTAATGTACAAACTGCACAAAGCATGGGAGATATACCACTTATATATTTGACATAGGTTCATAATTTTCGAATTTATTCCAAAATGCTTTTTGATACCTGTTTGTACATTAAGACATCCAGTGTTGTAAACCTGCTGTGCAACGTATTCATGTTCTTGGGAAAACCATGTAGTTACCAAGGCTTCTTGATGCTAGGTATAAAAAGCATATGCATGCGTGATAAAACTTAAATTGGATTGATAGCTACTTACTACTACTTCTGCTCATAGTCAAAAATGCAGATGACAGGGGGCGTAATGTTATATACAGTGGGTCTGTCTGAAACAAAGTTCAAAAAATTCCTTTACGTTTTTAATAGGTTGTAAGAAGAATCAAGAAATAGTTGACAAGATCGATGCCGTTGGTGATCACCTCCCTTACAGATGTTATGCTGTGAACGATGCAGCAGACGAGGCCGGATGTCAGCATTGGAAAACGAAGAAGTGTCACCCCTTTGATCCCAAAACTTGGTGACCAGGTGGACTATATGGGTAAAAAATGTTAAATCAAAACAAGATCGAGTCTTTGACAGCTAGAAGTACTTGTATATTTCAGATATTTGTGCCATTTGTGTGGTAGGAATATGAATGTCTGTTTTCTTGAATATATTGAACCTAAAACAGGGTAATTCTGCTTTGTCTGGCGAATTCACATACTTTTATTTGAACGATCGAATATTAGAACCTAAACGTATTTAATCAGGAAAAAATGGAAGTTTATATGTGCGATATCTCACAGAAAACGACAGCAAAATTGGTAAAGTTCACGAGAAATAACATAAAACCTGACTGCTGTTCTTGACGGTAACCGGACACCAGGTACTGATGGTAGTATGCTGCCATTTCACTGGTGGAAATCAGATATAGTTAGTGATATAAAATCTGATTATTGTACTTGATGGTAACCGCGCAACCATGGAATGATAGGTCCAGGGTACAACTGATACTGATGGCAGTATGTGGTCATTTCATTGGTAGAAATCAGATACAGGGGTGTGGTTTTTGACCATTGTATCTGTATGGTCTTGGTCATTTTACTCAATAGGGGTGATTTAGGTTGGCTTAATTTCTTGACACACAGCCTGTCATTCCCATATTGCCTATTTGTGACACATAGCAACCCATGCCATTTGTGGTTAGGTGTAAAAGTGGGTCAGCAAAGCCCATTACATTACAGTGAACCTAGAAATTTAAAAAGTTTCACCCTGCATACGAGGAAGAAATTTGTATTTATCATCGTATCTACCTGAAGTATACATATATACATATATATATATATATATATAGTCATCCTGCAATTACACCCTGGTGTGATAAAATGAAAGATTAAAGATTACTTGACGACATATAGAGAGGTTAGATTTATACCTGTTATATTGCAAAGGGTGAGGATCATGGGAAGTGGCCACAAGATGTGGGCAGTCATCCGTGAACAGGATGGGCAGCACCATCGTTAGGTGAATTTACAACTAACCCAGATCTCTTGTATTCCGTTCATCCATCCAATATAAGTGAGAAAATTATGTATATTTTGAGGGAAATCTCCCTTAGACACAAATAATCCAAGAAACTATAGAACAAACAGACTGAATACCATGCTTAGTTCACTGATTGAACGCCAACTGATGCCAGATCAACCTAATCCTGTTTACTTTAAGGAGTAAACGTTGCACTTCCTCTGGATGTTGCCCGGTGTTTTACTGATAAAGAAAGCAGATAAATGCTTTTTGTTTGTAGCCCGTATACCCACAAATGTTTTGACCATATGAAGCACAAGGATTATTTTATAAATTACAAGCTGTGAAACTAGGAGTTCATGGGGGGGGGGGGGGTCTGTACTGGATAGCGGTCTGCATACAAAGTTAAAATGCACACATCAAATCAGTTCCGATTTTAATGTTACAAGAAGTAACTGCGGGGTGTGTGTATTGTTGCCCACGTTCTTAAATATATTATATAATTTATATTTTGAAGGTGTGATATGTTATAAATGACGAAAAGTGTTGCCAAATTTAACAGTCAATCATATGATTATGATTAATACATTTTCTACTTCGGCTACTGGTATCCAGTGCCCTTATATTAGAATAACAACTGCAACGTATGCCCCATGTCAATTCTGAGACAAAGGTTGCCCTTGTCCTTGAGTCCTCAGCAGTGTTAAATCGTGCATGTGTGAACTCTGCTGGTGTACCTAGCTTAATGTTTAGGCCTCCTTGTACCAATGTGTACAAACAAAGCATATATCATCTTGAGCAGGCCGAGTGTAAATTGGTGCAAGTCCCAGTGTCGGCAAACACTGCAATCACTCTCAATTATTGAGTATTTTGTGGGTGAGAGCATGTGTCTGAAGTCGCCAAGTGCCAGGTGAGTTATTAGGGTCGGTAAAATTTGCTTTATGGTACCTAAATATCTAAAGTTTCCTTGCACGAACCTGTTTTCCTCAGACTGAAATGACCGCTGCCTAACGTCGGCACTTCTGCGATTGGTCCTTGGTTCCCACCCGCCGGTCACATGCTTACACATGATCTTGTTACCTGGGTTAAAAGTTATCTTTCTAATCGCCTCCAAAGAGTTACTATTCATGGTCAGTGTTCTGCATGGCTTCCTATCCATATATTCAAATCGAAACCTTAAAACTACTCTGTTAGCCACAGACACTGTTCCTGAGTTCTATCTCGGTGACAGATTTGCTAATATTTGCCATACGCAATTACTCCTAGGATTCTCTAGACTGAACTCTGACCTTCACAAAATTAACATCCTTCCTGACCCATCCTGTGCCTGTTCTTATCCCACTGAAGACTTCAAGCATTTCCTACTCTTCTGTCCCTATTACATCGTTCAGAGAAACAAATTACTTAATACTGTTATTCCTTTGATTGCTATGGGGGTTAGCCCACATCTTATAATTCATATTGGTATTGATAGGTTAGTTGAAATATTTCTCCGTGGCAGTAACGAGCTTTCTAAGTGCCTAAATATCCAGATCTGTGATGCTCTCCATCAGTACATCATTGGTATCAGGCGCTTTAATGACTAAATGTTTCCGTTACTGTTACTGTAGTGATCATCGGTTGGACTATGCAAATTCATTTGTATCACACCATTTTCTTTAACGGGTAAATATTGAATTCAATTCATACAGGTTTATCTTGTATCTTACAAGTAATCAAATCTTGATATTCGTACAGAGTTTACACAGATATAATACATTGTATTATCATGTGTGTCTTGTACATACCTACTGTGTGTCTCCATGTTCTGGAGAACCCATGTATTAGTCATCTCGATGTACTATAGGGCTATCCAGACTAAATAAATGCGTTTAAACTTAAATACATGCCACCTATCGTGTGACTCAAGCTGCTTACAAAAACCACGGGAATTAAATAGTAGTTAAACAAAATCAATTACCATCTTAATTTTCTACTCTAATAAGTAAATAAGTCAACACACCAGATTTGGGACCAAAATTTATTGAAATATTGTCATGTTTGCCATGCCGTCACCTAGGGAACAACCCAAATTAAGTGACTACACAATTTCTAAATAGCGAGGTTCCAAACCTGGTAGTGGTAGTATTGCGTAGCTAATGATACAAGATCTTGCAGTTAAAAGAAACCAAATTTAAACCTGTTCCTTACGGCAACTGAGGGCCCCCCCCCCCCCTTCTGAAACTATGACTTACACATTTTTCAGCATCATACCCCAGCTGACAAAGTTTTTGCTTGAGTAGTGCTAAGAAAACAGAATATGACAAAATATGAATGCAGTTGTTTGCCATCAATCTAGGAAACACATCATGGTCTCTTCCAGAGGCCATTTTAAAAACCACAGGGGCTGCTTGAACAGGAAACAAGTCCACGCTACTGGAATTTGAACCTCTTGACCTGCAAACCATATAGCCTTTGACGTTATAACTGAAATCACCACCCTTCTGGGTGGAAGTTGAAGTGGCCCAGTCTACCTTTTCTTGGTTATAACTGTCATTCTGTAGGTTGGACTTTCGCAAAAAGGAATAGAAGGCTTACACACAGGCACATAAAAACACACTTCATGTTTTGAAGCCAGATTTAACACTGATATTATTTTCTTCCGCAATTGTATTGTGATAGGTATACTTTTGACAGACTTTGTCCCCCAGACATCTGCGTATACCCCTAAACAGCGAGCTAAGCAACCAGCTTTCCTGAGCAGGGTTCAGTAAAGCTTGCTTCCTCATGCAGGATCTGCGCAATTTGCAAATTATGTTTTATAGAAGCATAACTCATTTGAGGCCAAAAAGGCTATATAGCAAGCTAAGTCTCGCTCACTGAAAGGAACCGGGGAAATTCCAGCTTTTCCACAAAAGTCTAAATATGCTACCAGGTGAGCATTAAAAGTCCTTCTTGTGTTCTAAGCAAACACCTGTGCACCATGGTCCATCACCTGCTGGTGCAACTTAGCCAGGAAAGTTGGGCATCGCTGCTGTGTCACTCCTGGAAATGAAATTAAAAAAATGCATCATGAGACATACGGTGACGCTAGTTAAAATATGGTACCTAGGAAGGTAATTGCTGTAAGAAAAAATTAGAGTGAAGCCACCGGCTGCCAGATTTTATCCAGTTCAGGTGTACACTGATTTGAGCCTGAAATAATAACAAGCTGACACCCAAAACATGAAGCACTGAGCTTTATGCACCACTTTATTGTGGGACAAGCCCTTGTTTATTGCTGATACAGTCGTACTCTTATCCAATGTGATATACACAACACGACTTCTCAGTAGATGGGCCCACTTGCACACAGCTAGCACAATTACCAAAGTCTCTTTACAATTCTTTTGTAAATTTGCTGCTGGTGGCCAATCAAGTTCCCAGTTACAATAATACCAGTCATTCTCATAGCACCTACCTGCCGCCCTTAATGAAGAATAAGTAATAATGCTGGCAATTGACCTGGGATGTAACAACAATGATTTACAATTGAAAGTTTGCATGAAATGATGCAATCATAAAATATATCCTCGTAAGTCCCTCTTAATTTGGATAAAGTCCACTGCCGCCTCAAAGTTTAAGTACCTATTAACTCTTTAAGTGCCAATTTTTGACTGAGGTAACAACTTTTCTCGGCGCGCATTGGGCGCAATGCAAAAAGCTGTTGACCTGGGAGATTCTCTGTGGCATTATAGGCATGCTGGTACTTGAATGAAAGGTCTTTTTACGGGGGAAACTAAACTAGGATCCTAATGATAATTCAGACTAGTTTGACTTGAGTAGATCGGTTTAAGTCGTGATTGGCATTGAACTTTGTGATTTCCTTTTTGACAGCTGCCGCCTATTACAAGCCTGATGTAAACATTTTCTTGGATTTCTTGTAATTTGCTCTGTGGCAAATGCAAACACAAATTTCTCAAGTCTACCTCAGTCCCCAAATATATAATGCATTGAGTGGGGTCATTTACCTTTTGCCAATTAACTGCAAACCCCAAATCATGCCATAGACTTGTGAAGCAGTTCACGGCTTCTCTACAAAGGTCATTTCTCTGTGACCACAAAATAAAATCATCTATGCAAACACAATTCTTATCACCTCTTCTCTCCATCAATCGTTTTACTGCTCATATTATTCGGTGAAAGATAATGGGACTGAGTCGAGCGACACACACACACACACACACACACACACACACACACACACACACACACACACACACACACATACACACACACAAAAGCTATATATTTACCAAGTACACATGATCCCCATTTATCGCTTACCTTAAACCAGTCGCTTGCTGGCTTCTTTTGCTATATTGGGATATGTATGTAGGCTGATTTGTGATCAACTTTGGCCATGTAGATGTTTGGTTCTACTATTTTTGCCAGTATGTCAACAGTATCAAATTTATAAAGATCAGTCAATGAGCCATGATCATTTATATCACACATGTGAGGCATGCCACAGTCATGTATCAAAGGAATACCTCCATCCTGCTTTTCCGGTGCTCCTGATGGTAATAATACACCATTGCGGCCAATCAGGTGCAGGTTACTGTACTAAATAGTTTTTGGTTGTCGTGTGCTGACACCTTTGGGAGCCATTTACCTGTAAATAGCCCACAGTTTCGGCTACACTATTACATGAACTTATAGCCTGTTTGTGTTGATTGGTTTGACAGATACTTTTTCCATGATGAATTTTATAAACAAAGGGCGAATCACACATTCATACACAGTGACGTAAGCTGACAAGCTGTGCTCAGAGCGCCTATTTCCTGGCCATGACAGCTAAAAACTTGCATAGCTTTTGACTCTATCTGTGGACTTGCCTTTTTTTATCTTGAATGTTTTCAATGAATAGTGTCTCTACAGCACCAACCGCATACTTTATTAGCTCAGCTGACTGATAAGTCAGCTGAGCTTTTAGGATGGTCTGTGGTCCGTCGTCCGTCCGTCCGTCCACAATTACATTTTCGACTTCTCCGAAACCGTCAGTCAGATTCAGTTCAAACTTAATAGCAATGTACCTGGGGTGTGTCCCTACTAAGTTTGTTTAAATAGTCACGCTCCAGTGATTTTTTTGATTTTTTATGATTTTTTTTTTTTTTTTTTTTTTTTTTGGTTCCATTTTGGGGCAAACCTTAAAAAATCTTCTCCGAAACCGCTCACCCGAATGCTTTGATATCACACAGGAACACTCCTAGGGATTTTTAGTTCTTAATTTTTTCACCAGGTCGCGCTGTGATTTTTTTCCCCTGTTTGTTTATGATTTTTTGTGTGTTATTGCTATTTTCGACTTCTCCGGCTGCACAATCTGACTGCGCAGTAACTTGAGTCCACAAACCGATTGAACTGATATCAGACAACGCACAGCCAGATTGCATGTGTTGGGAATTGTTCCACTTTCTGTACGTAGCTATCCCCTGAAACATTAACACCGGGTCGTAGAAGAGTCTCTGCCGATCCCTGCTGCCAATAGCACTTGCTCTTTAGCTTGATGGATGACACGACGATCTGCCTGTTGTCCCTGCTCTGATTCGCGTGGCTGGTCTTTGGCTTCCCTTGAAACTGTTAACCATGGTCCTGGTCTGCACCCATTGCCTGTGGCTCTGCAGTAAGGAAGTAAGTATTCTTATCGACATAAAGAAAGTCATTATTGACTCATTCGTCATTAAGAACACAATGTAAAATACAAAATAAACAATCAGCTTCACAGGTGCAGGCTTCTGAGATGCACCAATGCTACTGTACATTTACAAACATTTTATTTTCATCGACTAGTACAGGAAAAGCTGCTTTTGTGTATGAATCTGACATCCATGTTTATCAACATGTATGCTATCCTAACTAGCTGTAAGATAAAAGTCATCTGACCGACGGTCTCAGCAGGACCCCGATAATGGATTCACCAGACTCGGTCATCAGTCCATTTGGCATGGTAACACCAGGAGATCACAGTTTTGTTGTAGATATTATCAATGATCAGTTGGCCTAGTGCGTTTACATGAGACATGCCTTTGAATGTCACTTGTACTGCAATAAGATGTGAAAGAGGAAATATGAACCTCAGATCAGGGACATGTTACAGACCCTGCTCAGGTACATGTTTCCATGCCGTTTACAAAACAGATCATACACAAGATTTGCGCAGATGCCAGTAAAGTTTGGGAAATGGAATAGTAATATTATCTTAATGTGTAAGATACAGTAAGATTTATTTTAAGTCGGTAAAAGATATAAAACATACAACATGAGCAACAGAACGTGAAATACAAAATAAAGAATCAACCTCGCAAAATTTGGCATGCTCATGAGCACTTATAATAACCTGGGGGAGCTACCATGAGAGAAAAAATAACTTGGCAGACTGTGGACCTATTAAGGTACAGTAAGATTCATTTAATTGCAATGTATTCTGGACATAAATTCCCAGAATTGCAATTAAAAGGAGTTAATTTACACATTTGGATTTACATAAAACACTTTTATACTGGAGGCCTTTCCAGCTGTTAAGACTTTTTTCAATCATGTCCTCTTTGTATTTATTTAGAAGTTTCTGAAACATTTTACATTTTCGACTTCTAAAGAACCGTGTGCATATAATGTTTTGATTTCATACGTGTGGATGTTACCTGGGTGGTCCTCTACCAAGTTTGTGAAAGAGATGATAATGCATTTTCTCTTTGTATTTTTGTAAATTTCATTGTTTATTTTTTCACAAAATTAAAAATTTCTTCTTCTCAAGAAATTCTGTGCCAATTGCTTTAATATAGCTGCGATTTTTAAAGTGATGAGGATAATTATGTTAATTCTTTACTGAGCCATGCGACATCGAACTTCGTGACTGTGTGTTGGTAAGTGCTGGTACGGTACGTGTATGTTGCAATACAGTAAACGTATTGCAATATTGTCCGATTGGTTGTCTGCAATTGCTTTGATTTTACACGTTCCCCTGGTGGGCATCTGTCAACTTTGTGAAGGAGATGATGATGCAATACTTTTTCTAATTTCTTTTTTTTTTTTTGAAAAAAAAAAAAAATCTCAGGAACTGCTTGCCCAATTGTTTTAATATTCACTTCAAGGTCACTTCGGGTCACATGGTTTAGTTCATAGAGTTACCCCCAGGTGGTGCTGTTATTTTTTCCCTAGTTTTAACGAATTATTATGTGTTAAGGCTATTTTCAACTTCTCCAGAATGGCTGATCATAAATGCATGAAATTGTACCAGAATGCAATCTGATTAAAGATGAAACAATTCTGCGAAAATAATAGGTCTGTGGTAAGTTTTGATAAAAAGAAAGGGAGTATACTCATCAACGATATGTCTGTACAGATGATGAACAACCCAGTAGCTCCATGATCGAAGGCCATCAAAGGCGTTGTTGACGTAAAATCTAAACGTTGGTAAAAAGTTAGGAATTTCAGCATTTCTGTTGAGAGCCCTTGAAGCTCAGTTATGTCTATGATATTTTGCTGAAAATTCATACATATACTGCTGATGAATATTTCAATAGTAATTCTGTTGAATAATCCAGAACAGACGTGCGCATATCGCTAAGTTTTCATTGAGAATGGTTGTTTTGGTGCCATGCTGTTTTCGTTTTTCCACGAAAGCGTGAAAACGAGACTGGAGACTTGTATTTTAAACTTAAATCCCTAAAATACTGCATTTTTTTTTGTCAGATTTGGATTCTGAAGTTAAGGGTAGCAAAACATTAAATATTTGCTTTTATTTCATGAAGTTTTGTCTGGAAATAAAATTATAACACGTTATGAAAGTTTAGCCACAAAACTGAAAGTTTAAGCCGCATCATCGAACAGTCGGAACATTAAAAGGCTAGCGCCGCGGAGACTATATAAGGCAACGCAAAGTCGGTTTGGGGTATCTTGGCTCTGACGGGCTTATAGATAGATAGATAGATAGATAGATAGATAGATAGATAGATAGATAGATAGATAGATAGATAGATAGATAGATAGATAGATAGAAAGACGGACGGACGGATGGATGGATAATTTTATTCATATAAAAAAACACAGGTCAGCTGAGACCTATATGTAAGGTCAGTTACACATAGTAAAGTAGTCATATTATTACGTTATTACATTATTCCCCACAGGTGCCACATATTCACTGATGTTCATCTACATTGTGCATACATGCACACTGATGTTCAAAAATTTAAAACATGTGCAAATTTTTGGCAAAACAGAAATTGATCACTTAATGAATGAAAATCTTTTCCAAATAAGTGTTAAAGAGTCACCAGCATTTTCGTGTGGTGCTGCTGCCAAAGCGTATCGCATTGCTTCCTTACTTGCCCTCGATGTGTTATTATACGCAACAATCTCCATACGTCTGTTAGTTCAGCTCATGCATCCTTCTGCTAAAATACAATTTTATTTGGTGATTGTCACCGCAGTCTCGAAGGTAATATTTTTTTTATATTTCTTTCAATGCAAGAGTTTATACGAAAAAGTAAACGTTTCGAAGTTGAATCATTAATAAGATACACATATGTTGGTAACTTTTACAAGCCCCTCTGTCTGTGTCCCGTTCTGGTGGAGTCCATCTTCTTGTTTTGCCCCTGCGTCACCACACCTGGAGTCCTTGCACTCGACGTGTGGCGTTGCAGCCAGTGTGCGTTACGTCAGTTATGAAAAATACCTGATACGTTTTTGTACGTAAAAGTATTGAGAAAATTATGGCTCAAATTTGAGCGTTTTGTCTTCAAAATTCTTCAAGAAATATCCAGACGTTTCGTGCATAAACTGCCCGTACTGACTTTTTAACTCGGAAGAAAAAGTTTAAATGCACAGAATTTGAAACTGTCTGGACAGATTTAAAAATCATCTGCACAAAATTAAAAACTCTCCACGCAGAGAGAGAGAGAGAGAGAGAGAGAGAGAGAGAGAGAGAGAGAGAGAGCGAGAGAGAGAGAGAGAGAGAGAGAGAGAGAGAGAGAGAGAGAGAAGGAGAGTTTCGTGTATAAAGTGTCTGTATGTGCTTTGTAACTCGGCAAAGATTTCAAAATGCACAGAACTTAAAACTGTGTGCATACAACTAAAAGCTTTCTGTATAGTGTTCCTAACTCTCAGCACGGAATCTAAAACTCTGTGCAGAGGTAGAAGGGAATTTGAAACTTGCTGCACTAAATTAAAATTCTCTGCAGGCTATTTCGCCGATCAAAATTCGTTGTAGTGAAAAAGAAACGCCCTGCATACAATTAAACACTCTCTGCAGAGTTTTATACAGATGAAGTCCCTTCGGAAAATTAAATACTCTGTGCATAGAATTAGAACTTCCCTTCAGGGAACTGTTTATGGATTTTTGCAGGCCTGGGAAGCCATACTTGCAAATGTTCATGATTCGTGAATTCGGTGCGGAGAGTGTTTAATTCTGTGCAGGGAGTCTTTAATTTGCTGCAGGAATTGCTATGATGTAAGATATCTCTGTTGAAAATATACGAATATTTGCAGGTTTGGCTTGTCATATGCAACAATAGGTCGAGTTTGGCATACTATTTTATCCAGAAATTGGCATTTATAAATAACAAGTGCCTCCGGCCGTGCCCAGGTAACAAATTAAACTGACGTCAAAAGAGGTAATGTGTAAAAGGGGAAAGAACATACATTTTCAGCATGTTCCAACAAATGTCCAAGTTACCCAACGCCTAACAAAAAATGAGAAAAAATACCGCCCCCCCCCAACAAAAATGAATTTAAGCATGGAAAATGGTATATCTGGGGAGTTTCGAGTATCTTGCCTTAAATTCACATGGTTGACGAAATCACAACATTTTAGTCATTATGGTACTGATTTGGCTATTTTCCCTCAGATTGTACAAAAATCTGATGAAAATTAGTAAAAATTAGTGAAAAATTAATTAAAAAAATATCGCCATGTTATCTACATTCCATGATTGACCACAACATGAAAATAGCAGAAATGCAAGTATGAAATTGGGGAAAAATATTAAGTTGCTTTGCACAGGTTTGTCGCTGAAATGCTTTAATTATTTATGAATTAAGATTGATCTAAATTTTCAATAAATTAATATAAAAATAAATATAAGCACCAAAGGTGTAATTTTTATAACTCCAGGGACCTGCTATATATATAAATTGCAGGTCCCTGATAACACTACGATACTGAAACTATCAATATATAAAGCGGTCCCTCTCCAGTACTCCCATCTCATGCATCAAGAATGATTTCACCTTATTTTGTTTAAATGTTCTTACATTGACTCTCTTTGGTATACCCTGGGAGGTCCTGCATGGGAATAGGTATAATCATGGTAAAGTAGTACCTGCAATTACCGACCTCAGTCCCCACCTGGTCAAAACGGCCAGATTTCCTTGGCACGGGCGCTTTTGCAATGTTAAATGACCTAACGCGCAAGACTAGGGTGCTGTCCAATTGAAGCAGCAAATTTACATCTCCTGGATAATTTTCTCAATAAACTTCTACATGAGAAACACTTACTTTAACTAAATTCTGAGCATTTTTCAAGAACTGTTATGTAAAATTTTGCTACTATGCTCCAGTTGGACAACCTTGGACCAGCTGCAACACGCGACCGACCAGCAAAATCACCCCCACAAACAACCACCTGTAAAACAAACAAACGGAACAAAAAAAACAAACAAAAAAACAAAACAAAAAGTAAAAAATAAAAAAACAAACAAAAACAAAAACAAAAACAAAAAAAAACAAAAAAAACAACAAAAAAACGGTCGCTCAAATCAACTGTAACCAGGTTGTAAGACACAGTTGACAGAAAAGCTGGCCAACGTGTGCCGTTATTTTGCAGTAAAGTCAACTCAAACAAAGCATTTTATTTCAACTTTTCTGGACGGTTAGCTTGGACCGGGAAAAGAGCATAGCGCCACGATGTGTGCCGTATCAGTATATAGTATCGCTAGGTTTCAGGTGTCCGTTCTCCGAGTTACCAGGGCAAGCAATTGTCAACTTATGTTTAAAAGATGACTTACAATCTTAACTTTAATCTGCTCGCTCGGTTGTGTCTGAAGCAGTTATCATCATTAGTTATAAACCCAAATGAACACAAAGGCATGTGCATAATGCACGCACATTGAGCAACCATTTCAACATGGCGCAATGCATTGTGGGAAAGGAAAATCACAATGAATCGTGGGTAACGTGTTTTCAGCACAGTTTCAGGTGTCCGTTCTCCGAGTTAGCAGGGTAAACGGTCGTAAAAGTACTTTTAAAACATGACTTATTATCTTAACTTTAATCTGCCCACTGGGTTGTGTCTGAAGCAGTTATCACCGTTAGTTACAAATCCAAATACGATACTGCACGCTGGAGCGCCATTTTGAACAGTGCGCAATTAATGCATTGATTGCGGGACAGTCTCACAAAAGTACACTTGATTTGGATATCAAAGTGAATCACGGCCACAGCATATATATCATTATTGATGCTCTGAAATAATTGCAAAAAATATATTTTTGGTTTTATATATTTTAACCCTCTTCCCACCCCCACTCGGCAAGATCGTCCCAATGCTCATTCACAAACAATTGGCACTGGGTGCGGAACTCACTATTTTCACAATGGCAGTCATGTCTGTTGGATATTTTGAAGAGGTAGCGTCCAAAATATATGTGTGGTTAGTGTTAAGGGAAGGTTAATTTGTCGAATGAATGTAATGTACAATATATAGTGGGAATTTTCCAGAGTGAGCATTACCTGAAAATGTAAATACAACGACAAACAGTGACCAGTTATAGGCCCCAGAAATAGTATCTTGTATCAGACGTAGAAGTCGCCCTGAGGCAATAAAATAAGGGTCAGCAATAGGCTGAGTGCCAAGCGCCCAACTGCGTCAAAGACGAAGCTCAATGGAGAAGGCTGCCCCGATAGTGGATACAGGTCCGAAAGTACTGGCGAGTTTTTATATAAGTGGTAACAAAACATCCCAATACTAAAATCTGATAGACTTGCCCTGGATATTTTAAACTGCTCGTATTGGCTGCCGCTATGTTATTTTAGAGCCTACGGCCTTTTTGTTCACAAAACCCCCCATCAAAATGTAACGAAAAACACATGCAATTTATGTAACAATAGTGGGTCCGATATAACAGATCTTACAAACGTCCCGCAGCCCTACCCTACACCATTTAATAACGCTGTTCCACTGTGTCTGATTCGCCGTATCTGGAAGTGAACTTTCTGCTTGTGTGTCTCATATGACTACTGCATTTTATGCATGCAAGGTCAGATGAGCACAGGAATGTCATCAACTACTTGTATATTTTATTATTCATACGTAGATATATATCTGTATACATTATTATTCGAATGGCTGTATAGTTGACAAATTTGTGCACTGCGTGTATTCGTGCACAGAAATATCAATACTTCAATAATATGTTAGAATATCTGGCTCATGCTTAGTGCCAGATCAATTTTCTTCCTATGTCAACAATTTCAACGTGTTTACTTTTCTTTTTTTTTTTTTTTAAATTTTCTGAATCAGATAGCAAAAGCTTCGCTCATTCGCATCTTTAATGCGGGCTTTTACATCTAGCTTTACAGTGTTTAAAGGTAATCACACTTCGCTTGTCCAGTCACTGAGAACATTTGAGAATTACATTTTGTGGCCTTTAACTCTTACAATCAGTAATCGAATGTGATTTGAGAAAAGAGATTGTATGGTAACGATTTTTGAAAGATATATTCTTTCCTCTCATAATTTCCATCGCACTGTGTTTGTGATCGCATATATGGGAAAAGCAAGACTTGTCCATAATTTTTTTAACGATCACGCGATGACTTGCCAAATATGGGACACAAAGTTTCCGTCCCTTCGTGTCTCTGATTTCAAAGCAACGGCCCCCAGGAAATCACTGAAGCTGAACTTGGGTCAGCATGTGGAACAAATCACGAGGGTAAATCCAGGTGCACCTGATGCGTCCGAGTCTCTCGACACTTACAGTCTTACTCAAGTGCATGTACACAGACAAGGTAGAAAGGGTGTATTGCTCACAAAGTCCATAGTTTATTCAGGCTTTTCATTTTGCGCTACGTTATATAAATATTAATTTGTGACAATTGTACGCATGGATCGTTACTGATGTATAGACTGACATGGCGTCCCTTAAGAAGTGTGTCTCTTTGGTTTTGGTTGTGCTTAAGTTGGCGACTATCCACGTGCGACCTTCTAGCGGGAGTACAAACATTTTATTCTTGGTGGCAGATGACATGAGACCTGAAATAGGAGCATACGTTGGTAAATATTTTCCATCCAGAATCCATCCGAAAATGAGTACTCCGAACTTGGATGCATTAGCATCCGAGAGTTTGCTGCTCAAGAGGGCTTACGTGCAACAGGCAGTTTGCTCTCCAAGTAGGACTTCCTTGCTGACAGGCCGTAGACCAGACACAACACATGTGTACGACTTGATCCACTATTTCAGGAAGGTGGGTGGTAACTTTACAACAATCCCCGAGTACTTTAAACAAAATGGGTATGCCACCATTGGAATGGGCAAAATTTTCCACCCAGGTGTTGCTTCTGGTTTTGACGATCCCATATCATGGACTGAACCTTACTTCCACGCTCCAAGTGCCAAATACTGGAGACAAGTAGGAAGAAAGCATAGCTGGATGGCTGTCGATGGCAAAACGAGACAAGCACACCCTTTGCCTGATGAGGAAATTGCACAGAATGCCATCAAAGTGCTGCAGAAGGTGGCGCCACAAGCAAAAACTGGATCCAAGCCTTTTTTTCTGGCAGTTGGTTTCCATAAACCTCATCTTCCTTTCATATTCCCGGAGGAATACTTACAGATGTACCCCGAAGATGCCATAAGGCTACCAGAGAACGAATATGCTCCGGTTAATATGCCATCCGTGGCCTGGTCTGCTTGGCGGGAGTTAAGGAGTTATGACGATATCCGACGTCTGAATGAAACGGGAGCTATCAATACCACCCTCCCGCAGCAACTTGTCAGAAATCTCCGTCGTGCTTACTACAGTGCTCTTAGTTTCACTGACCACCTGATTGGATCGGTTTTACAGGAGTTAAAATCTCTTGGATTAGCCGAAAATACTATTGTTTCATTTTTTGGTGATCATGGTTGGCATCTGGGTGAAAATGGAGAATGGTGCAAACAAACAAATTTTGAGCTCGCAACACATGCTCCAATGATGGTGAAGGTGCCTGGCTTGACCGACAAAGGCATAATTGTTGAAAAGTTGACGGAGTTTGTAGACCTGTTTCCAACACTTGTAGAGGCAGCTGGTCTTCCATCTATGGATGTTTGTCCCCAAGATTCTTCAAACATCAAACTTTGTCGTGAAGGAGAAAGCCTCATGTCGCTGGTTCGCAATAGCAGTGCTGCGTGGAAAACGCGGGCGTTTTCTCAGTATCCGCGAGAGAATGGAAAGGTGATGGGCTACACAATGCGGACAGACAAATACCGTTACACAGAGTGGGTGCAATTCCATGGTCGACCAAAGTACCAACCCGACTGGAACAAAGTCGTTGGAGTTGAGTTATATGATCACGGTAAAGACACTGAGGAGAACGATAATCGAGCAGACGATGCGAGTTATCAAACCTTGCGAGAAAAACTAAGTGAGCAGCTTCATGCTGGCTGGCGACACGCTTTGCCCAAACTGAATTGAAGTGCACAACCAAAACTGATGTCCAATTAAATGGATCCAGTAGAAGAATACTTACAAGCCATCCTAGCTTTCTTTACTGATAGTTGATTGTGTCTTCTTTGCCTGCTAAGCAGACTCTGTTCGCTGGAGGTAGAAGGCCTGCTTCGCGGACAGTGTCCTCTAAAAGTTCTCTAATATTTCCTTACCAGAAAGAATTTGTGTTTACATTAGACTCAGGAATGGTTCAACATTATCATCATTTTCAAATAGTACTTATGGTGCTAAATTTCATGACCCCCTCCCCCCCCCCCAAATAAGTACTTAAAAATGACGATTTTCCCAAAAAATCAGAGCAAAATTGCGCTAAACAGACCAAAACTTGACTAAGATTTTCCATATTCTGTGAAAGTGTACAGACCCATTGAACCCCCTCCCCCTTGCATACTGTAGGAACTAATTAAAAAATGATGAAAATTGTCAACCATCCCTAAGTTGATCCTTTACAAACTAACGTAAATTGTTTTTTCGTATTTTTAATCACCATGTTGTCTTTTTTTCCCCTCGCAGTAGAATCACAGCCTCCTTGCTACAACTTACTGGCTCCGAAAGTGTTGAAAGCCATTTCGGTCAGATTGCCATCCCGGCGGAAGCATATCCCATGCATTTTTCCCTGATAAAAAAGCAATCAAACAGTATTAGCTCACATGAAAACGTTGCAAGGCCTACCGTTGTTTTGCTGATTGGCTCAACGTATCTTTCATACTGATAATGTTGCATTTAAAAGCAAATATATTAATCCCAACATACTGTAAAATACTTTTTTTTTCACGTATATAATTTTTTGTGTTTTTTCTTTTCTTGTTAATATCGCAGTGTTTCTTTAGTATAGCTATTTTGTCAATGACTTCTGTAATTTTTGCGGAAATTTCAACCGATGGATTTAATTAAACAGCTTTTCATTCTCTCTTTACCGCTGGCATTTAACGCTGCATTCGAAATTGTGACCATGGTCACGGCATGGTTCACTGACACACAGAAATAAATAAGTAAGTAAATAAAGAAAGAATAAAATATTTGAGGATTGTGTTCACAGACAGACTTAAGAAAAAAATTGAAATAAGATTTTTTCTTGTTATGAGAAGAAAAAAATGAAACCGAATTGTTGTCGTTATAACAAGAAAAAAGTTGAAATAATAAGAACAAATGTGATTATAACAAGAACAAAGGTCAAGATAACAAGAAAAATGTTGTTACAAAGGGAAAATAGTTGAAGTAAGATTTTTGTCCTGTTTTAACAAAAAAAAAATAAATGACAATTTTTTTGTTGTAAGAAAAAAAACGTTAAAACTAAAACAGATGATTTGCTGTATAGCAAATCAGTGTGTGTGTCTTCAAAGCATATTGGTATGGCAATGTACAACTAGTCCATAACACAGGAGTAGAAGTTGGAATGGCATCTCTATCTATTATAGCTTTGAAGTTATTTAAGATTTAAAAATTCTAATGGTGCTACGCAGCATGATTCAAATTGCTACAACTTTTGTTTTCAATTCATTAGGTGCGCAATGGTCAACAACCCCCTAGTGGAAGTTGGAATGGACATCTCTATCTATTATAGTGTTGAAGATATTCAAGATTGAAAATTTCAAATACTGCTAATTAGCATCATTTTTAAATTGCTACAACTTTTGTTTTAGATTCATTACATGCACAATGGTCAACAACCCCCTAGTAGAAGTTGAAAAGACAT
This sequence comes from Hermodice carunculata, assembly GCA_964020975.1. Lineage (NCBI taxonomy): Eukaryota > Metazoa > Annelida > Polychaeta > Eunicida > Amphinomidae > Hermodice > Hermodice carunculata. The sequence goes on along the minus strand of OZ026614.1, from coordinate 65,877,403 downwards.
CTCTATCTATAATAGTTTTGAAGATATTCAAGTTTTATAATTTCAAATGCTGCTAATTAGCATAATTTAAATTGCTAATACTTTTGCTTTAAATTCATTACATGCGCAATGGTCAATAACCCCCTAGTAGAAGTTAAAGTGACATCTCTATCTGTAATAGTTTTGAAGAAATTCAAGTTTTAAAATTTCAAATGCTACTAATTAGCATAATTTTGAACATCTTCATTCCTCTGTTTAAAATGGTCAAACTCCTTGTATGGAGGTACAATCATGCCAAGTTTGGAGTTTCTATGTATAATAGTGTCCGAGAAAAGTGCCGGACAAATTTACTGGTAAAGAAGAAAGAAAAGAAAGAAAGACAGAAAGAAAGAAAGAAAGAAAGAAAGAAAGAAAGAAAGAAAGAAAGAAAGAAAGAAAGAAGAAAAGAAAATAGAAAGAAAGAAAGAAAAAGGAAAAACAGAAAAGTGTGTGCTGACACACACACTTCAATAACAAAATTTGTTCTTTTATAACAAGAAAAAAAAGTTGACATAAGATTTTTCCTTGTTATAACAAGAAAAAAGTTGAAATAACAAGATTTTTTTGGCTCGTTATAACAAGTAAAAATGTGGTTATAACAAAAAAAAAATAAAAAATAAGTTGACATCAATGAGCTTCCGTATAAATCAAACCATCACTAGTTAATACCGTCTGATATAATGAGTTACTAAATCAACCTCTGAGGTGGCCCCAGCGATAGCTATTATATAATTCTCAGCTTGGGTCTCATGACAATATTATGTTCTCCATTGAGACCTCTTCGTATTCCAACTGGTTGCACCTGCAATCTTGCTGTATATTGTTCAAACTGCATTTGTTTTATGTCAAATATATATGTTCTGAGTTCCTGGCACATTATTTCAACGAGTCCTCACAAGTTCGCACACAAACATACATGACAACAGGGAGGTGTATGTATACACCTCCCTGATGACAAGAAATCAGGCCCGTCACCGTGGGGGGGGGGGGGGGCGGCGAGGGGGTCGAACGACCCCCCCCCCCCTCTCCAGCCCCCGTGACTTAAGAAAAAAGGTGAAAAACAAAAATAAATCCAGTCCAGCTTCAGTGAGATGTATCTGCCATTTTACTGGGCTTCTAAACGTGTATCTGTAATCTTCCGCGCTTAAAACAACACTTCCAGGAATAGGCTCTCTATCTGTTCATTGACTGCACTTGTGGCATGTATTAGCAAGCCGATTTTGGTGAAAAACATTCATACAAAGAATTTTGCGAAACATCCAGTTAAATTCGTGTGCCAATACTAAAGTGAAGTTCAGTCGAATCTATCTATCTATCTATCTATCTATCTATCTATCTATCTATCTATCTATCTATCTATCTATCTATCTATCTATCTATCTATCTATCTATCTATCTATCTATCTATCTATCTATCTATCTATCTATCTATCTATCTATCTATCTATCTATCTATCTATCTATCTATCTATCTATCTATCTATCTATCTATCTATCTATCTATCTATATCTACACACAAACATACACACAAATATATATATATATATATATATATATATATATATATATATATATATATATATATATATATATATATAAACAAGCGTTATTCTACACTTTGTTGGGCATGATCCTGACTTAGCCTCCCTAACATCACTGAACTACCGGCACTATTAAGAGAGTAATTGTTGATTCGTATTATTGATTTAAAGGGTGAGTGACTTGCTCAGCAAATGACTAGATTGTTCTTTATGTTCGTTCTTTTCTTCAGGTCTTCAAATGATCAAATCTTAAATAAAACGCAAAAGTAATACAATTTCGTCTGAAAGCTTATTCTCAGAGACCATGTAAAATTCAAATACTTAGTTGTTTGGTTAATATTCCTGCATAAAACGGTTTCACTGTTGGTCAGAAGTCTTTGTGATTGGACAAGTACATCTCTCAAAAACTAAAGAAAGAATAAAAAAAACTAATGGCATTGCAAATCAGTTTGGGTGGTTTGTGTAAAGTTTTTTTTTTTGACCACGTAGAACACTTTCCCTGTACAATTTTATGACCTCACATGTACGCCGTCGGCAAATCCATCATATGAAGTGCATTTTTACATTTCTAAGCTTTAAATGTGTATGTTTATGGCTATATCTAAACATATTATAAGTCAGAAAGCCAGTAGCTATTATAAGCGTCATTACAAATCACCACTACTGATTTCGCTACTCCGAAGAGTGTAATCAGCGTGCGCTTGTAGCGATCAACATGCCGTACGTTAACTGATTTCTTAGAATTGACAAGAGTCTAGTCTAACTGTTTAAGTTTTACCTGCAATTGAAAATATGTCATGGGTGTTGTTTTTTTCAAGGTGCACTTTTTAGTGAAACGCTGTTGTCATGACACGAATCTCTTTTATGGTGGCTTGGGGAGGCCCTTCTACTAAACGAGGAAAACCAGGTCATCTCAGTTTCAATATTTGTGGTGGTAACATTTTTTATTTTTCAAAATATCATTATGAAAGTATCTATGTTTAGAACTTTTTGGTCTAAAAATCCTAGATGGATTTAAAGAGATTACATTGATACCATGTATCAACTTAAACCCCTCTGAGAAATAATAACTTTCCCTATTTGAAATTTTTCTTCAGAAATGTACTTTTCGTTTAACCTCAAAAATATTATTTTACCCCCATTATGAAACACCAAGGTTAATGCGTTTGGCATGGGCTAGTGTTTTACTTTGTTTTGCAGTTTTATCCTCCAATGAGGTATTGATAAAAATTGGACTTAAAAAACTTCGGTGATGGACTTTTGAGAACAGAGGTTGAATCTCAATGTAATAAATAACGAAATCGAAATTTGAACCATAGGACCATGATAATCAGGTTAAGCTTATGATTTAACAAATTTGAAACAGGTTGGACAAAAAAATAAAGCTTTCTGGCTAAAAGAAAAGTACATTTTTCAAGTGACATTTATAAACACAAGATGAGATTCCATTTTTCATCAAAATCGACCATACCTAACTAGAAATATACTCCCTGTTATATGTAGTCATCTGCTCATCTGGTCATCTGTAGAATTCTAAAAATACATACTTTTATAAGATTTTATGAACATACAATATTTCATGAAGCATCAAAACCAAAGACCTTTTGGAAACTGAGCTTTCCACCTGCCACCTGAAGCCCGTGTCTATTGCATGTTTATCTTGATGGTATATTCATCTCTCAACTGTCTAATTTGAATTGGATATGGTATTGGTTTATGGAAAAAAATTGAACAAACACTCGCCAGAACACACTATTTTGGTTGTTATTTTTCTAAAAGCTCCTACCTTGGAAGGGGGGCAAGCCCCTCCTCTCAAACCCTCCCCCTGTTCGGTCGCTTACGCTCCCTCGCAGTGTCATTATTTTCGAGAATCCGAAAACCCTTCAAGGAAAAGCTGGTAACCTGCCTGTAAATACGGCAAAAATATTCCACACTCAAACTTGTGTACTGGCCTCGCATTTTAATACACAGTTTGGAAAAAAAGATTTTATTAGCTACTTAGGTCTCAATAATGACTACACGTTCCAGCTAACCCGATCATAACAGTCTCATAGATATGCAACAATGAAATCTTGGTATTGGCCTAACTACCCTTAACGTATAACCTGACGTTGGAATGGCATCTCTATCTCCAATAGTTTTGAAGATGTTCGTCATTGTTCCACACTATTTCTTGTGTACCGGCCGGAATTTGCATAAATTAAATCTGTATCTTCAATAACTGTTTATTGTATACACCCAAAGCACAAACATGTAAATTGGATGTATGTGATTACACCAATGAGGCCGATCAGACGCAGGTCAGCGGAGCAGGTAGTTCAATTAAAGGTCCTCTTGATTGAATGGGTACCACAAATAAGAAAGTTGTTTAGGGTGGTTAAAAATAATATCTGAAAACCAAAATGTTAATTTCATTTTCGACTAGTGTGGTTTCTTTAGCTCCAAAAATGCACGACATTTGCTACATGAAAGCGCGGGAATTTTCTCCAATGGTGGCCCGATGTGGGAAAGTGTTAGTGACGTCACAAACGCAACCTGCTGACCAGGGTGAATGTGTTATAAGGGAGAGTGCCTTCAGTTAGCCAATAGTCATGGCAGATACAGCACAACATAGCAATTTTGCAGAGTCTGAATTGAGTTTTCCATGTACGTGGTTTGATGAGGATGAAAAAGAATTAATAATAGAAGCTGAAATAGCAGAGGAAAAGATCATTCAGCCTTACACACAAGGGGACGCCCAGAACCCAAGCGTCACCAGTACTAGAGGGAGTGCAGCCGAGGTACAGGCAGATGATCTCAACTTGCTGTCTGGGCAATGATAATTCTTTACACAAGAGATATTTCCTATGAAAAATTACTAGATTTCATTTAACAAGAACAAGCATGAATGCAATAAATGGAAAATTTGCGTCAGGATGGGCCAGGTCTTGTAGTGTTTCAATTTCTAGCATTCTCGGAAACAGCTACGGCCTACGCCCATGGTATAAAAAAGTTTGAACAAACAGTTAATTTTCCCTTCCAATGTGTGTTGTCTGTAGATGATTAAATATAAGTTTGCATTCATGACATAGCTTTCAATATCAGAACTCCTACCTGGCAGTAACCTCACGACCCTGGAGGGCAGTAATATACATCGTCATCAGTATACGTGTTTATGATATCGTGTATTTGAGATCGTATACATTATGTAACAACGGTAAATATTTTCTTGTGACTGACTAATTTTCTGGTTCCATAGTAACGACAAAGGTACAATGAGATGGAATTTTGTATACCCGATTATTGGGAGCTGGCCATGGACTGTCCCAAACAGTTGCACATGACTGAAAAAATGAAAGGCCGCCCGGCCACTGGTCTTGCCAGCTGCGCATACATGAGGCGTGAATGTGGTAGCTATCCAAACAAGTGTTATCTGGTTATGGGATTAAATACTTCGTAATATACAGTAGTAATTGGACATACACATTACAGTGGCCAGCTAACTCAACCTGTTATAGACTGTTCAACCGTGGACCTGGGTATGGAACAAGATCGGTCCTTGTTTGTCCAAGTTTTCCACACATTTTCCCATCAATCGAATCAAAATGGTTAAACACACTTAAGTTTTATTACAATGTTACTTTGTAACAACATCCCAGATCGTCGTTGTCACTGTGACATTCGGTTGATTACCATGTGATACATTGTAACAGTCGTAGAATTACTACACCAATATCTTGCTGTAATGCAAGCTTTGAAATCAGAATCTTGCTGAAGATTAATTTGTAAATACTGTAAAAAAATAAACAGAAAAAAAAATGAATCACTGTTCCTGGTTTTACGAGTAATACCTAATTTGGCCAGTTCCATGAACCCTTCCACAGGGTTCATACAGCTTAGCAGCTTTCAAATTCAAGGACTTTTTCCAGGACTTTCCAGGACCTTTTTACCAATATTCAAGGACTTGCTAACTTCATTGGTTTTCCTTTTTTTGTGTGTCTTGCTGTCTTTTGCTTCGGGTTTTTACAATGAGAGGGGAGGGTGTGATCGAGCTAACCTAACCGTTTGAGGAAGGTGTATTAGTGGACATTTAAAATTCAAGGACTTCCCAAGAATTTTACTGCAAAAACATTGATTTTCAAGGTTTTCAAAGCCCGGAATTAGCATGCATCAAATCCAAGTACATTCAAGGATTTCAAGGACCTGTATGAACCCTGCTTCCATCGTCCAGTGATGGGACCGCATATGGCAACACCAGTAGTTTTTTTGTTGCCAAACCTATCCTAAACATAGTCATATTTGACAAATCAAAGTCACTTTCCACAAAGTTTTCGCTACATTGGTTACACCCCATGGCCTTGTCACTTGTCCGTGTAAATCTTGACTGAACGGGTCCACGCTCTCCGTTATTTCGGGTCTTTGGGGGAATGTAAACAAGCTGTAGAACTTGTATTACTACAATTAGCAGCAACACACCGACCCATCCTGGGCGGAAACGGGGACAAAAATGAATATTTGTACATGTATTTTTAATCCTGTTAATGAAGGGTGAATCAAATATGTTTAAAGGGGCACTGCGGTGATAATTCACAATTTTTGAGTTGTTTCATATAATAAATGTGAACCAATATCAGAAAATGCAAACTTTATTCCCAACTGGATAAGCAGATATCAAGTTTTCTTAGATATGTAAATGAGGGGTTGTGATGTCATCTGGACCAACTGCTACAGCTAATGCAATGACAGCCGAGTAAAACTTTGACAAAAACATGGAAACCTGACCAAGTACACATATTCCACTTTTACTATGGATGAAGCAGTGTGTATATATATAATCAAATTTACTGAACTGAGATATTTACTCATTTAATGAGGATTAATAAGGAAAGAAAAATGCAGAAATCAATATACACAAGCTAACAGCTCCTGAGGTTGTGTAATCAACTACTGAAGCAGGTGTCAACTAAGATACCACACTGATAAGATCAAAGGGGGTGATTAACACAGTACACAAGTCATTATGATATGCCTGCAAATGTTGTGTATCTCAGCTTGGTGCCCCCTCAAGGTTTGTGTATTATATATGGAGGGTAGCCCAGGTGACATCACACATCAGAACACCTACTGGAAATATAAAATAGCTCTAACTAAATACCCGTTTGAGAAAAAATGTTGAAAATTTGTCACATGAACACCTAAAATGACCATTAATGACTAAAAAAAGTAAAAACTTTCACTGCTGTTCCCCTTTAAACCAAGTGACACTTGACAGTCATAGCTCGCACGCATGGTGGGAGTCTTCCCTGTCAGCCAGCGGAGTTGCGTTTGTGACGTCACTATAGCTTTTCGCGCCTTGTGGGTGTCGGAAATGAATGGAAAGCAACAATTGAAGGCGAAGTGAGTTTTTAAAATAAAAATGTAAATAAAAGTATATCATTTTCACATCCAAATATTTTTAAAGCACACCGTTTGGTGAGAACAACCCATAAGTCACCTATGTATCAAATTTGAACATGGTCAATCAAGAGAACCTTTAAATCTGTTGCCTTGAACTTTGATTTAAACATATTTTATTCTTTCGAAAACGATCAGGGAACAGGGAAACCCTATAATAACCCCTCTCGCCTCGAACTTTGAGAGACATCTACCAGTAATTCCAATGTCATTTGAGCTAACATGTTACATGAGCTTATGGGACTGTTAGTGTCAATTCATAAAATATGCATTTCAACCCTGTGTGTCTGAGCCATGCTGGAGCCTCATCAATACCCATGCGCCATGACATTACACAGATAATCATAACACAGCACGTTATAAGGTACTGCAGCAATTTTTTCAGGTAAATTCTTAATATCAAAGTTCTGCAGTAACTTTTTCTGTGTTTTCTAATTTTAACAAGAAATGGTTAAGTGCAGTACAAATTGGTGAATCATCTGAAATTGGTTTACATGACTTCATAAGCAATGTACTTGGAGAATAGACGAGTCTGTACCATCTCAACTCCAAAGAGTTGGGTCGTCAATAGTGCTCCGGCTGCTACTGCATATTGAGAAAGTGGATGAAATATGTAAAAGGAACAGTGAATCTCTTGCGCAGGTCAGTGCGTTAGCGTACAAGCCCACAAAAAATAAAATCCATAAGGGCGTGTACTTTACATTGGCGAGCGGTTGCCAGGATTTATCAATGGAATGCGTTTGTTATATGTGCGACTTTGTTCATAAGTGATAATACTGCACTCAGGTTGAGACCTCTATGTGCAGCTCTTAACAGTTAATACATAAAATATGAAAGAGGTAATACTCCTTTATATTATTGAAATCTATACTTGTTATGATAAGTGTCAAATTGATTAAAATGGATATGGAAACTTCAGGTTTCTATTTAATTGTAGTTCTTCTGTGTAGTTAAATCTCATAGGTTGATCCTTCCAGTGTCTCTCTAGTCTATTGTGTAAATGCATTCACTGTTGGTGATAACACTACGTCATCTGGCAGACCATTCCAGGAACTTACAACCCTAAAAGAAAAACTGTATTGCCTAAAGTTAAGCTTGATCTGGATAAAATTAACTGTTCGTTAGCTAATAAGAGATGGCTCACCGACCATGTGGCTCTCAAACACTGTGGAACGCTCCATCAATATGTGCTGAAGTACTACCACTAAGAAGCTCAGTATGGGACTGTCTTCCCGTTGGACCAAGATAAAACTTGTGCTGGGAATTATCACTCAGCCTATGCTGGTTCATATTTATAAGACTCATCAGCACATAGGTGAGGGAAAGCTGTACTCCGTGCAAAGGACAACTGTTCTCAGACCACGTACAGCTCACCACATGGCGGGGAGCACCAGGTCATCTGATAGATTATTGGGTGCAGTGGTATTTGTTTTAATGTGGAAAGTTTTCATTGTTGCAAGCCATCTCTTATTAGCTGACGAACAAACTCTTATTACCTTAAGGGTAGTACTCAACCAACTATCATGCGACTTCCGGGTTTCATTACGGCTAACCCTGAATTTCAATCATTCCGGTTGAGTCCCTCTGTTGTTTTTCAGATTGTAATTGAAGAACAGTCGTTCAAGTTCAGACATGAGGAAGCATGCTTTCCCAAGCTGCTGTATGACTTTGCCGAGTCGTACTGGTCTAATGAGACATGGAAGAGTGACAATAGTAATTTAGTCAAACCCATCCAGAACATTTCATTTTTCTTAAAACAACATAATGAATATGTGTACCTGATATGGCGTCTAGTAGAAATGCACTCCATGGAGAAGAATCATTTCTTCAGATTTAGTGATACCTTTATTGACATTGGAAGGGAGTATGCAAGGGCTGTCCGGCCAAGGACACACGAACTAAATTGATATCGTAGAAGATGAGACAGAGTGCGCGGTGAACGCCAGGCCGAAATTGGCAAGAATGTATCCCGGATTGACCTGTGCAACTCCTTACATGGGTAAACTTTGGACTGAATTTCAGGGGACCCGATAGTTTGGTTTAAAAAAAAATGGGGGGAGGGGGAGGGGAAGGGAGGCTGCACCAGAAGTTATTACCCGAGACTATGTCGTGTTGTGAACGTCAGAGTGTATAGGCCTGTATTCAAGGAAGGTTAGTGTTATTTTTTAAGTTTTTAATTCAAGGGTCGTCAATACACCTTGTATGAAAAGGATTCCAAAATAGCAATTTTAAGAATACTTTAATGTAAATTTACTTAAATGTAAAGTGGATCTTTGTTGGAAATGGAACTTTACCTCGGAGTCTCGGGACGACGATGTCCCGACAACGTGGATGGAAATATTAACTTTTAAGTTAATGAATTAAGTTTTATCAGATTAAATGTGTAGGCCTATTGTAACTCGTCAATTTGTCTAAGATCGTGATGACTTTGGTGAAAGGAGAGTAGGGCTTCGAAATAAGCATAACGACTACTCCGCTGTGATTCAGAAATGTGTTTCGTGTATCATTAGCCTAATGCCTGTGAAGTTGGAATAAATGAAACAGTGATTGTCGATTGCTGAAATTAAATATTCGGGTGCTGAATGTGTAACTCTTGATCTCGATAAAGGTATAAGATTATGTCTCTGCTTGAGTAAAGGGGTACTTATAGGGGTTAGCGTAAATACCAGGATCAGACTATAGAAATATTATGACTGTTTAGGGAGGCAAAACTTTAGCTAACAAAAGTTGTTGTACCCGGTTATGAGAAGGGTAATTTATGACCCCAAAAAATCGTTTACCTATGTTTCCGTATTTTGAAAATTAACAAATAAGTTAAGGTAAACTGATTAGTAATAACAACCGCCAACAATAACAACGGGTTGAGTTCCCTGGAGCTAACCCTAATAACAACCGTCAACAGTAACAATCAATGGGTTGGCTTCCCTGGAGCAATAACGCAGGTCAGCGCGTTAGCGTACAAGCCCACAAAAAGTTAAATCCTGAAGGGGTTGAACTTCACAAAGTGTTACAGAGGATGAGAATATAAACGCAGGTATATCTTTTTATTTATGTTCTAAACCCCCGGGGTTTTTTTTGTTTTTTTGTTTTCTTTTTGTGTGTGTTTGTTTGGTTTTTGTTTGTTTGTTTGTTTGTTTTGTTGTTGTTTGTTTGGGTTTTTTTTTGTTTTTTGTTTGTTTTTTGTTTGTTTTTTTTGTTTTGTTTTGTTTTTTATTTATTTATTTATTTATTTATTTATTTATTTATTTATTTATTTATTTATTTATTTATTTATTTTGACTAGTTGTACATGAAGGAAGGTCTTTTGACATGAAACTCATCTTTTTTGCATACTCTTGAATTGACTGTTTAAACAGGGTACCAGGAATAATGGTGCTCAATGTGTTTTGACTTGTCTTGAGACTAGACATGTCTGGACCTTGTATGACAATAAAATGATTTAAATCAAGAGACAAGACCAGTCACCAGGCCTGAGAACTGGAACTAATAAAGATCTTTTGGCTCGTAATAACAAGTAAAAATGTGGTTATAACAAGAAAAAAAATAAGTTGACATAAATGAGCTTCCGTATAAACCAAACCATAACTGGTTAATACCGCCTGATATAATGAGTTACTAACTCAACCTCTGAGGTGGCCCCAGCGATTGATAGCTATTACATGTATATACATCTCAGCTTGGGTCTCCTGACAATATTATGTTCTCCATTGACACCTCTTCGTATTCCAACTGGTTGTACCTACAATCTTGCTGTATATTGTTCAAACTGCATTTGTTTTATGTCAAATATATATGTTCTGAGTTCTGAGTTCCTGGGACATTATTTCAACGAGTCCTCACAAGTTTGCACACAAACATACATTACAAGAAATCAGGCCCGTCACCGGGGGGGGGGGGGGGGAGGGGGGGTTCGAGGGGTTCGAACGACACCCCTCCCTGCCCCCATGACTTAAGAAAAAAGAGGAAAAACACAAAACAAAAAACAAATCCAGTCTAGCTTCAGTGAGATGTATCTGTCATTTTACTGGGCTTCTGAACGTGTATGTGTGATCTTCTGTGCTTAAAACAACACTTCCAGGAATAGGCTGTCTACCTGTCCATTGACTGCACTTGTGGCATGTATTAGCAAGCCGATTTTGGGGAAAAACATTCATACAAAGAATTTTGCGAAACATACAGTTAAATTCCTGTGACAATACTAAAATGAAGTTATAAGTCGAATATCTATCTATCTATCTATCTATCTATCTATCTATCTATCTATCTATCTATCTATCTATCTATCTATCTATCTATCTATCTATCTATCTATCTATCTATCTATCTATCTATCTATCTATCTATATCTGTATATGTATATATATATATATATATATATATATATATATATATTATGTATGTATATATATATATACATACATACACACATACATATAAACAAGCTCTATTCTACACTTTGTTGGGCATGATCCTGACTTAGCCTCCCTAACATCACTGAACTACCGGCACTATTGACACAGTTCTTCAAACATAATGTCAGTTTCATCCCTGGAGTTGAAAGGTCACCAATAGCAATTCTATCATTGTTTTACATATATTCATCAATATGAAACACTTCGATTTTGTGCATTGGCCGAAATTTGCATTAGGCTTAGTTTCAACCTGTTGACTATTTGGAACAACAGGCAAAACGTCACCATGGCCTGGGTGCTGTATCCATACGTAATTTGAAGTTTCTGGCTTACGTGGTGTCTGAGTTCAAGCCGACAGAGAGAGAGAGAGAGAGAGAGAGAGAGAGAGAGAGAGAGAGAGAGAGAGAGAGACGACCATGCGTCACACTCACAGATGACCACGTGGGTTTATTGACAGCGGAGTCAAGGGGACTTCCCAATGACGTCATGTATATTTCTGGCACTGACTCCCGGGCGGAGGGTTCTCCTAATTTCCATATGCCAAAATAAGTTTCTTTCCATGATCCATACCGTTCCATTAAGCTTTTTTGTCGACCGAACCTCTGCATTAAGTTACAACTGTAAAACTGTACAATTAACATGATATGACCTGAAGACCTATTTTTTTGGCGCAAGGATATAGAGTATGTGCATAGGTTTACCGCTATACCGGCCGGGAACCCCTCCACCAAAGTTGTTGACGCTGCACATACGGTCGTGGAAGTAAACACATTTCTCAGTAGTGTGCAAAGTCGAGAGGTCGACAGCTCTTTCTGAATTTCGCTTTGGTTGCATCGATACATATGAAACATGGATTTTGGTTCATCTTACGTCTATAATTATGATCATTCAGACGAAGAGTGTATTTCTGATGAAGAATATGAACAAGGCATAACGCTGAGGTAGGTGCTGCTCAGCCCACGCTGTGCTTGTTTGTCAGTCTTTTCAATGAATTCCTTCTTAGTGTAGATAATAATAATAATATGATATAGTAGAAATGCAGATGTGTAGCTGTATTGGTCATACCAACTGTACCGCATCTTGCTGTCGCTAAAGCTTTATAATTTTACTGTATCATTTTTTTACTCTGAGTACCAGGAATAATGGTGCTCAATGTGTTTTGACATGTCTGGACCTTGTTTGACAATAAAATGATTTTAATGAAGAGACAAAACCAGTCACCAGGCCTGAGGCGCTGTAGAGTTCTGCAAATGGGAGAGACTGTGCATGTATGAGGCTCTTTGTCTGTGCCAAGTCCATATTGCATCCAGGTCTTGGACGGGACTTTGACATGAATGATGAAGCCACATACAAAAGTCATAAGACAAAATACGGATTGATGTTTAGAGTTCAATAATAATGATGATAATGGTGATGATGATGATGATGATAATAATAACAATAATAAAAGGCATAACCCAGCTAACAGTTTTACGTTGCAGCAACGTTGTGGAAATGTTACACCTTGGTTGTAATAACGTTTTGATGAAACGTTTTCACAACGTTACTTATGGATGGCTTTCAACACGTTGTCACAACGTTGTTCAAAAACTTTGTTATAAAACATTCACACAACCTTATGGCAACATTCATAAAAGTAAAAAATAGGGGTAAAATCTTTCAGCAATTAGGTTAAACTTATATAAAATGAAATATAACATTCACACAACCTATGGCAACATTCAGTCAACACAAGACAAAAAGAAATAGATATTTGACTTGGTCAGCTGTATTTATTATGTAGTTTTTTTTTGGGGGGGGGGAGGGGGAAGGATACCCCCACTTAGTCACAATTCACAGGTAATTTTATTCTGAGTCACTGTCTAAGTTGAGGGCTGGGTCTCTTGATGGCCCAGGGTTCTGGTTGTCGGTCGGTGGTGGGGCTGGGACCTGCTTATTTGTCGGTATTGGTGTGTTAAATTTGCCGTTTTGGTAGCAGGATCCTGTGAAAAGAAACTATAAGATCACATAAATTGTTCCATTAGAGAACCAGAGAGGTTAATTCACAACGATGATCATTTTAATTTCCTTAAAACTTAACAACTCTAACAACAACAGACAATATTTTTAAAAGAAATCCAGGTTTACTCCACAGAGAAACCACTTCTACGGTTGTTTGTTCAAAATCCTAAAAAAAGAAGCTTTATTTCCTGCAGTTCGGCTCATCCACTTTTATTTATCTGGTTATTCCAAACATACTCTACTTATTTATAATCCAAAATCCACAAGCATGTGGCCATTGCTATGTGTTTCTCGTCTACATCAGTGTTATTCATATTCCCTAACACCAAACAACACGTCGGGCGCACCACAGCCAGCATGGATAGATCGACCCCATTCCTTTGTCTATAAAAATAGGCGCCAAATTTAAGCCAGGCGACAAGTCCAACCGGCGTAACTTGTACCAATGATTCATACATTGCAGCACAAATTTGCATAAAATACTTCTGTGCTGAGGTTCACATACAAATCCTTACCTTAAAAAAGATCCACACAGAGCTTCAAACATCCCAAGAACAATAAAAATTGACAATTTTGAGGTCCACAAGACACCCCACAACCTTCACCTACAGCGGAAGTGGAGCTAGGCATGCTGCAATTATTAGTCGCTAGACATTCGTAAAAGCATTCGGGATAAATATCATGACGCCCAATATATTGATACATATTGATTTGTGATAAGATAATCTTGAATATTTTCTTTCCACACTGGGGTATGTACAATTATGTGAATCCTTATTGACACACAGGGACAGAAATACAAAACTAACATGTAAATGTATTCGCCAAACTTTGCACGCAGTTTAAATTCAGCAAAGGTAAAGCAGACATTTTTACAATGTTTACGAAATGTTGTGGAAATACTTTGCTAATGTCGGTTGCAGCTTGTTTTTGAAGCTTTCTTCAAATGAAAAATGTATTTTTTTGCAAATATACAGCTATTTGTGCTTGTTGATATTTATCCAGCAAATGTTTAAATGTACCATCGAAACATTTGTGCAACGTTTGCAGAACGTTGTGCCCAAAACCTTGCTAAAATCAGTCGAAATTAAAGCAAATCAGGTTTTGAAGCTTTCTTCAAAAAAAAAAATATATATATTTATTTGCAAATATACAGCTATTGATGCATGTTGAAATCGAACTAGCATACCAAGGACAACGTCGCAGTGACATTGTGAAAACCTTTTTCCCAGCGTGTTTTTGTGGAAACGTTATGTGTTTGCTCGGAAGACAGAATACGGATCGATGTTTAGCGTTCAATACGGATAATAATAATAATAATAATTATCATCATCATCATCCTCTGCAGTGGCAGTCTGCTTGTCGCCGCGGGCCTGTGTGACACAGGTGGCCTAGAAAGGGAAGGGAGAAAAAAAAAAGGCAGGGATATGAAGCAGAGGAAAGCATTGTCCATGGTGATAAAAAATTTTCTCATCTGTTTGTGCTGCTGCATTTTCCAGGACCAGAGCAAAGGGTCCACCACACACTCTCTCACAGTGGTGGTGGGCCCTTGGTCCTGGACCTGGGTATATCCCTACACTCCTTACTTGTACTTTCTAAAGAAACAAAAAAAAATTTACCTGACACCTTCAAACCTAAAACCCATGCTACACTTTCCTCTCCTCTAAACGCCGAACCTCTTCTAAACCTTTGTAATTATTATCTTCCCTGTGCCACTTTCTGAAGAAAAACTACTAAGTGAATAATAAGAACAACCACAATAATAATATAGGGTATTTTTAATACGAAGTAATACTTGTGAAGCTTTTTTCACTTAGGTTGCCTCAAGCTGGAAATGAGATTTTTAAAGTGTGGCCGACACCAAAAGGTAGCCCCTGCAGTGCTACTGTTCTGGCTCGACAATGGAAATTTTTGTGTTTTAGGTCATTGTATCAAGTAGCCAGGAGGGACCCCCCCCCCCCCCCCCGTTGGCTTAGTACAGCGGGGGGGGGGGGGGGGAGTCTATGGGGGCCATGTATACCAAGATGGTGAGGCATGAGCCATGTTCCCACAATGAAGAATGGTGTCATCCGACAAGGTACATAACCCACAAGCTGAAATTTCAACCAGGAAGCTAGGATTTTTGCTATTTGTTCCTCAGTTCATTTTTTTCCCCATTTTTATATGAACATTGATCTCTCCATTATGTGTGGCCTTATGTCTACAGTGTGGGACATGCACATTAATTTCCCAGCGTATTCCTCACCCTGTCACTTGGCATGAGGCCCAAATTTGTGTTGGTTCTTTTTTTTTCAGAAAATCTTAATCTGCTTTTGAAACTTCCTGGTCAGTTTCTTCAAAAATGCATAGGAACACAGTTGGGCACTCCGATATCTTTTTTTTTTTTTTCCAAAAGGGTGTTTAGAACTGTTTAGAAGTTTATCAATTTTATAATGAATTTGTGTGTGCATTTGAATTTTTTGTGTCTCCAGAATAATTCACTGAGCTCTGTTGAAAAGTGATGGGCAAGTGGCTTGACTTGGTCTCCACCGAACTTGTTCACGGGGTGGTGCTGCTGTGACACACTAGTAGCCTGTTTCAAATTGGCATATGTTTTAGCTCTGTGCTCTGTTTTGGCATACTACACAGAAAAATACCGCCAGCATATCAGTAAATTTGGCATATGTTTTAGGGCAAACCCTCAATGAGGAAGCTCTGTCTCAGCACTTGAGAATGCTCAGTGCATGTGATATATATATGATGACGCAAACGCTGACTGCACAGACATGTCATGAAATGACCCGAAAGTATATGCAGTTGGTTGAGTGAATAGAACAGTTCATATCACTCGGGTTTATTAGGTTCATTTCAGGCAGCGAAGTCTGCTTTGTTTACATTTTGTGCTCAACCACACTGGCTGGATTACACGTGGAAGCATAAGAAAGTAAAACACAGGATGTGCTTGGATATAACGAAATATCAAACCGTCAGCAAACTATGAATACACGTTTCACCACTGATGTGACATTTTAGGTAAAAGATTTGCACTGTTCAACCCAATCCATGCTGTGATCACCAGCATTAGCCGTCGCATCCATTGTAAACATATGACAGCGAGGGCCCAACTCGGCTACTTGCTGATTGGATAATCAGGCCAACAATGGTATGCATAATTAATTATGGTCCGGAAATGTTCGGTACAACTCGGTATGAACAGGTCTATTGTTGGTTACACCCTGGCATTCCAATCTGTCAGTTTTGGCCAAATTGTTCCCACAGGAAAATTTACTGATTAGGCATTTACTGCTTGAGTCCCAAAGTTATAATTTTTTTGTGTTATTAGCAAAAAGAGGAAAGTTTCATGTTAATCACAGGCTGGCACTTAGATCAAGTTTAGGCAGGATGTGGTTGACTAGAGAAACATGCAGTTTCAGTGTAAACCAACATGTAAAACATGCTTGATATTCATGTCAGTGGGCAATAAATGTTCATTTTATGGCATGATCATTAAATGATGAAACATCTAACTATAAATGTTGAATAAATAAAGAAAGTACCAAAATGTTGATGTTTTGTGGTTCTAAGAATCCTTTTAGCTCAGCTGTCCAAGGGTCGCAGAGCTCATACGATCACCGATGTCTGTCCATCTGTCATTCCGTCCGTAAACTTTTGCTTGTGAGCACCATACAGTCCACAGTTTTCAAGATAGCCCCATGTAACTTTCAGGACTTATCAAGTGTAGGTGAAGTTTGATATCAAATTGGTGGTGCCACCTTGCTTCCAGATCAAAATTGCACTTGAGTACATCGTACACAAACTGTCATTAAATTGATGCTTGTCTAAGTTTACTGTTTTTCTTGAGTAACCCAAAAAGTTATTACCCAATTTAAACAAACAGACCATGAATTGAAAGCTGGAAGTGCAGCACACATTTTGAACAGAACAATTACTTAATCTGAGTTGAAGGTCAAGGTCAAATGGTCAGTTGGAATATAGGGGTCATCTTGTGAATGCTCCGCACCCACAGTTTTTGAGTTAGGCTTATATAGCTTTTGGGACTTAAAAAGTGTATGAAAATCTACATGGGCTTAAATGTTGGTGGTGCCACTATGGATACTATTATGTAACATATGGGTCAAAATGTGAAAATCTTGTGACCAATCCAGCATCCTTAATTTTGTATGGATATTTATGAAATTTAGTGGCATTGTGGAGGAGGTCAAAATCACAGTTGCATGTGATACTTGTGGTGCCACCTACACTTTGATGAAACTTATGTGTTAAGATGTCTTGAAAGGTATAAAATTCGTATCTCAAAAAATAATTGAATTACACATCACATGCCAAATTTATAGGATATATAGGTCATATCCAATGCTAATATCTATATAAGTGACCTTGACATGTTTATCATAGGTCACCAACCTGTTAAGTTGAAAGAGAGGTGATTTTGTAATAACAAGGTGTAGATTGAACAGCAGTGGCAAAGAGAATTTTCTGGTGATGGTCATCAGATTATATATCAGCAGAGCATTAGGCACATGGGCCTCTTGTTAATTAGTGTCAGCGTAAGTGCCTACCCCTCAGACACAAAACATAGATGTTTGCAAGCCAATTGAGCACAGGACCCCATTGTCCTCATATCTGCCAGCATTGTCAAACAACAATTCCATGCAAGCAAAATTTAATGTTCAAAAAGTAGAAAATTTGCATTTCATTGTTTTATAATTTTGGCTTTTAAAATAGTCTGGTCCTTTGTAATATCTTAAAGCAATGAAAGTGTTTTGTCTTTTTTAAACACAGTGAATCTGATGATTCAGATGAAGAAGCTAAGGGTGGCAGACATGAAGAAGGTGAGTATCATAGCTTCAAGTTTGGTCACCGAAGATCAAGGTCCAGGTCACCTGGTCCAAGTTGGAGGAGATCAAGATCTAGGGAGAGATTTGGGAGAAGATCATTTTCAAGGAGCAGGAGTCGATCGAGAAGTAGAGAATACTGCATGTCTAAAAGGCCAAGATCTGAACGATCAAGGAGCAGAAGTGGGTCCAGGGAGAGATTTGAAAGATCACCGTCAATGAGAGGTGGATCAAGAGAGAGAGCCCTATCCCGCAGATCTAGATCAAGGTCCAGAAGTAGATCTAGGTCGAGATCCAAAAATAGATCAAGATCAAGATCCAGGTGTAGATCAAGGTCAAGATCATTTGAACGAAGGTCAAGATCAACAGCATTGACAAGAAGAAAGTCAAGATCATCTTCTCCTGGCATTTTGCCTGATCGAAATTTGAGATTGAACCAAGGTATGTATTTATCCGTGTTGACTGTGATTGACGATGTTTGTAGTAAACAGGCGGACTGTAGAATGGAGATGTATATGCTGTTGCAATGGATGTTGAAACAACTGAGAAACTGTGGAATGGGCAGTTGTGCATGAGTGCAACACGTCTTGCAGCAAGTAAAGAACCATGGAATGAGGATTTGTGATATGGAACACGTGATTGTGATAGTTCTTATTAAAGTGTGGATTTATTTTTTTATTTTTTTTACTGCTTGGTGTTTTCATACCCAAGAGTCAAGTGAAATGGCTTGCCTATACAGAGAGAATACCTCATCATTATACATTCATAAATGCCATGGAGAGTGTAACATTGTTGCTATAAGCAGGTTAGTTTGAATTGCTGCATGGACTGTGACTGTCTGGGACAGCTTGTGAGCTCTTTGTTTCTTTTTGCAACTTGCTCATGCATATATAGTTCTTCTTTTTGTCTGCAGAAGGAAGTAAAATGCAAATATACAGAGAGACCAGTGACCACAAAGTTCAGTCAGTAGATTAATCCTTACTGGTTTCAAATCAAAAGATACTCATCACAGGCAGTTGGAGGCAATGTGTACACTACCAGATATACCAGGAAGTAACATTAAACCAGGGTCTTGACCAGGGAGGGCATGCTCCCACAGGAAAACTTTGAAATTTGCACCTTCATTTCCTGCAGTCTGAACCATTTTAGGCACCATCATAGACATATTCTGCATGTATTTAATAAATAAACTTCATTGTCATTGTTTTCATGAGCGTGTGAGGAAAACTTTATGGCTGGTATTTTGAATGAAGCGCGATAGCGCTTCATCCCAAAAATACCAGCCATAAAGTTTTCCTCACACGCTCATGAAAACAATGACAATGAAGTTTATTTATTATATTTACATTTTTTCCTATTTTTTCGATTTTTGATAATAATTACAAGTGATGCACGATCGCCAAAGAACGTTTTTTCCACATAAATTGCCTTGGTTTAAGGGGGGTGTGATCAATAGAAAGATAAGCGCTAACCACGCCCCGGTTACCTGTCAACCAGTCTATCCCAAAAGCAACAAACAGGAAAGAAAAATAGTTCCTTTGTAAATGTTCATTTATTTGAACAGATAGCTTTACAAAATACAAGATTTTTTATCCCCAAAAATAACTTACTTGTATACTTTTTCCCTAATGTGAACGAATCTTGTATTTTGTATTTGGATTTATGAATGAAAAGAAAAGTAGTGCCCAATGTACTGGCGTAGAAAATTGTGAAGGGGCTGCATAGCTGGCGCGTGCAGACTCGCGTGTAGACGATGTCTTCATGAGATGGTGAGGAAAACAACAGTTCCTATTCTTTCAATGTTAAACAATAAAGGGAATGTAAATATATAGTACAACAACACAGCAAAACAGTACAATTTTACAGCCACCAATGGAATAATGCTACTTTTTTTTAATTTTTCAAAAGGCGGGAGACATTTTATAAAAGTGGGAGACTTTGTAAAAAAGTATGAAAAGGCAGGAGACTTGGAGGCTCTGGTGATATTTGCAAGGCTGGAATACGTCACATGTATTAATAGCCACTTGTGGTAACTAAGGGACATAGATATTGTGAGTAACAGCTGTCTTCCTTTGAACAAACAGTAGCATAGGTGTACTTCCTTGTATTGTTGTGAGGAAATACGCATTACGTGTAGCAGGTTATCAGAAGCATGGATTTTCGACTCTGTATTTCAAGTTACAGCGTTGTAATGTCTGACTCAGCTTATTGTATAGTTGGAGCGTTGGCACTTTGATGTGCCCTGGGTGATAAATACCATACAAACTTAACATTCCGCCCCCCCCCCAAAAAAAAATCACAATACTTGCCGATCTGACGGTTCATTTGTGCACATTATTAACCGGTCGGTACATGACTGTCATGCAGTAAGTCACACTAAAAATGGAAAGAACAGTTGTTGGACACAGCTGTAGAGATTAAACAGTGCACCCATTTGGGGTTTTTTATTGCCCCCATCTACCTGGTTAGTGTTGGTACGATGGGTGTCCAACTTCGATGCAGAGCCTACTACCGGTGGAGGATCCAAAATCTGACTTGTTCAATCTGTTTTTTTTTTTTTTTTTGCTCTACGATCTCCGTCATATAATGCAAGGTACTCTTCTTGCTGGAGTTACCAAGACGCTGCTGTACTGCTTTCATAGGTTGTCCTGCCTGTAAGAGTGTAGTAGCACAGGTTCGCTTCGCACTGTGGTTCATGGGGTTGCCCTCAATGCCTGCTGCCACGGTCATTTCCCACATCAGCTTGCATAGAGTGTTTTCTCCCAACCAGGCTGTTGACTGAAGCGCACAGTTCCCCCTCAAGAGGCCTCCGGTAAAAACGTCTGGTCCCAATTATGTCAAGGTATGTTTGAAACAAATTAGCCACGCACCTCTCCGAATCTGGATTAGAAGAGTAATGCGTTATGTCCGTAGCTTGCAAATTTTGATGTTTCAGTCCGCCTGTGAAGTTTTTGTTTGCTTTCCCCTGGCACTTCACATATTTTCCGTTTGCGTCTGGGCCAATAATTATTTGTTCCAATTGCAATTCAGCATGTTCATCATGGGCCCTGAGTTCCAAAAGTTTGCACACGTAAGGAAACACTCCATTCAGCAAAGCCGTGGATGAGTGTGTTCAGATCACTCCCATTCTCCACAGTTTATCTTCTTTTCTTGGGGTAACTGGTTGCGCTTGATTCTATCTGTGGCCAGCTCCTTCATATTGGTGTCCAATGTTTTGCAGAAATCGGTAAGTCCTGGCAGTAACTATCACTTATAGAGTGGCTGACAGAAAGTTATGGTTAAATGGATAGACATAAAACTACATTACATGTATTAGCACTATACTAAACCAGTATGTCTATCTACCCATAAAGTTGGCCCTTGCGGTGAGTCTTTGTTGCACATAGTTGATGAATCCAATGTGTGTCCAGCACTATGTAATCTGATCGAGTGTTGTAGTACATATGACAACTCTGGATGAATATGGATGTGTTGCAGGATTTGAATGGTGAAACAAATGCCCATGAAAAGTGGCCAGGTAGGCAAGTGTCTTCTCAAGGGCTGATATACATGGTTATTCTTCATGTAAGAAGTGTTTACTCACTCTTCTTATCAGTATGCACTTTATAGTTTGTCCCAAATATCGTGAACCACAACACCAAAAGACCATGCAGTGTTTCTGTTATCCCCCAATTGGGGGTATATTACCCTTTCGAAATCTGAAGTACCCTCTGAGAAAATCCGAGAGAGTCACAAGGCTGTTTATTTATATGTAAAATTGGTGAAAATCTGGTTATCAGCCCTGAAGTTCCCTTCATGTGAACCCCTGAAAAAAATTCCTAATGGGAACACTGCAGATGACAAGGTGGACGAGTGTATTCTACATACAAGTCCCTTCTGTAGGTGTTCTCTATGAACAACCTGTTATAATGTGCATGTACCTGTTTTTACAACCAAAATCAATGGATTCTAACCAAGTGTAACAACGACAGGGCCTCGTATCACACAGGTTCTGTTATGTACTATCACAGACTGAAGCCACTTTATGTTACCAGATGTGTGATGTCACAGTCTGGAACAAGTCAGCAGCTCTTGATAGGTAAAAAGTGAAGCCATGCAGGAAAATAATAAAACTACATGAGTGTGAGTTCCTGGCCATAAATTCTGCATGGCACGAGCATGCCAGTGGAGTATAAGGATACACAAGATTCAGCCTGCCGCAGGCGGGCCATTAAGTTGATCCTTCAGCTCAACCGGTAAGCAACTGACCAAGCAGAATTTATGGCCAGGTAATTGCAAGAGTGTTGTTTAATATTTGGGTCTCTTGTATGTGTAGTCCAGAGTATTATCCGCCATTTCAAATTTAAAAAACTTGATGGTACAGTGCTGCCTCTCTTATAAGGCCCCTCTCATCAGAGGCCAGCCCCCTTGAAAGGCCAGCATTCTTGTACAGAAAGTATGGTATTTCCATTATATTCATTCCCCCCCCCCCCAAGAGAAGCCACCCCTCTTATAAGGCCACTTTTTTGGCTGCATTCGGGGTGACCTTATAAACAGTGATCAATAGCAAATACTATTGTAGACGAAAAATCAACATCCTTGGTACGCACGCATGAACAAATAGGCAGGGTTGGGCTTGTGCAAAAGCAGGGCATGCACGCAACCTTTCTACATGGGCATGTGGATCAGCAATAAAGTGTACACGGTGCAGAATGGCCCGTCCATCATTACTCTGGACATATGGGATAAAAGTGGACCACTTTTTTTGTTGGCAGGCTATCTTTAAGTGTGATTTTATTCTGCGGTGGTCATGTGGTAATTAGCTTTCATCTATCTATGTAACCAACTAGCAGGGTACCATATTAGCTCAGATGTTGCCCGTTTCTTGGACTGGTAAGAAATTATATGCACTGGCCTGCCCCATGTATGTATGGTTACCTAGTTATCAGCTTGGTGGGTATAGCACTTCTGTTTCCCTTAAAGACTCTTTGTTCTTCTGAACCCAATATCAAGGATAACCTGTTTGTAAGGTGTTATACCCAGAGGCTCTGATAGTGCCTTGGTTATACTGGATGATATCCTTAAACAGAGGCAGAGCCAGGTTGTATTCCATAACCATAAACGGCTTGTTTTGTCTGGAGGAGAGGTGAGTCAGATTTGCTCATTGAAAGCACTTGTCTAGCAGTTCATTGCTATAATACTGCTGTGTGAAGATCCGTTGGTCTCGAACAATTTACTGAAAGGAGCTCCAGGCTTGAATATTTTGGGTGATCAGAACAGGTACATATGTGTGTCTGTTGGATTAGTTCATAAGGAAGTGCATGTAAATGTTTAGACATTCCTTGTATTGCTCACTTTCTTAAAGATGCCAAGAAAATTGAACTCTAGTTACAAATTATGCAAGAAATGAGCAACTATAATTTGACAGTTTGATGGCACAAGTTACAAAGGTCATAAACATGAGCCTCTCCAAGAGTCCAGGTAGTGAAAGTGTCAAATATATATTTATATGTATATCCCTAAGACCGCCACACCTTTTTGCCAACATGCCCCCAATATGGATTGATGTGGTATGTAAAAATAGGGTCAAAGTGCTGCCCCATTCTACCAACATTTGGCCAGTTTACAAATGTATCAATTTTCAAAAACCGATGCATACTCATGTGTACTTTGAAGGCCTTATCCCTTATGGAAAATTTCTGTCTGAATTTGTCTGAATCAAATCTGAAATCTGTCTGACACTTACTTTTCTGAATATTGTCTGAAATTCGGACTTTTCAGCCACTATTCAGTCCGTTTCAGCAAGATTTCAGTCAGATTCAGCAAGATTTCAGAGTACTTCAGCTAGAATTGAGTCAGGATTCAGCCAAAATTCAGAAGAAGATACAGCCAGATTTCAGTAAACTTCAGCCAGCATTTAGACAGTTTCAGATCGGATTCAGCCAATATTCAGATAGTTTCAGGCTGAATACAGCATTATTCAGGCAGTGTTCATACAGCTTCAGCTATAATTCAGGCAACTTCAACTAGAATTCAGACATGATTCTGCCTGGAGTCAGCTAGGTTCAGCCAGTATTCAGCTAAATCCCAGGCAGTGCTCATACAACTTCAGCTGGAATGCAGACATGATTCTGCCCGGATTCAGCTGGTTTCAGCCAGTATTTAGCTTGAATCCCAGGAATTGTTAGTGGAACTATCTTGAACAGATGTTTCTATTTGAAGTATACTGGCATAGAAAATTATATTATTGACCCAAATTTGAAGATTTTATGGTTAAAAAAACTAACATTTCTCATTATGAAAATGGTTTTATGAAATTATACAACTTATTAAATGGTATACAGTTATTTCTGTGTAAAGGAATTAATCACAGGAACATTCTGCTTTGAATATAACTTTGAAAAATTTATCAGAAGTTTTCAAACAATCCCCATGTTTATTCAATTTTACAAATTACAAACAAAAAAGTTGTGCATTGATTCTCCGCAGTTTTCCATTGTTTAAAAATAGAGATGTAGAGGTGCAGCAGGACAACCCCTAAAAGTGTTCGTGTACACCCCAAATTATGGTATGCAATTCAAACTCAGTAGCTTCTGAATTTTTCTGAAGTGATTCAGACTTAATTCAGAAAACTGAATATTGCTGAAGTGATTCAGACAAAATTCAGAAAGATCTGAATATTACTGAAGTGATTCAGACAAGATTCAGAAAGATCTGAATATTGCTGAAGTGATTCAGACCAGATTCAGATACATCTGAATACTGCTAAAGTGATTCAGACATAATTCAGAGAGCCCCCATAAGCCTTCAGACCAGATTCAGCCAATTTTTTGTGCTTCAGCCAAATTCAGCCATAATTCAGCAAAATTCAGTCAGTTTTCAGCAAAGATTCAGATATCATGGATTGTAAGGGGATTCCCTATTTTCTTGTTAATTTATTTGTTTTTCTGCGGGACCCAAAACGTACCTTGACATATTTCTTCTATTTTCTTTGTTAATTTAGAGGCAGTGCAGTGGTCCACCCATTATGGCCCAAAATGTACCCATATGTGTGTTCTACTTTCTTTGTTTATTTAGAAGCAGTAGTGGTTTGCCCAATACGGTTCATTTCAATATATATTTAATTTTTTGAAGCCAAAACATACCTTTATGTACTTTCTTTGTAAATTTAGAATTGATGATGACCTAATGCCAAACTGTTCTAAAACATATTGAAAACCACTTATTAGTTTGATAAATTAACACAATTGAATCAGTTTATTTTCCAAAATTTCTCAATGTTCTGTTTGGCAAGAGACCATGCACACTCAATTGCAGTCGCCATAAAACTCAGAATGTATATAGCAGCTTGTTATTCCACTTGACTTTCTAAAAGCTCTTTCAGTAATCAATGGAAAGTGAGAAAATTTTCTGATTAAAATGTCTTATTATTTATGCCTTTTTATTCATACACTTCAAATTTTAGCATGTGAAACATATTTCAATGTCATTGAAAATTTAAATAGTGAAAGTGGATAGGTACTAGCACATTTATTCCATTCTCTAGTCTGTTTCTTTTCGAAATTGTGCTGAGATTTCAGGCATTTGGGAAGACATTGAGAGACAAAAATTTCAGCTTTTCAGAGCCCTGTTTTTGCTACCGCATCATCCCATCCTAGAAGCATGTTGGAAGAAAGGCTTTGCATTTTTACCCCGCATTTGTACATACTGCATCATCCTGATTCGGACGTCAAAGGATATATATCATACCTATCAACATTCAATAGCAAGAAATAGGGAGTTTTTTTGTCCATATGGGGGAGATTGTCTAAAAGTAAGCAAATTTGCATCAAAAAGTCTAAAAAGCAAGATCAAAAAGTGGGAGACTTCTGCAAAATGGGGTTGACTTGACAGGTATGTATGAGTCACCACAATTACTAGAGGTTTTAGGGGGAAGCTTAACAATGTGTTAGTTTCCAAGTAGTCTGTGAACATGTTTGCAAAAGAGGAGAAAGAAATGTGGCATATATCAATGTTCCAATCCTAATACAAACTGTTAGTGTTGTAGCATTTGCCATTTTGCAGACGACCTTACCCTTTTTTTAGTGCTAGGGCATCACATATGCAAGCCCTGTTAGACATATATGCAGACTATGCTGACACATGGCAATTTTCCTTTGGAATTAAAAAGTCGAAATGGTGGTTTGAGAGACGTTGAGCAGGTTACACACTTGGAAACTTAAGGACCTGCCCATTGAGAATGCCTCCACACTCGAGATTTTGGAAACAGTATTTGACTCATCCTGGTCTTCCGACTTCCATCTGCTTGTAGCAGAGCACAACCAGATGGAAGTTGGAAGACCAGGATAAGTAAGATTGTTGTTTTACATATCTGATGAACTGTTCTGTGTCTTGAAAAAGAGTTCCGTGTCTGGTCCCTAAGAGTCAGACAGATTGAAAGAAGCTTGCTGAGGCCCAGTGACTTTTGAGATTTTGCCTCATTAGCAGACTTCCTCTGGCTGGGAATCAGAAAAAGTGTGCTTTGGAGGCAAAAAGGACTCGGAGAGAATAAAATCAGAAAATTTAACTGCATGAATTTTACTGAGGATGAGGGCTGAGTTTTCTCAGCTGTTGTTTGACACAGTCTGGGTATATAAATTCTGGCTTACTACAAAGGTAAGAGTCAGATATGAAATTTGACTTTCTCACCAGCGAAGGAGTCATCAGGTGGCCTGGCTGCAGCTTACTCATGTATACATGTACATGCTTGGGTTGCTTTGAGCTGGAGTGGCAGAAAACTGACTGGCAGTCATATGTCTTTTTCTGTGCTTTTGACTTCTGCAACAGTTAAGTAGAACAGTTTGAATGAGAATTGGAAGTAAAACCTATCAATATAATATATACTACATGTATGTTAACAGCTTTCCTGGACCTGTGATTGGTGTTAGCACCAACCCATACCAAGGAAAGCTGTTGACTCTGTTTTAAGCTCAGTCAGAATTCAAAGTAAAAGGGTTGAATATTGTTGGCAGTAAAATGATCGGTTTAAAAAAAAAAAACTCAGACTATACAGTGGAATTTGCAGTCTAGATGTACCAGGACTGGGAACATTTTAAGTTAACCTTGGAGATTGTTTACAAGGGGACAAGGTGACAATTTCAAAGATCCATTAGACTTTGTGCTGGTCAGAAGGGTGATATTTCAAAAAAAGATGTCATTGTTGTACATGTGTAGATATTGCTACACAGATTTCTGCTGATGTCTGGCATATATACATGTATAATATACCTGGTGGTAGCTACATTCCTCACTACATTAAACACATTCCATTGTTTATGTATGAATGTAGCTTGCTGTGAATGACGTGTGTGTCATCATAGTTTTTGATTGCTCAAGGATCGTAAAATGATCACAAGACTTCAAATTAATGTAATGTATTCTTTTACATGTAGGCCTATTTGCATGGGCAACAAAATAGTCACGGTGGTTCTGCGAAAAGTTTTAAACATCATATCATCTAGAGACAGCTGGTTGTATGAATATACATGTATGTAATATGAATGGATGCAATGAAAAGTGTACAAGTGATCAAGTTTATTTCTCCACATATACATAACTGCATACAGTTGTACATATATATTCTCACGGGGTGGGGGTGGGGGGGAGTAGGAGTGTTAGATTATGATGCAAATCCAGAAATCCAGTGGATGTCACTTGTTGTTTGGGCTAGAGTTGTGTACATTCACACCACTTTTCATGGTAATGGGCAATTGAATCACTTGAACTTTAAAATGGTTCTAAAGTGAAGCTTCATTATAATGACACCATCTGTTCTATGGAAAATGTGTCATCTCAGTTTGTCAAGTAAATGTGTCCAATACCAAAAGAACTTGACCTTCAAAACTTGTGTCATTTAGTGAATATGTATGTAAAAACCTTCTTTTGCATAGTTAGTGTACATGTACATGTTCATGTTTAATTTAAATATTCATATGCATTTCGGTACAGCTGTTGTAAAAGCACAAGTTTGTTTTTTTCCCTGTAAATTAACATGCAAATTGGTGGGAATACAAATGTCTAGCCTAGCAGAATTGTAGGCAGCAGAAAAGTTTTCATGGAATAAAGTTGTTAAAAGGACAAAACTGAAGTGTTTTTGTTTACTTTTTGTTAAATTTTGTCATAGAATTTTCATTTATTGTTCAATTGATGTGCTGTTAATGTATGATGTGCATTTACATGTTTAATATTGCAATAAGAAGTCAGTCTATCGATCACTGGATTTGAAAAAAAAAGATATTGTTCAGGATTTTTTTTTTTTTTTTTGAGCGAGAGATCTAAGGTTAATTTGCGTTTAACAACTATAGAGAACTATGCAAGTGCCACGACAGCGAGACTGCCCATCTGTGGTGCCTTTGTATAGTCAGAATAAAGTCTTCGTGTTACTATATAACCAGTTTCACCACAACCTGGGCTCATCAGAGCTAGGCTAATCCAAGACTGCCCCGTTTATTTTGTCTTGGTGAGGTAACGGACCCTGATGACGTTTTGTTACGTAATAGGACCGACGTAACAGGGCTTTTGTTATGTAAGATGGACCAACTGCCATATTGACGTTGGTCTAGTTTGGTCCACGTATATCATTCACGTGGTTGTGTTTGTGAACATCCTGTAACCAAGGAGATGGTAGGTCCCCCTGGTGGTAATTCCTGTAGGTTCCTGTCAATTCTACATGGAACAATGTTAATATTTAACATAGAGAAGGATGTCACTAACCAAGGCTATTTAATTTATTTTATGGTTCTTAATAAATTTTATTAAGCCATTAAGTGGAATGATCTGTTCCACTGTATTTTATGTACTGGGCAATCCATGGGGACAGAATGTGTTTTTTTCTGTATTGGAAGCATGTCACAAACAGTGTCAGTGGGGAGTGGGCACAGAACTGTGAAATTTAGTATAATACGACGCAAGCGTGCCTATTTCCCCATGATATTCAAACCAAAAGGTTCCATTGTGCGCAACTTATGGATCCAAGAGTTTTCTTTTTTCAGTCGAAGTGTTTCTGTTTTTTTCAACCGTGGTGGCGTGGGAATGTGACACAGGATTTGGACCGTGAGATTCAGTCCATTATGATCCTGTTGGGCGAAATGTTTAATTTGCATTTAAGTTGTCATTTCCAATTCAGTTATGTGCTTTAGTATGTTTTCTATAGGACGGGAGAGGTTTGTGTGTATGTGTAAAGTTGTTAAGGGGCAAATATGAACATGTTTATTCTTCAAGGTTGACACATCAACATTCATGATACTATGAAAGGGTACTTGATTTGAACATATTTTATTCCAAAAAAGGTGATTGGGAAAAAGGGCATAGCCCTGTGTAAATACTTTTTGCAAAAAGGGCACTTACTGAACCTACTTGTGTAATTCTGATGCAGTCACACACATTTGTCCCCATTCTTTTAACATTAAAAAATTGAGAAATCTATTCAGGAGGCAAGAATTCCTTGTGTTTTTTTGTTTTTTGTTTTTGTTTTTTTGTTTTTTGTTTTTTGTTTTTTGTTTTTTTTTTTGTTTTTGTTTTTTTTTATTCAGTAGACATTATATACCTAAACTGGCCACAGTAGGCTCAATATTGAAGTCCAGACTCTTGAATACATCAGTACTCCTCCCAATCTGGAACGTAGCAGGTTTTTGCACCTAGAAAGGAAAAACACAGGATGTATCAGCTCACCATTGAGCCATTGGACTACAATATCATGGGGAGATGAGCACACTCACTCAGCCTAATGCTAAATTTTCATAACTGCTGCTTGTCCCCTCATGCTGTACTTTTCTGCTATTGCAATATTTGGTTTAATAGTGGAGTAACGGTAAATTTTATCCTGGTAAAATGCACTGAAGTCCACAGTTTCCACAGACCCTATTCAGGGCTTCCAGATGAAATCTTTCTCTCTGGATTCTCCCAGCCCAAGTTTCCTGCACTCACCAACCCTGGTAGGTGCCACAGAACAACTTATCCTTATTTGGAAGGTTCTTGGATTCAAAAACTTTCTCGGATCCCTTTTTGACTGCATATGGCAACAACGGCACAGGGATCCGATGCACGTTCATGTTATAACATTCACATGCATTACTTGACAGCCTTAAAGTTATGCATGCATATATATAACAGATGCTCTGTCAGTTACTCTCCATTGTCTGAAAGATCCAGAGAGGTAGAAACAGGCTACAAAAATACATCTCCCATGAAGGCATTTGCCTTGTTATTAGAATTTATTCATGGCCTGAAAACCGAATTTGAAAAAATTGTGTGTGGTTTCATACTTAGGTATTGGGAAATATAAGTCCCTTATTTTACAATTTCTGTGAATATATTATTTTGATTATTATCGCCCATATGAGCACCATTTTGGTTATATCAATCTGTCCACCACCAGAGGGAGCTAATTAGTGCATAGGAAGTCATACCTTTGTTACAGATTTAATATTCACAAAAATGCACCATTCCCAAGTACTTTTCAGAGATACTATATATGATGGAATTTGCAAAATAAATACAACAGTGTATTGGCTGTTGATCTTTAATCATAATTTGAAATTGATTGACAGTGTTCATCTACAAATATACATGTAAACCTGTCCTTGCTTTCAGAATGCATGCACACAACTGCAGGACTCCAGATTTCTATCAGGCACTGTGAAATTGGAAAAAAATAATGAAATACCCATTTAGTTTTCACAGTCGCTCTCCCCCACAGAGCACTTTGGAAATGTATTTTGTTAGCTCGCTATTGTGCTGATCATATCCATGTTCATGTACTATTTTATTTTATGTTAAAGTTGGTCCCTTGTCATCTGGTGGTGATTTATCATCTGCCAACACTTCTGGGGAAAAGAAAGGTCTTTTAAGCAAGCTCGGGGCTCGCTTCCGTAGATCAACAACAGCTACCCCAGCCGTCAAATCTGGAATGAAGAAGAAAAAAAAGCACCACTGGAGACTACGGCAAGAAGATTCATGTAAGTGAAACAAGTTATTATTATTATGTATTTTATTATTATTATCATTATTTATTATTATTATTATTATTATTATTATTATTATTATTATTATTATTATTATTATTATTATTATTATTATTATTATTATTATTATTATTGTTATTGTTGTTATTATTATTATTATTATTATTGTTATTATTATTATTATTATTATTATTATTATTATTATCATTACATACAGACAGACAGACAGACATACTGGATCGTGGCACTTCATGCACCTGGTGCAAAGTAGCGATAGCACCCAAATGCAGTATGTCAGCTGGAAGCATCTTAACTTTTAGGGTTTGCATCATTTTAATTCCATGTGTTTGATTACACTCCAATATGAAGAGCAGAGATTTTAAGGTACAGTGCTCCTACATTATACAGTAATGCTGATGATGGGGTCTTGTGGGTAAACTATGTTATGGTAAAACTGCCTTGAAAATGAGGGAACATTAAATGTAGAGGTATTGGAGAAAGTGCATCACTGGGAGCCAAGAGACGTACATGGACCATATCATGTCTCAGTCCACTATATATGTGTAATGAAGGATCTAATTTCTACAATTGATCTATTGCACTTATGAAAAAAGTGAAGGAACCCAGCCTGGACATGACTACGAAGTTTCATTTTGCAAAGTTTGAGTTTTTAAGTACTATATTTTTCGAGAATCCTGAGAAAAATCTCCAAATTGGACCCTTTCTTTAAATGTCCGTTTTTTTGCCCCAAAAAAACGATTTTAAAAATTTTTCTTGGTGTATATATAATCCAAAGATCCTAAGCAAAAAGAATATATATAGTTTTATGGGTGAAAAAATAAAAACCGAAACAGGAGAGCGGGTTGAAGACACCACTCCTCTAAGTGCCCAGCTTTCTTTGTGCCACCTTATAATAATGAGGGACTACTGCACAGGTGTAAATCAGTTTGACTGAGCTACTTTTAACTCCAATTAGACAGCATACAGCCTTTACTTTTTGTTCATATCATACAGCTGCCACAATTACACAAGAGGCTGTGTATGACAGTGTTTCCGTTAGGATTTTATTCAGAGGGTCCCAACCTAAAAGAGAGTCAAATTTGTAGCTATATTTTGCAAAATTAACAAAGAAAATATAGGAAGTTGGGACCCTTTGAATTTTGCTGAGGGGGTATTGCATTTTTTGAAAGGGTAATATACCCCCATTTGAGGGTTAACGGAAACCCTGTATGACTTAACAAACAGTTGTTTGTGGATATTAGGGTGAAACATCTCTGCAAAGATGAGCTAAAAATACCGGGCGAAGGTCGCAACGGCTAGTGGAGATGGGTCCGACCGGTTTCGTTTCGACTGAAACTCATCAGGGACTGAGGGGAAAATGACGTGACGTCTGTTTATATACCAGAGTACAACTTTTCCGTTGCTACACAAAACACAGGCTTGTGATTACGTAACACGGAGCCCCGGACTTCGTGTGACAGTGGTTGTCAACGCAAAGTTGAATCCAAATGAAAATTTGAATTACAGTGGACTCAAAAGATTGAGGTTACTGTTGGTGCACTTCAGGGGTCGTTGAGTGCATAAACAGGAATAGTTGGTGGAAAAACAAAGTTCCACTGAAGCCCTGCTGAAGGAGCTTCTGGCTGTGTGACTACACAGTAAACGGATAGTTGTGCATCTTCCCATAGGTAAATCCATTGAATATGTCTACCTAGCAGAAAAACATAGGTAAATGAGCTCTGGAACTAAAATTTAGCATAAGACTGAGCAAGGGAGCTCATTTACCCATGATGCAAAGATCACCCATATGGAGAACAAAATTGTGGTCTCTCAAGACAGGTGCTCTTTCAAAATGACTATAAATAAAAGTGAAAAGCCAAAACGTAACTTTAAAAGTATAGTTGTTCTACAAAGGTGGTTTCTCATTGGAGTGATCTCTCAAGACATGGACGACTGTACGACTGACTTACAGATTGGGACTTGAGCTTGTCCTGCTCAAACGAGCCAAACATGCCCTGATGTAAAATGCCGTCTGCTTCAACATTTTTATCTTTACATGCACCATATTCTCATAGTTGAAAAAAATATTTAAATGAGGAATGTAGATGAGACTTAACTCTTTCACTGCCAAATTTTGGACTGAGTCGACAGCCTTTCTCGGCACACATTGGTTTCATTACACCCAATGCGTACCAAGAAAAGCTGTTGACCTGGGATATTCTCTCTGGAACTAAAGGTGTACTTGTACTTGATTGAAAGGTCTTTTTACGAGGAATACGAATCTGGGATCCTAATGATAATTCAGACTAGTTTGACTTAAGTAGATTGACTTTAGTCATGATTGGCACTGAAAGAGTTAACAATAGAATGGCCTGGATCCACATCTTTCCCTATTAGAGCACAGTGTACATGTAGGTGCATGGCAGGTTTGGGCAACTCACACCATGGAGAGCTGTTGACTCAGGTCTGTTCTGGCAAAGAAAGAATTAACTGATAAATTTTGAAGGACTTAAAACAAACCAGAGTAAATTGAAGACAAGTTCATTGTAAATTAATGATGCATCCATTATAAAGTGTTGGTAAATCCAGTGTAAATTGCATTAAATCAAGTGTTAATTTTTTTTTTTTTTGGGGGGGGGGGGGTAAATTGTTGATGCATGTAAATCCAGTGTCAATTGTAGGTAGATCCAGTCTTAACTCTAGATAAAAGCTGTGTTGTTCCACACAAGGGTATATGTAGCACTCTGGCACATGCACGTGTACCAGTGTATTGAAAAGTGCTTGAGATTGTTGGCTTCTTTTTTTTCTACTTGGAAATAGAAATTGTTTCTGAATTGTTGTGCTATTAAGGTTGATGTACCTTTCTTTTATTTTGTAAAACAATAAGTCAATTTTGATTAACATTGGATATGTCAATTTAATGAATTCTGCAGATATGAATCTTCCACCAGATGATCGTGGTCTGGCACAGGAACAGTTACCGGTACCAGTGGGCAGAAAGTGGCGCCGAGCTGATACCAACGTTGTTTCCGTGAAGTTTGACCAGCTGATAGCACCCAGTAACATGCACACTGGCGACACAGTGTACTGTAAGGGCTGCCAGGCTATCCTATCACACCTCAGTAAACTTATGGACCATTCTGAAGACAAGGTAAGTTCAGCACCTGGGTGTGTTTTATGGTAGTAGAGGGTGAAACCTGATTTCCAATGGTCCACACTGGAGAAACAGGTTTTGGTGTGTGGAACCAAAACACACCCCTTTGTATCATTAAGTCTGTGCTTGGAAATGTGTTCTATGTTACAGTGCAGACTATGCCACCTGCAACAGGACCTGTTACAAGTGGTGCCCTCTTTTGGCGTAGTTATTCAGAGTATTATCATTTGTCATGAAGTGCAAAAGTGGAACTGAAAACATGTTGCAGTTGTGTAATTAATTATCAGTGTATACATTCAGTATAGTGGGCCTAATTTGGCCATATGATTTATAGCATTACAAGTATAGGGAAGAGAAGGCATTTCATACCCCCATGAAGAGATAGCCTGGGCCCTTGAAAAGATAGCCTCCTAATTGTATCCCCCGCATCTGAAGAGTCTGGGGGATATGTTGGTTTTGTGGCCGTTCACTGGCTGTCTGTCTGTCTGTCCATCAGGACAACGTTACCTAGATAACTAAAAAAATATTGCATGTAGTTCCACCAAATTTTGGTTGGTAATGCACCTTATGATGAAGCAGGTAAAGTTTAAAAAATAGCTTCCTGTGATCATTAATTAATTAGTTAATTAACAAAAGATCATTAGGCAACCCCCAGACGACTTTACAGCGATAACTAAAAAAGTATTGCGTGTAGCTCCGCCAAATTTTGATTAGTGATTCACCTTTTGATGAGGCAGGTAAAGTTCGAAAACTAGCTTCCTGTCATCATTAATGATTTAGTTAATGAACAAAAAATCATTAGGCAACCCCCAGACGACATTACCCCAATAACTAAAACAAGTATTGCATGTAGTTCTGCCAAATTTTGGTTAGTGATGCACCTTATGATGAGGCAGGTCAAGTTAAAAAACTAGCTTCCTGTGATCATTAATTAATTAAAGATCTTTAGGTAACCTCCAGATCTGAACCATTAGGCAACCTCCAGAGGACATTACTGTGGTAACTGAAAAAAATTGTGCATGTAGCTCCACAAAATTTTGGTTAGTGATGCACCTTATGATGAAGCAGGTCAAGTACGAAAACTAGCTTCCTGTGATCATTAATTAATTAGTTAATTAAATGATCATTAGTTAGCTAAGTGATCATAAATTAGTTAATTAACAAAACATCGTTAGGCAATATCCAGGTCCAACCAGCCATATCTTTGTACCTGGGACCCCTATTCCTTTCAAATTTGGTTCAAGTAGTCTATAGACCCGAGGGATTTTTCTAAGGTGGTCAGTCTGTCCATCTGACGAACCGTCTGTCTGTTCGCCCCCCCCCCCCCCCCGGTCAAGATTACAGATTTTTGTCTTTTTCTCTAAAAGTGATGGTCAGGTTGTCTTCAAACTTGGTGGGAATTATGTCTCCTGGTGGAAGCCGGGGGACATATTGTTTTAGTGCCCGTTTCTTCCGCTTGTTGTTGTTGTTGTTGTTGTTGTTGTTGTTGTTCATGTTCTTCAACACTTGGTTTCCGTGCGATAAGTCTTGAAGGACTTGACAGAATTTGATGAAACTTGGTAGGATTATGTACCTAGGCAAGACCTAGCTTGGGATTGTATTTGGATGACCTTGAGCAAATTTCCAAGGTCACAGGTTCACTTATGTGAAATTGGTTTCCATGCGATAAGTCTTGAAGAACTTGATGGAATTTGATGAAACTTGGTAGGATTATGTATCTAGGCAAGACCTAGGTTGGAATTGTATTTGGGTGACCTTGACCTAATTTTCAAGGTCCCAGGGTCACTTATGTGAAATTGGTTTCTGTGCAATAAGTCTTGAAGAACTTGATGGAATTTGATGAAACTTGGTAGGATTATGTATCTAGGCAAGACCTAGGTTGGGATTGTATTTGGATGACCTTGAGCAAATTCTCAAGGTCACTTATGTGAAATTGGTTTCCATGCGATAAGTCTTGAAGAACTTGATGGAATTTGATGAAACTTGGTAGGATTATGTATCTAGGCAAGACCTAGGTTAAAATTGTATTTGGGTGACCTTGACCTAATTTTCAAGGTCACAGGGTCACTTATGTGAAATTGGTTTCCGTTCGATAAGTCATGAAGAACTTGATGGAATTTGATGAAACTTGGTAGCATCATGTATCTTGGCAAGACCTAGGTTCTGATTGTATTTGGATGACCTTGAGCGAATTTTCAAGGTCACAGGGTCACTAATGTGAAATTGGTTTCTGTGTGATAAGTCTTGAAGAACTTGATGGAATTTGATGAAACTTAGTAGGATTATGTAACTAGGCACTACCTAGGTTCTGATTGTATTTGGATGACCTTGAGCGAATTCTCAAGGTCACAGGGTCACTTATGTGAAATTGGTTTCTGTGCGATAAGTCATGAAGAACTTGATGGAATTTGATGAAACTTGGTAGGATTATGTATCCTGGCAAGACCTAGGTTGGGATTGTATTTGTATAACCTTGAGCAAATTCTCAAGGTCACAGGGTCACTTATGTGAAATTGGTTTCTGTGCAATAAGTCATAAAGAACTTGATGGAATTTGATGAAACTTGGTAGGATTATGTATCTTGGCAAGACCTA
Source organism: Hermodice carunculata (assembly GCA_964020975.1). Lineage (NCBI taxonomy): Eukaryota > Metazoa > Annelida > Polychaeta > Eunicida > Amphinomidae > Hermodice > Hermodice carunculata. The sequence continues at coordinate 65,840,434 of OZ026614.1, read as the reverse complement.
GGTTCTGATTGTATTTGGATAACCTTGAGCAAATTCTCAAGGTCACAGGGTCACTTATGTGAAATTGGTTTCCGTTCGATAAGTCATGAAGAACTTGATGGAATTTGATGAAAATTGGTAGGATTGTGTATCTTGGCAAGACTTAGGTTGGGATTGTATTTGGATGACCTTGAGCGAATTCTCAAGGTCACAGGGTCACTTATGTGAAATTAGTTTCTGTGCAATAAGTCTTGACGAACTTGATGGAATTTGATGAAACTTGGTAGGATTATGTATCTTGGCAAGACCTAGGTTCTGATTGTATTTGGATAACCTTGAGCAAATTCTCAAGGTCACAGGGTCACTTATGTGAAATTGGTTTCCATGCAATAAGTCTTGAAGAACTTTGATGGAATTTGATGAAACTTGGTAGGATTATGTATCTAGGCAAGACCTAGCTTGGGATTGTATTTGGGTGACCTTGAGCAAATTCTCAAGGTCACAGGGTCACTTATGTGAAATTGGTATCCGTTCGATAAGTCATGAAGAACTTGATGGAATTTGATGAAACTTGGTAGGATTATGTATCTAGGTAAGACCAAGGTTGGGATTGTATTTGGATTACCTTGACCTAATTTTCAAGGTCACAGGGTCATTTATGTGAAATTGGTTTCCGTGCAGTAAGTCTTGAAGAACTTGATGAAAATTGCTAGAGTAATGTATCTAGGTGAGAGCTAAAATAGGATTGTAATTTTCAAGCAAACTTGGTCATTTGTAATTTGTTATCACCTGTAGCTTATTCAGAGACGTAAGGGTTCCACCGGGAGACATTTGATTTTCTGTTGGAAAATCAGTCTGTTCTAGTTTAACTTGTATATATGCCCGCAAGATATTTATGAGTGGTCCTGCTCGATTGTGGTTTTTTTTTTTTAATTTGTATGCATTTTTGAAATTCAGAATAATAAGAGCACATTTTAACATGGCATATAGTACATGTACTATGTACATGTACATGATGTATATAGTACATGCATATAATACTTACAAACCCATTAGTTTCAATTTTTTTACAAAGACCTGCAGGGATTTTCTAGGGTTGTCAGTCTGTCCATCTGACTGACTGTCTGTCTGTGCATCCTACTAGGCAAGATAACAGATTTTTGGGGGGTTTTTTGCCCTATGAGTTGTTTGGAAGACCACTCATAGGGCAGGTCAAAAAGTGGTCACATGGAGTAGGTGGCTTTGCAATAGAGATTTAGTAACATGGGAAAGTTAGCACTAATATTGTGACAAAAGTTGGCTCTTAAAGATGATTTTGGGAGACAGTGCGCCATGCGGGAGATATATTTGTTGTCGCACGCGACGACTATCTCTAGTTATCACAACGTCATTGTGTGGAGTGTGCCAGCCGGTGCCTGGGGCCTGGAGCAGGGTTTCCATCTGAAAAGGCTGCTGCAGACTGAAGGCTGTGCGACAAGTGGAAAAAAAAGATTTTTTTTTCAATAAAATTTTGCAGGATCTTTTAATTTTTGTAAATGTATATTTAAGAAATAAACGTTGCGAATTGGGAACTCCTGGTCTTCATGAAGAGAATGGCTGTTCTCTACATATTTGTAATGTGCTAGCATGCAATATGGCATATGGAGACAACAGCCATTCTCTTCATTTCTCCCATGAGTTCCCAATTGGCAACGTTCATTCCTATATTGAAAACATGTGCAAATAAAAACAAGTCTTCTGTACAATAGGGTAATTTGCATTTAAATGACAAGTTGTTGTACTTGTAATCTGTGTTTGATAAGTGGGAGAAAAGTTTTAATAAATTAAATAGTACCATGAAAAGCTTAGGTTTATCGGTTTAAACATATTCTATTAATGATTATAGATAATGGCCACACCGTATAAAAACTCTTATCAGAGATTTTTAGTGTATATAAGCTTCAATTTCAACCTATTTGAAACAATAGAAAAAAACTGAGAAACACACAGGTTGGAAGATTTATGAAAATAATAAAATCCTCAGACTTCATTTTATGGCATGTTCATGCAGAAGCTAAAAAGATTATATATATATATATATATATATATATATATATATATATATATATATATATATATATATATATATATATATATATATATATATATATATATATATATATATATGTACATACATACATACAAAACTGAAAAATAGGAAGACAGTATGTTTTGTGACACGAAAGCTATTTACTCTTTAAGTGCCAACTTTGACTGAAGTAAATCTATTTAAATTAAACTGCTCTGTTAAGGGTACCAGACACATGTTCCTTGTAAAAGGAGCTTTCAATCAAGTACCAGCATGCCAGTGGTTACAAAGAAAATCAATCGCTTCAATAGCTTTCCTTGGCATCATTTTTTTTGTGTATAGGTCCTAAAGGGCAGTGAGGAAAGCTGATGACTCAGTCCAAAATGAGGTGTTGAAATAGTTATACATGTATATATATATCTGCTTTTGTTAATTTTCTAGCTTTGGGTGTGCGAATTATGTGGAGAACACAACATAGTTGATCTAGTGGATGAGGAAATACCCAAACAGCCAGACGTGACATATATGTTAAAACCAGCACCCTCAACCACCGCCAGTGGGAAATCTGGAATGGATGAATCATTAGTCATATTTTGTGTGGACATTTCTGGCAGCATGTGTGTTACCACAGAGGTAAGGGTTTAACAGATGAATGTCCGCTACAAGGGGTTTTCCATATGTACCATGACCCAGCTGCTGGTACAATGGTGATTGTGTTGTGAAGACAGCAGAGTCAGGGTTGCAGGCATAAAACCCCAAGTTAACCCTTTCCCCCCTTAAACTGGCCAAAAGTGGCTGGTGGTCAAATGTTGTCTGCTCCACTGTTTTCAACTAATTTCAACAATAATGAAGAACAATTTTGACTGAGGATTGTAGATGAGACCTATTTAGATCATATGCTTTAGGTCAACAGTTTTCCTTGGCATGGATAGGGCATTTAGTGCCCAACCCTTGCCAAGGAAAGCTGTTGACTTAGTCATAATTCAAGAGGGAAAGGGTTAACTTAGTCATAATTCAAGAGGGAAAGGGTTAAAGATTTTAATCACTTTTCTATTAGGATGAATCATGTAATAGACTTATCTTATACAATGAAACAGAAACAATGCAACAATGCCATCTGCTTGCTGGTGATCACTTGGACTGGAGGGGGTCTTAATACCACTCAGAGGTTGTATTATTACAGACTTTTATTCTGCATTCTGATTCCTATTGGTCAGTCCTGGGTTAACACCATGATAGACAATTCCAGAGCTTAGATGTATTCAAAACATTTACTTGACAGCTATATATCACAAACTCACCAAAACATCATTAAACATTAAACTCATCTCTATCGCCTGCAATGCATGTAGGTCCACTTTATTCCTTGGGACAGGCCCTTGTTTTCCAGCCTGCTTTAAAGGGGAAAAATTGAGTCAATCTTAATTGAAAAGGCAAAGAGTCAGTGATCTTCTGTTTACCAAGTTTGACAAGAAAACTGGAAATATAGGATTAACATTGACAATCTGTTGACAGAATGCTCTGCAGCTATTATTATAATACTGTCTGTCAGAGTATTAGGATGCCAGTACCAGCAGATTGCACCATAAATCTTTATTGGCTATGCTTAAGGGTAGTTTTGAACTATCATTTCATCAGTGTGTTGTCGACAGTCAAATGTTTGAATTTGTAGAAATTAATGAAAATATTTTGACACCACAGAAGACTTGGTATCTTTGATTTACAAAACAAAAAACTTTGGATTTATTATCAAATTTCAGGTACCAGGGAAGATCAACCTGAGAGGTGCAGAGAGACTGGGTCGTTTGCAGTCCTTGAATGATACACATGAAGATCAGTACTTACCAAGGCAGAAGAGAGATGTCACATACATCTCTCGGCTACAAGGAATGCAAGCTGCGGTGGACCACCAGCTTGGACAAATGGAGAAAGAGCACCCAAACCGACGTGTGGCTTTGGTTGCTTTTAACAATGAGGTACTGTAGCATCTGCCTCACTGTGGCAGGCATTTAACAGACCATTTCTGTAATGAGATTATTTGCGATGATATATGAGCCTTCTCCTCATTACCTGTTTCCCAATCAAGTCACTCAAAAGTGCCCGGATGTAAATTGTCTGCCTCATCATTTTTACTTGGATTTCTCATTACTTGAGACACTGTCCTTGAATGTGTATGAAAGTGTAAATAAGATATGCAGCAAACTTTGAGGGGATATATTATTATTTTACATCAATTGAAATTGTGCTACATGTATTTCTAGACAGCTGGTCTTGTTGATGTAAATTACATGCGTACTTGTGATGTCCATGTAAAATTCAAAACAACAACGGTGTATTTTATATGCAATGTTTAATTCCGTGTGGGACCCCCATCACTAGGATAAATATAAATATACAATGGGCAGACTACTCCTGAACAGAACATTTTAATTGTGTGCCAATTATGTCACAGCAAACTTCAGGCCTTTAACTGGGAAAATGACTCTTTATCAGATATTAGATAATGAGAGTAAGAAAGCAGAAGGAAATAGAACAAAGCTAGATGTCATGTATACACTCTGGGCTTCAAAATGCTCATGATGAGACTGGTGCAATCTTTAAGCATCTTGAAACTGTCATATGATAAGTTGTTAGTTATCCCAAGGAGGGTACATGGTCTCTTTTGAGGCAGCCACAATCTGTCATTTCAATGGTCTTTTGAGACAGTGGCCGCCATAATTACTAAATACATATGTACATGTAAGATACTGTTTTCAGTACTCTGTTTTCTCCTGTGTTGAAAAGGTGACTGTGATCGGAGATGGAAGTGCAACCCCTGTGACTGTTGCTGGGGATAAGCTGTCAAATAAAGATGAGCTGGTAAAAATTGGTGGGGAACTTGCGTTGCCGAGCGCTGTTAAAGAGTCAAGAAAAATGTTGAGTGATAAAGTGTTTGAGTAAGTATTGCATTCGCATTTGCATAGTTGAAACTAACAAGGTGTAAAAGAAGAAGAAATGCTAATTTTCATTGGAAAGGACACTTAATATTTAAAATATTTGATGTCAGTTTAATTGTTTTGGGCGTTAAAGGCTCCATGCGAATCAAGGCATTAGCTTTTGTCACCAACAAATGGAGCCACCAACACATGGGGAGTTGTTACATGACACAACACTGTCTATTGACAAGAACTGACCCAATCAGAAGAGCTAGGTTTGTGTGTCCTTGGGTAACACCACTAGCACTTGTTAGCTACTTGGTGGAAGTGTGCTGGTGGCTTCATTCATGTGCACCTTTTAATGGTTAATTCAGTATATTTATGTGTTTTCATTGCTATAGAAATAGAGAACTTCATGTGGCTTTGAAGGAGTTACTGTCTTCTTTTTTTTTTAGTCACTCATGATCTTTGGTGAACTTGAAATCATGAGTGAGAGAAGCTGACCAGGGATTTTCTTTAAAAACATGGATCTCAAGGGAGAAAAAAAAAAAGCAAGGAAAGTCCTGATCAGACAAATCCTATTTGTTATTAGATAATGTTCATGTATACAGTTTTGCTTTTGATAAACTCTCATAATAGGCCTTGTTCTCATTACCAGTTGTATTCTCCTTTTTTTCCCCCACAGTTTTTGAGTGTCCTTGCTAATACTAGTCATGTTACCACAGTTTTTCATGCATGTGAAATGTATATGTCTGATGTAGTGGGAATTCTGGCATGTTACATTATTGGAACAGGTACCGAAGCATTGTGTTACATTAATATTGTAACTAGTGCATAACAGTGCAACTCATACATGCACAGTGGCTAAGTTATGCAGTGATCCCTTGCCTTGATTTCCCTAAAAAAAAAAAAAAAAAAAATGATGCCCTCCCCCTCTCCCCCTCCCCAATAAGGCCACCCCAATGCACCAGAATTGCGGCCCTCTAAGAGCAGTGGCCCCTCTTGACAGGGAATTATAATGAAAATGTCATGTCTGCTGTACAAAGAATGGCATGTGTAGAGAGCATAGTCTGTCTTCAGAGGGGCTTTATAGGGGTGAGAGAGCGCTGCAACGACCTCCTTAACCTACAATGGACATACTTGTACTCTGTATATATAATTTTCCAATATGTTGATCCGGAGCTCTCAGCTTTTTCTTTGTCCATTAAACAGTGTTATATTTCCATGTTCATCTTTTAAAATGTGGCTTCCTTTTTAAGGCTGGAAGAAGGCGGAGCAACAGCACTTGGACCAGCCCTATTGCTGTCAATCTCCATGGCTTGTCAAATTCCAGGGTCAAAGGTCATTATCTGTACTGATGGCCTTGCCAATGTGGGGCTGGGGAATCTTGATGTAACTACAGATGAGGCTTATGAAGAAGCCTCAGCATTTTACACAGACGTTAGTGACATAGCTCTGGAAAAAGGGTGAGTACACATGCAGGGTTTTAAATTCTTGGGAAAAGTAGCGTTGTTTGTCAGATTCTTGCTGTGCAACTGCAGAGATAAGACGTGAGGCAACTGGTGAGAAATGAAGTCTTAAAATGGTCCAGATATGACTGTATACATGAACATGTATTTTCATTTCACGACTTTTGATACTTGAATGTGTATTTCTGACAAAGAAAATTCAGCATTGAATTTTTGTTTCTCAAGTTATCCAACATCACAAATACATATATGATATGTCTAATTATGCTAAATGGTTATTTTTACCCATTATGCAACACAAAATAGAATGAATTTATTGTACTGTAATTTTTCCTGAGATTCTCTAAGTTGCAAAGCACCTCTTACCATGTGATTCCTGATTATAACTCCTGTCCTTGTGATTATAAATCCTCACCTTATTTTCTGCTGCAAAAAAAACTAAATGGACAAAAATAAAGCTTACTCTATCGCTGGTACATGTTCATCCATCTTGAAAATATGAAACAATATTTTGGATCATTTCACTTGAATTTATGGTGCACAGAATATATTATATCCATGGGAATCTATATCTGAGCATATGTTTTGGACAGAACACTTTTCAATCTTAGTTGAAAGGCAAGGTCATTTTTCCACTTAGAATGTATGGTTAAAATAAAAAAGTCTTGTGAACGTGCTACCATCTGTAATTTTTAGCTCTAGTGCATATGTGATGGGTCTTGGTGTTTAGTTAATCTGTTGGCATACACAGTTCATATTTTTTACTTCTCCAAAACTGTAAGCCAGGTGCTTTTCAAACCTGGTGGTGATCTACATGTAACTTGGGTGGATCTCTACAAAGTGTGTTCAAACGGTCAGGTACATGTTCCAGTGATTTTTTTTTTATTTCTTTATGAAATTTTTGTTCATTTTGGGGGGCAAAATCTTGAAAAAAGTTCTCCAAACCCACAGGGACAATTGCTTCAAAATTGCCTGGGAACACTTCTGGGGATCGACAGACCTTTATTTGTTCAACAGGTGGCACTGTGATTTTTTTTTGGGGGGGGGGGGGAGTTGCATATTTTTGTGTTTTTAGCTCTGCTAACCATAGGTTGAAGAGCTAATGTGATCACTTATGTCTGTCTGTTTGTTCATCCTTCCATTCCTCCATCCATACAGAAACTTTGGCTTGTGGACATGATATGGTCGACAGTTTTCACAAAGTAGCCCTATATACGTTTAACTCTCAGGACTTAGGAAATGTATGCAAATCTAGATAAAGTTCTATTTTGGTGTCGCCATCTATAGTATTACATAATACATGGACTAAGATGTGAACATTTTGAGAATGTTGTTTTACAAAGAGATTTTCATGAGTCAAACTTGTCAAAAATGTCAATCAGGCTAAAGGACAAAAGCGCTTTGGAATTTGGTGGTGCCCACCTGTGCAGCATTGTGAAAGATATGGACCAAAATGTGCTGAAAACATTAAAATCAGCTTGCATGTTCAGACAGAATAAGGCTTATCATACCAAATGCACCACAGATGTGTATCACATATAGAAGTTTAAAATTACATTATTTGGGTGACTTTGGCCTTTCTCAAGGTCACAGAGGAAATACATATCGTTTATTTTGATGCCCATCACAATAAATTTATATGGGACTGCAAAACTTACACCAAATTTGCAGTACAGTGACCTTGACATGTTTTTCAAGGTCACTAAGCACTAAAGAAAAAGACACTAAATTCAATATGTTGATAAAGAATATGGAGAACAAGGTCAAATGTACCTCAAGTGTGTGATCATGTGGCAGTTTGATGTCAGTTGCATCATGTGGATGACCTTGACTAATTTCTCAGGGTTATGGAGGAAATGCATTTCAGGAAATGAATTTTTGGTTATGGTCAGATTATATGTCAGCAGAGCATTAGGCCCATGAGCCTTGCTTTTTAGACTTCTGTACCAAAAGTGTCCCTCAGATTGTTCTGAAACTTGGTGAAAATGTAGCTTGTGGCAGGATTAAACAAAATTGTTAATATAACAAGGTAGTGATACTGTGCATTTTTGATTTTAAATGCATATATTAATTTGGGTACTTGCTGGTTAATACATGCTTTCCTGTTGGTTACTATGCAAGTCAGTGGGGACTGCAGTGGTGATTCACATTTTCAGCTTCTATAAAATTGTTCGGCAGGTTCACTTCAAACTTGGTGAGGATGTACCTTGGGTGGGTTTCTAAAAAAATTGTTCAAGTGGTCTAGCTTTAATTTCTAGATTTTTCACAATTTTTTTCCTATATTTTTTTTTGGGGGGGGGGGGGGGGATCTTGAAAGAAATCATGTTCTAAACCACCAGGCCAATAATTGCTTTTATATTGCATAAGGACACTTCTTGGGATCCCTAGACCTTCATTTGCTCAACAGGTGTTGTTGCAAATTATTGTTTTTAGGCTGGACAAAAGCCTACATACACATGTACATGTACTTTAAACAGTCAAAAGAATGTATAGTGGGATGTAAAGTATGAGCTTTGTGACAAGTGTAAATGTAAGGGCAATAAAAAGTTTACTTTTGTATACGGTATGTATATTGGATATATAAAGACAAATTATAGCAATCGTAAATGCTTTATTGTTGATTAAATTGCTCATTTTTGTTTTATTGTGAGAGAATTTGTTACTATTTTTTAATCACTTTGAGGCCATGTGATAGCTGAACCCTGCACACAGCCAGTACCATTTGTTATATATCCATACACTGGCAGCAAAGATATATTGCATGTTTAACATTCCATTGATCTAAGCTATGCATTAAAGATTCAGCCCCGACACAAAAACTTAAGGTGTATTTCCCTATGACCCCAATAGCCGACATGGTGACCTAATTTTTATATATGACGTATTGCTTTCTCTTTTGCATGCATGTTAAATACAAAATGTAGTAAAGATGAGCAATAACTGCTAAGTGTGGAAGACATGGCACATTCTCGCATAGTTGGTGAATAAACATATTACATCAGGTACCTCAGACCTGGCTCTCAGCCCCTTATGGGCTACATTACGCACATTGCTGCCTCTACAAACGTAAAGCCACCATAGTTACATGTACTTCCAAATGTCATGACTGACCTTAAGTATTTTCTTACATTTTTCCACATATACATATATGTACAATTACGTTCCTTAGCAAACAATAAAAACAACTCACCCAACCTGTTCTTGTTTTGTTTAAGATGTCTGTTGTAATGTAGTCCATTACAAGTCAGCAGAGCACTAAGCCCATGGGTCTTTGGTTTATATTTCCAGAGTTTCAGTCTCAGTGATCAGCATCAAAGGATCCAACTGTAAAATGATGGAACTGGGCAAAGTGGCAGACAGAACCACTGGACAGGTGAGTCAGTGCTCCTTGATCATGGATTGAGTACAGTGCTCCAAGGTGGTAGACTGATTATAGTGCTCCCAGCTGATGGAATGAGTACAGTGCTCCAAGCTGATGGAGTGAGTGCAGTGCTCCAAGCTGATGGAGGGAGTACAGTACTCCAATCTGGTGGAGTGAGTACAGTGCTCCAAGCTGATGGAGTGAGTAGTGCTTCATGCTGATGGAGTGAGTACAATGCTCCAAGCTGATGGAGTGAGTACAGTGCTTCATGCTGATGGAGTGAGTAGTGCTCCAAGCCGATGGAGTGAGTACAGTGCTTCATGCTGATGGAGTGAGTACAGTGCTTCATGCTGATGGAGTGAGTGCAGTGCTCCAAACTGATAGAGTGAGCAGTGCTCCAAGCTGATGGAGTGAGTACAGTGCTCCATGCTGATTGAGTGAGTACAATGCTCCAAGCTGATGGAGTGAGTACAGTGCTTCATGCTGATGGAGTGAGTAGTGCTCCAAGCCGATGGAGTGAGTACAGTGCTTCATGCTGATGGAGTGAGTACAGTGCTTCATGCTGATGGAGTGAGTGCAGTGCTCCAAACTGATAGAGTGAGCAGTGCTCCAAGCTGATGGAGTGAGTACAGTGCTCCATGCTGATTGAGTGAGTACAGTGCTCCAAGGTGGTGGAGTGAGTACAGTGCTCATGGTGATATTTCAGAATTTCTGAAAGAAGGGACATGAAAAAAGTAAATAAGTCGGTGCAGTTTGGGTGTAGAGTTATGAAAAGCCAAATAGTTAAGTAGTTTGATTTGAAAGGGAGAGAAAGTGTGCTGGATATATCCAAGTGTGTATAATGTATGTATGTGACTGTCCACACTGGTAGTGGGATGTATGGGATAAATGATGTTGTTGCTAAATGGCTTTACAACCATGCCAGTGAACATTTAAATAATAGTATATATAAGTTAGATGTAACAGCCAGAGTATTTTTGTGGGAGCAGAGTCTTCTTTCTATAAAGGCCATCCTCTTGAAATGACCAAAAGAAGCTGTATGTCCGAAAACCTTCTCACATAAACCTTAAATCAATTTTGGCATAAAATGATGGGGAAACTGTGCAGAAAAAAAAACTGTTTCATGGGGTTTTGAAGGGACAATGTGACTATACAACTGAATTGACATTAAGCACGCTTAAAATGTTGAGTACAGTTGCAAAATTTAATTGCATTGTAGCTCTCAAGATATTTCATACAAGCTGATGGAGTGGGTATAGTGCTTGAGGTTGACGGAATTCGCCACTCAATAACTTCTATGGTTGATGCCCTTATATTTAGTGAGATACTGAAATAAATTTTCACAAAAATGTTGAGTCCAGCTTATTATGCCCCCCTTCGAAGAAGGTGGGGCATATAGCGTTGCACATGTCAGTTGGTCGGTGGGTTGGTAGACTGTGGTTTCCGCACAATAACTCAAGAAGTTTTTGAGCTAGGACTTTGATACTGTATATATAGGTGTGTCATTCTAGTCAAAAGCTAGGCAAAGTTTGAAGATGGGTGACCTTGACCTAATTTCCAAGGTCACAGTGGTACCTGAGGTCACTTTGGTTTCCACACAATAACTGAAGAGGTTTAAGCTTGGACTTTTATATTGCACAGGATTATAGTCCATATTTGGGGCTAGGCGAAGTTCGAAGATGGATGACCTTGACCTCATTTTAAAGGTCACAGAGCCATTTGACTGAATATGGTTTCGTGCATTCTGCATGATAACTGATACCTTGGAGCTAGTACTTTTATATGGCACAGCTTTATGGTTCTCTGTAAGGGTTAGGTTGAGTTTGAAGATGGGTGACCTTGACCCAGTTTTCAGGGTCACAGAGAGATTATAGAATTCCTGTGGTTTCTGCACAATAACTCAAGAAGTTTTTAAGTTGGGACTGGGATACTTTACAGGTCTATAGTTCTTGCTAAGGGCTAGAAGAAGTTTAAAGTTTGGTGACCTTGATTTAATTTCCAAGATCACAGTGGTACCTGAGTGAACTTAGGTGTCCACATGATAACTGAGAGGTTTTTAAACTAGGACTTTTATATTGCACTGGATAATTGTCCGTATTCGGGGCTAGGTAAAGTTTGAAGATGGGTGACCTTGACCTAATTTCAAAGGTCACAGAGCCATTTGGTTGAATACTGTTTCTGCATGATAACTTGCATTTTAGAGGAAGCACTTTTATATTTCACAGCTTTATGGTTGCCTATAAGGGCTAGTTTGAGTTTGTAGATGGGTGACCTTGACCAATTTTGAGGGTCACACACAGACAGTAGACTTCCTGTGGTTTTTGCACAATAGCTAAAGAAGGTCAAGTAAAAATGAGTGACCTTGCCCTAATTTCCAAGGTCTTTAATAAAGCCACTTTGCTGAATATGGTTTCTGAATGATGACTAATTTTTCAGCTATAACTTTTATATCGTCCAGGTTTTTAGTCGTTTTTTAAGGGCTAGGTTAAAGTTTAAAGATATGTGACATTGATGTATGATCAACCTTCACTAATTTTGTAAGGTCACAAGTGCCCCATCTACCACTATCAATAGGGTAGCGAGGGCAAGGGTAATGAGGGCGGGGGGCATCTATGTTTTACAAACATATCTTGTTGAATGAAAGTCAATGTGAAATTCAGTACAAGTAATCAAAAATGTCACTGAAAAGTTACTTACTAAATCCGCTTTGCTCCTTGTGGAACATGAAATTTACCCAGGTTTCTTCCACTGAGCCTGGTCTCTGGTCTTCGCTAAGTTGTGGTTGCAAGGCTGCATCAGACTGGAAACAATCATCGTAAAACTGTTCTTCCTTGAAAGGTATTTACTGTTATCTTTCCAGGTGAATATTGTCGATGCACTGAAGCTGACAGAGGAGTTTGGTAGTATCTTGGCTGATCCAGTGATTGCGACAAATGTGGTTGCAACATTGTTGCTACACAAACAGCTGTAAGTATTATGAGGTTCCCCTTGTATTTTCATTACAGCATATTGAAAAGATTCCTTCATCAAGTTTTTTATTTCTACACGTAGCTCAAACCTGGAGATTAAACCTGCATATTTACTAGCTTTTGGTCCTGTGGTAATTTTCTTTGGGGTCAGGTAGTTGAATTTAGAAGGCACAACGTTGGTATAAGATTATAATGAAATAAATATGTTTAAGATAATCTGTCCACATATGCATGTCAATGGGAGAAAAGGTGGATGCTGAAACTCATTCAGGATGATTCCAAGCATGAAAAAAGTTTCTCTTCTAAACATACTAAAATAGAATCTTAAGTATCAAAATTTTTTTTTTCATAATTTCTTGCTGACAGGTACATCAGAAATGAAAGCACACAAGAGAGTAAAGTTGTTCGACAAGTTGGAAATGTGACAGCGGAAACTGTAATTACCTTTGAGTATGGAGTCCGACCTCAAAGGAAACCAAAACAAAAGGTTGCAGGTGGGTGAAATTTACTGACCAGCTTGTTATTCAACAGGGACACCTTTCACTTTGTGCAAGTATAGGTGTAGCTTTGCTTTGTGTACTGCTAACAAGCACATTCCAATGTTTCTTCGTGGAGTGAATTCCACACCCATTGTGAACAAGGAAAGATACATGAAAGACAATTATTGGAATATTATCATGCATTTACGAATGAAATTATCATGTTTCAACTTCTAAAATTACGCCAGGTAGATCTTCATTTGTCACTTATTTATTTTTAAAAGCAAAATTTTATAAAGTGTGGTATAGTTATTTTTCAAATATCGTGATAGAATGCAAACAAGTACCAACTGACTTTAATTTTGTAGGGACACAGAACTCCTTATCTACATTACCTAAACATGTAAGATATGGGTCTTTACCATATGATATGAAACTTGGAATATCTTTTTTTCTCTCTCTCTCTCTCAACAAGCCACTGATCAGATCCCAGAAGAGGGGGCTGGTCCGAGTGCAAGTGCTGGTACCCAGTGCAAGTGGAGGTGCGAGTGAATCTGAAAACATCAATGATGTCAAGGAAATACCATTCCAGCTGCAAATCAAATATACTGACCTAGAGGTGCTGAAGCTCTCCGAGTACTGTCCAGGCAAAACCAGTTACAAAAGAAAGAGAGGTGGCGCAGAGAAAAGGTAAGGACAATGTAATATCTCTCTCTCTCTCCCTCCCTCACTCCTCTCTCTCTCTCTCTCTCTCTCTCTCTCTCTCTCATCCTCTCTCTCTCTTCTCTCTCTCTCTCTCTCTCTCTTCTCTCTCTCCTTCTCTCTCTCTCTTCTCTCTCTCTCTTCTCTCTCTCTCTCTCTCTCTCTCTTCTCTCTCTCTCTCTCTCTCTCTCTCTCTCTCTCTCTTCTCTCTCTCTCTCTCTCCTCTCTCTCTCTCTCTCCCCCTCTCTCTCTCTCTCCAGTTTAATAGTGAACCTTGATATTAAGTTGCATCATGGCAGCAATTTTAAATGATGGTGAGATAGTCAGCATTGTACAAAGTTTCAGATTTCAGAGCAGAAGTATTTCTGAAGCATATTAGTGTCAAAATGTGTGGAATATAATGAATGGCCTTTGATGATGTCCGATTTGGCCAGATAGTAATGCAGATCATCTTGTTCGTCATCATGTCAGGGTGGCGTGTAGTGAATAGATATGTGCATAAAGAATGTTAATTGCCAAAGGTTGTAATCTTATTTGTAGTTAAAAGTTGTTTCTTTTCAGCAAGCATGGTTATGCACATCATTTATTGTCCTATATTCATTCCACATTACCATGGTGATTGTACTGTGTATGTGTATGAATGTAGAGCTCCGTGGTACAACAGTCATGACATGAAGGCTATTTCCTTGTTAGTAGAAGAAATTATGGCAATGGAGGTTCATGTGTGAGCTCCATGACGTGATCAACATACATAAAAACAAGTTACCTAGTTTTGCACTAATTGTTAACTTTTATTCCTTTTCAGCAATGAACTTCCATGTTTTGGGAACTCATGTAGCACAAAAATCTGCTGGCTTGGCAATGGAAGGAAAATATTCACAATCCCGGTTAACTTCAATGGTCAATCAGAGATTAATGTCAAAGGCTTCGTAAGTATGCTTGCTTTCAGCTTGAAATGCACTTTTAACTTTCAATGCGATTTCACTACAGCATGCTTGAAAATTGTGTAGGTCTAACCCAGAGTACATGTACTTCAAAAGCCAGCTAGGGTGTAGATAACATCTTTGTTCTAGTTCCTTGTGTTTGGATGGGCTGATTAATCTTAAAAAGAAAGTTGTTTCTCCCTGTTTGGAGCCACGTTTACTGTGATGCCTCTAGTGCATGATTAAATTGAATTGTTTGTGACATTCTGCATGGTCATATGTGTTTCTTTGGCATCACTGTTAATTATCAGTCACAGGAGGGTCCAATCAAATAAATATATATATATATATATATATATGTATGTATGTATGTATGTATGTATGTATGTATATATATATATATATATATATATATATATTTTTTTTTTTTTTTTTTTTTGACTGTATTCATCTTAATAAGCACGCAGTGTGCTATGAAAGAATTTCATCCCCAAAAGTTGAAAAAATCTAGATTCTAAGTGTAGTAATAAATTCTACCACTTGCTTGAAAACTATGGGTTATTTTAGGAGTCCTTTTATTGAAAAAAATGAGGGGGTGCGCTTATTAGGGAGTGTGCGCTTATTAAGATGAATACAGTACATGTAAGATACAATGAAAACTTGTTATAATGACACCATCTGTTCCCTTAGAAATGTGTCAGATAATTGAATATGTTAGATAAATGAATCAAACAACAAAGAAAATGAACTTTTGCCATTCAAAACTTGTGTCATTATGATGAATATGTCGGATATCTTAGTGTCGTTATAGTGAGGTTTCACTGTACCCAGTTGTTATTCATAGTTTCAAATGAAAGTCACCAGCATGTGGGGCTATTTTGTTTGTGCAGCTTCAAACTTTTTAACTTGAACAGATTTTGAAGAAATTTCTAATTGTATCAGATCTGTAAGTAAAATGCACAAGTACGTAGTAACTTGTTTTGGCAGTGAAACATGCATATCAACATTACAGAGCAGTTGCCAGTTGTACACAACATTTTTACAGCAGTACAAATGCTGACAAATGCCAACCAACACTAGCAAATGTCGAAATCCAATTAAGCCTTTGGGGATCAGCATTCATTCCCTGGTGCTAATCAGAGAGGACTGGTGTTAGCCAGCTTTTTCTAGTGTAAAACACATTTTTGCATCTGAAATATTACATCATTTGATTCTTTCATCAATTAGATTAATTAATTAATTGTGCTTTTATGCCAACCATCTAGCCCCAAATATGAAGTAGATTTCATAGTTTCTTATTATATGTACTGGTTACCTTTGAATTTCAGCAAAGGAAGCTCTGAACATCGAATGTTTTACCGGAATTGTTACGATGATGTGCAACGGCTAGAACACTATTTGAACCACAGACAACAGGTAAGTGTGTCACTGACTCTGAAAGGCCTGATGCTGGTTTTTCAGCATGCAACAATTATCTATTTGTTATGTCTGTGTGTGAACACAGACATATTGTTTTACCCGATATTCTTTATTATGTCTGTGTGTGAACACAGACATATTGTTTTACCCAACATTCTTTCTTTCTTCTTTCTTTCTTTCTTTCTTTCTTTCTTTCTTTCTTTCTTATGTCTGTGTGTGAACACAGACATATTGTTTTACCCAATATTCTTTCTTTCTTTCTTTCCTTCTTTCCTATCTTTCTTTCCGCCAGATTTTTGTGTCGTCTTAAACTCAGACACTGTGCAAGCTAGAAACTTCAAACTTTGCATGGCTATAGCACCTGCAGTGAAGTTTCGCATATCATTCTGAATAGTCAAGATTATTATGCAAATTAGGGCAATTAAAAAAAATTAATTGCTTCTGGCTTCCAAAGTGTTTATCCGATATTGATGATGTTGGACCCAAATTGTAGATATTGTAACACTGCACATTTTTGTAATTTACATTTGACCTCTAAAGGTCAAAGGTCAAGGTCATTTGTACGTTTGAAATATTCATCCAGCCATAACTCAGTCAATTTCCATCCAATTTTGATCATGTTGGACACAAATTGTATACACTGTAATACTGCACATTTTTATAATTTACGTGTGACCTCTAGAGGTCAAAGATCAAGGTCATTTTGCCATTTGAAATATTCATGTAGCTATAACTTGGTCAATTATCGTCCAATTTTGATCATGTTGGACACAAATTGTAGCTACTGTAACACTGCACATTTTTATAATTTACATGTGACCTCTAGAAGTCCAAGATCAAGGTCATTTGGACATTTGAAATATTCATCTAGCCATAACTCGGTCAATTTTAATTCAATTTATATCATGTTGGGCTCAAATTACAGATATTGTAACATTGCACATTTTTGTAATTCACATGTCAACTCTAAAGGTCAAAGGTGAAGGTCATTCGGATCTTTGAAATATTCATCCAGCCATAACTCGCTCAATTTTCATCCAATTTTAATCATGTTGAGCTCAAATTGTATATATTGTAACACTGCACATTTTTGTAATGTATATGTGACCTCCAGAGGTCAAACGTTAAGGTCATTTTGTCATTTGAAATTTCCATCTAGCCATAACTCGGCCAATTATCATCCAATTTTGATCATGTTGGATATAAATTGTAACTACACATGGGCACTTGTCTATGTGGGCAGGCAGGATGTTGCTGATATTTTGGAAATAAAGAATACTTTTTACAGGCAAATTCTAATTTCTTCTGATATCCATATAGTTATGTCTGTGTGTGAACACTGACATATTGTTTTACCCAATATTCATTCTTTCTTTCCTATCTTTCTTTCCGCCAGATTTTTGTGTCGTCTTAAACTCAGACACCGTGCAAGCTAAAAAATTTAAACTTTGCATGGCTAAAGCACCTGCAGTGAAGTTTTGCATATCGTTCTGAATAGTCAAGATTTTGAAAATTATGCAAATTAGGGTAATTAAAAAAATTAAATTGCTTCTGGCTTCCAAAGTGTTCATCCGATATTGATGATGTTGGACCCAAATTGTAGATATTGTAACACTGCACATTTTTGTAATTTACATTTGATCTCTAAAGGTCAAAGGTCAAGGTCATTTGTAAGTTTGAAATATTCATCTAGCCATAACTCAGTCAATTTCCATCCAATTTTGATCAGGTTGGACACAAATTGTAGCTACTGTAACACTGCACATTTTTATAATTTACATGTGACCTCTAGAGGTCAAAGATCAAGGTCATTTTGCCATTTGAAATATTCATCTAGCCATAACTCAGTCACTTTTTATCCAATTTTGATCATGTTGGGCTCAAATTACAGATATTGTAACATTGCACATTTTTGTAATTCACATGTCACCTCTAAAGGTCAAAGGCTAAATGTCAAGGTCATTTTGCCTTTTGAATGTTTCATCTAGCCATAATTTGGTCACTTTCCATCCAATTTTATTGATGTTGGACTCAAATTGTAACTGTTGCAACACTGCATATTTTTGTTATTGTGCAAATTTTTCACACACACAGACAGATTTGCTTTCAAGCAAATCTTTCTTTTCTAGTTAACACTCTTCCTCTCAGTGCACAGAGGGTTAAAGTAACTGCTTGGATATAACTTGAACATGTTGTGGGTAACTTCCAGCTGTCACAACTTCAGCACCCTAACACCTAAGTATATTGCATTTAAAAAAAATTTTAAGGTTTTTGTAACTTTTCACATTTTGCGTGTTGTATGATTCCTGTATATGTGCAATTTTATTGCTCTGACTGGTTGATCTTTTAGGCAAACAGAGATTTAATCTTTTTACACAGAATGAGATCTCTTCACTTTTGGAAAACTCTTAGGATTCTGTTTTGAAACCTGTGAACCAGATAGATATATGCGAGACATGATGTGTCCTGTGGTACATGCATGCATGTATGTTAATTAATTTTCTTCACTCGATACATAGGTTGAGCATGTAAACCATGGGCGTTCCTACAGTGATAGCGAAGGGGATGAGGATGACGTAGAGGAATGCATGTCCCAGGCAAAGGCTCCTGCATATAAGAGCAGAATGAGAAAGGTAAGGAGAGATGCATTTCAGTTCAGTTTGTTTTCAGGGATATTTTTGCTGAACCTAGTTACCATTAACTCTTTTCGTCCCAAGTTTTGATCGCGTCTCCAGCTATCCTTGGCATTCTTTGGGTCCCCGAATTGTGCTGGAGAAAGCTGTCAGCCTGGACCATTCTTATGGTCTGTTCTCTCTGGTGGTAACTGTTGACTCATTCCATACTATGGTCACATGCCTTGGTCAGTGGTTCTGGCACTGCCTGGCAAGTCATGCTGCAGCTACCCTTGCAGCAGCTGCAGCATGACTTGCCAGGCAGTGCCAGAACCACTGACTTAAGACTATAGGCAGGTTGGTACTTGAACGAAAGCTCTTTTCATGAGGAATTTAAATATGCAATTGTCATCTTAAATCCAGGTAATAATACTGAAAAATCAGGGAGTAGTATTGAATGAGTTAAGGCATGCTGGTGTTTTAAGGAAAGGAAGGTTTAAAAAAGCATACAAACTTTTGTCCAAATTGGCTCTAAAAGAGCGGCATGTATCAGCACCAAGAAGAGAAAAAAATGACAAGGTATAGCTGCAGAATATGTAAAGTGACAAATTTACACAAAAGAACAATGTATTTTAATTGCCCAAAAGAGGTTAAATGTCCTACAGTAGATATGTATATAAAGAGTATTAGCACACAGATCACCTGGAGGACTTGAATGGTGTGTTAGATAATGGTGAACATTTTTTTTTCAGCATTACGTATTGTTATCTATTCAGGGTGACTTCCCTTTGCCAAAGGGGAACGAGTCATTGCTTTGTGACCCTCATAGAATGTCCAGCATTGGTATAAGCATCTGCAATGTAAACATGTTTTAAAAGGTTTTCCATACACAGTGGAATCTCCCTACTAAGACCACCTAAAGAGTGGAATCTCCCTACTAAGACCACGTAAAGGACTGAAAAATGTGGTCTTAATGGGGTATACTTTAATAAAGGATAAAGACGAGTATGTAAATTGGTGGTCTTAATATGGAAATGGTCTCTTTATAGAGGTGGTCTTAATTGGAGATTTTACAGTATATGAATGGACTTAAACTGATCAAGTTTGATTACTTTTACCATGCAAACCAGTTTCTTTGATGTTGATCGGAAACAACTTTTCACTGACTCCACAAACTCTATATATAGCTAGCTACATGTACATGTAGATGGACACTTTAGATTTACTTTTGCTTGAATTTCTTTTACAGGAACGTGCAAAGGCCAGCTCTGATGACTATGCTAACATGATGTATAGACTGAATAAAAAGTTTTATTAAATTTAAAAGGACTGAGACCATCACAGATGTTGTCCTTACAAGTGACAGCTTCTAGCCTTTAAGACCACAAAGTGATCAAAATATGTCAGACACCAGGTTATGGTAGATCAACAGAGGACCAGTGTATGACCTGATATATCGGGGAAGCCACCTTAAGAGCTGTCCTATTTCCTAAGAAACGTGATCCCGCATACTGCTGAAACAGGTTGTGGAACATTGAAGACCTTGGTTTTCATTTGTGTTTTCCAGACGTCGACAACATATGGGTTAAATCTCGAAAAATTGTGTAATAGGTGGATGTTCAACTATATATCAAACCTGTGTGCATGTATATATGATCTGTTATTATTCGGCATTTAAATGAGTGGTATAATATATACATGTATGTGGGTATATATATATATATATATATATATATATACACACACACATGTACATACATACACACACACTGTTTTCCCTCTCTTGTAAGGCCACCCCAGGTGTGCCAGGAATGTGGCCTTATAGGAGGCATATCCTTGCAGGAGGATGGGGGTGAAGGGTGAGGAGGGAGAGTAGATGTATGATGAAAATACTACACTTGCTTCATGGAGATGTGACCATTGCAGAGGGGGTGGCTTTTCATGGGGGGGGGGGGGGAGTGGGGGCTTACAAGCTTGAGTAAGAGGGGACCACTGTATATACATGTTTATGTTTGTCAAAATCACATGCACATTATGTGTATCTAATTATGAAATTTGAATTACAAACATACTTTAAGTCACAGTATCAGTAACCTTTTAAGCTTGTAAGTAGTAAAGACATGAAAAATTATGGATATTATAGTTCTTGCAGAAATTTGACATATAACCTACATATATATGGAGAAAAAAAACTACATGTATAGTTTGAAATGCTTAGCACTGGTTTACATGGATACAACTACAGGGGGCCTGGTCTTTAGAGACCACTGATCTTATAAAATTACCTGTCTTGAAAGACCATTTTTTCAGGGTAACTTGTTCCCTACTTTTTACATGATCATTTACACCTGCCATGAAAGACCACCTGTCTTGAGAAACCACAAGTTGGTCATCACTAGGGTATGGTATTTAATGAAGGTTTCACTGTACATGCATGGTGCCATTTTGTTAAATTAGAAGTACATGTAAGGCCATGCAAAATTAATAAATAGTTTCTCAGGAACTTTTTTTTTTGAGATGAAGAGGCAGAGCGTTTTTTTTATTTTATTTTTCTCCTGAACAGATTATTTTGATACGGCAGGGCGTTTTTTTTTTTTTTTTGAATTCAGTTTTTTCTATCAATTGAACATAAAGGTGAGTGGTTTGCCATAACATTTTAATATGAAAGTGGTGCCAATTCAGAAAAGCACTTATTAAAGAGCTGTTTATACACGTCAGTATGTTTTGGAATGCTTTTATGCTCCAGGTTTTCACAGAACCAAATGGGATACCGTTTGGAAGTTTATTACAGATATTGTAGCAACGAAAATGGTATCGCCATAATTATGAACGACCAAAAAAGATCTGAGGCGGGAACAAATAGCCAGGTGGGTGGGCGGATTTTTGTTTTTATTTTTAATAATTTTTTGGAAAAAAAGAAGTGAGATGGGCCTTGAAAATCGATGCGGCGGTTCCTGAGAAACTATTTATTAATTTTTTATGGCCTAAGGTGTATATGTACAATGTATAATTTTGTATGTTTTGAAGTAAAGAAAGTTCCCACTGAACTAGTATATAGCGACATGGAATGTAATTCTAATGCTCATAACCAACACTGGAAACATCTGCCATTGGAGTTGGTTACTAAATTGTTAAATAAATGTAAATGTTGAATAAATGTGACTGTACTCTGTTATTTGTTTGCATTGAGTATCAGTCATGAAAATGAAATATCATGTGTAAGATACTAAGTTTGTACAATATTTTTTTCATAACTTTAGGCAACTTTAATGCAATTTGTATAATTTAAAACATTGAATGTGTTCCTTTTTTGTGTAGTTGGCCTATTCATATGGTAATTCCATGTTTTGAATTTTATTTTTTGTCAAATGTTTTCTGCTTAACCCTTAAAGTGCTCATTTGAGATTGAGTCAACAGCTTTCCTCGGTACTCTTTGCGGACATTGCGCGCAAAGTGTCCTGAGGAAAGCTGTTGACTAAGACTAGTTTTTGCTTCAGACAAGGCTTGCTGGTATTTGAATGAAAGGTATCTTCATGAGGAATTTGACTCTTTAAACCATTATATGTTTAATGGTAATGAGAAAGCAACTATAGCAGTGATTAGCACAAATATATAGTGTAAAATACCAGGCAAGTACCTGATGGCTCGGGAGCCATACTGAAAAAATTCTTTTCAAATTATAAGTTGGAGTGAAAGTTTGATGTGTTACGCCCCTAGACTGGGCTCATCAGGCACTGAAAATCAGTGGCCAGAGAGGCATCATGTTTCCGTTAACAATGTTCTTAGAAATTTGCTGTCAAAAGTCCAAGTTGACGTAGTGCAGTACTTTGTGAGAGT
This sequence comes from Hermodice carunculata, assembly GCA_964020975.1. Lineage (NCBI taxonomy): Eukaryota > Metazoa > Annelida > Polychaeta > Eunicida > Amphinomidae > Hermodice > Hermodice carunculata. Next base: position 65,817,701 of record OZ026614.1, on the reverse strand, counting down.
GGACAAATATACAGTGGATAGGATCACTGTATCATAAATATTTGTGTTTTTGTATGATGTGTATCAATTTCTGTAATGAATTAGAAATATATGTTTTAAGCTTGTAAGTAATCAAGACAAAGAAAAGCAAAATTTTGTTCGTCATTGGTATCACATTTGGGGCTTCTATAGTGGGAAATTTTGGGGATTGTGTTTGGTCTATGTTACCATTTGATTTTACCACTCTTTTGGGATAGTATGGTGTGAAATTTACCAAGCAGAGTCCAGTGGTCATCTCTGTGATCAGAGGTTCATGGTCTCCCAGTGCCCTCTCCTCTGGCACATTGTCTGGTCTCCTGGTAGCACCACCACCACCTGTACATGTGGATGGTACATATGGAACACTGCATCCTCCTGGCTACACCATGGTGTGAGAGACCAGCTTCTGACATTCCAGTGATCTGCACATCAGGCCATGCTGGTTTCACAGTGGATCTACCTGCTGCGAGTGGAGTCGTCATGAAGCCTCTACAAACCAACATGCCAGACACAATGATCACCAAATTTGGAACTTTATCCCATTCCCAGGACAATCTTTTACAGTGCACTGGATCAAGTGCAAACTACTGTTCGAATGAATTTCCTGGACCACAATGCATAAAATTACACTAGTGCAACCAATTCCATATGCAATATTGTATTAATCAGCATCCAGGTACCAATGGAAATGTTCCTTTTTCCATTTTTTTAAATGGAAGTATCGTTTGAGATACCTAGCACTGGTTTGTAGGAATGCAATTAAGAGTATGGTGTACATGCACTATGTGTTGTTTAGTATGGTTTGAAATAAAGCAGGCTATTCACACGGAACCAGTGTACAGTGATAAAGAACATAATTCTAATGTGAATAACCATAACTACAAATATGCACAATTGGTGGAGTTCCTGAATTGTTATGTTTATGAAAATGTACTCTGTTATCTGTTTGAAGTGCATGTCGGTCATGAAAATAAAAAAACACTGTAAAATATTAAGTTGTATCTTTCATTTTTTTCATGACTTCAGGTTTTTTTGTGCAATTGATATAATTTAAAACATTGGAAGTTTTTATTTCTGGATGTAGTTGGCCTTATTTCGAGTTAACTTTTTTCAGTTCATTCTGTGTAACATGTACAAATATATATGTGTGTGTGTGTGTGTGTGTGTGTGTGTGTGTGTGTGTGTGTGTGTGTGTGTGTGTGTGTGTGTGTGTGTGTGTGTGTGTGTGTGTGTGTGTGTGTGTGTGTGTGTGTGTGTGTGTGTGTGTGTGTGTGTGTGTGTGTGTGTGTGTAGAGAGAAATACTGTAAGTACAATAGTTCTTTTATTGATTTTGGTAATTTACAACATTGTGAGATAGGTTTTTTTAGCCAAATAAACATTTTTGGAATATCAATGATGTGAGTATGTTATCCTTACATCTTGACCATACATACATACAATATTTCTTTATTCTCGGGTTTAAAAAAACAATACAACAATAGCATTTCAGGCTAATATTACCGAGCAAATGGAAGTAAACAATAGACCGTAATGACAAGTAAGTGTAGATGGGATGTAAAGGGAAGGAAAAAAGTTCATGAGCACTGAAAATAAGAAGTCTCCTGTAAAAAGTCTAAGGCATTTCAATTTAAAAGAAGACCTCTTGTGTAGAAAAAAACTTATGACCGACAATATGAACATTTACATGAGAAGCCACACCACGATTTAATGGCCCTTTTAAAAGCACGAAGGTCGGTTAGTGAGGTTGTACTTTGAGGCAAACTATTCCATATTTTGGCACTTAAGTGTTTGAAGGAGTGAAGTCCCCATGATGTGGTTCTAAAATGGTGCTCTACTAGTGATTTTGTAATTCTTAAATTGTAAGGAGTTTTTTTTTGAATACGCATAAGTCTGACAGATAGGATGGATTTAGGTTGACTATTTTGAAAGCTTCTGTTGCAGTTGCTTGCAGGTGTCGTTGTTCAAGAGATGGTAGGTTTGTCCTTGGTTAAAAGTTCGTCATATGATGAAGTAAAATCCATGAAAATATAATGCAAAGTTCTTTTTTGGAGCCTTTCAAGTTTTGCCTTATCCTGTTTCCTACATTGATGCCATACTACTGGACAATAATTGAAATTACTAAGGATAAAGGCTTTGTAAATGGCAGCTTAGCAGATATGTCCAGAAAGTTCGAAATTCTACACAGGACATTTAACTGCTGGGCTCCTTTCTTGCAAAGCTTGGCAATATGTGTGGAAAATTTTAGCTTGATGTCCAGTGAGACCCCAAGCAAAGCTACCTGGGGCTCTCCTTTTATGATGTTGCCGTTAGGGTGAATTTCAAAGTCCAGATGTTAGTCATTTGCTGCCATAGCTTGAAATTTTGCTGGGTTTGCCTCCGTGTAATTAATGGAGCACCAGTTTGTAATGTTGAATCCACCCAAGGAAAGACTATCTTTCACTGGTTTCCTGTCTTTACCGGTTGCCAATAACGTGTTATCATCGGCATAATTGAAAAGTTTGCTGTTTGATATTACCCCATAGATGTCATTCAGATAGATAGTGAAGAGTGCAGGGCCTAAAATAGAGCCTTGCGGTACACCCTTCATAACTTTTGACCATGTGCTATATGTGGATCCAATTTGGACCCGTTGATATCTGTCTGCCAGGTAGCTACTTAGTAAGGTAGTTGCATTGTAAGAGAGCCCATATGCTTTCAGCTTAGCCACAAGTAAATGATGGGGTAGGCAGTCAAAAGCCTTTGATTGGTCGATGAGAAGGGCCCCCACATAGCTACCTTGTTCTAGAGCAGCTCGCCAGTCTTCCACAAGGCGAAGTGAAACATGATGGCATCCATAGCCTGCCCTAAAAGCAGAGATCATTTCATGGTAAATAGTGGTGAGTGTGTCATGAAGTTCATCCAGAAGCAATCTTTCATATACTTTGGAGCAGTTTGTGAGGATGCTTACTGGACGATGTTTTTTTTGGTTCCAGTGAGTCACCTCTTTTTTTGGATTGGAACAATGTCAGCTGGTATTGTTGAGTCTGGGAATCTATTAGTGTCAATCATTTTGTTGAAGATTTTAGTCATTGTCGATGTTTCGATGGGGGCAGCATCTTTCAGGGATTTCGCATGTATAAGATCGCTACCAACAGCCTTTCTTGCATCAAGTGAAGTAATGATATTGTTTACATCGTCACTGGCTACTTATTTGAAGCTTAAATCAACTTTATGCTGCTGATCGGAATTTATTTGGATAATGCTTGGATGCTGTTGATGGAAAAAAAAACAAGATCAAAACAATCAGTTTCATTTTAAATAATGCTTTGTTTCCATTCGGAGATAATTGTTCATGCCTGGTCTTTATTTGCACCACTTTAGGTAGCATACCAGACATGGGACTTGTAACCTTGCATGCTTCCTGGGACTTTTGTATCTCTACGCCATACCCTATATGGAAGTTTTATGCATGCTTTCTTCTTTTGAACCTTGTATTTCTACACCTCTTAAGGTAGCATACCAGACATGGAAGTTGTAGGTATGCTTGTTTCCTTTGATCTTTGTATCCTTACACTACCAAAGTGAAATGTAGCATACCAGAGTTCAGACATGGGATTTGTAGGCATGATTACTTCATTGAATCTTGTGTCTCAAGCTCTGTAATTACATAATATCAGTGACCTTAATTTTTGGGAGGTCACCATGCCTGTAAAGTTAGAAGTGCTGATTTTGTGACGGTTGGGTGTTGCTTGGGCATCAATGGCAAAGAAACCTTGAGCCTCCGGGTGAAAATTGCACTTGAATACATTGTACGTAAAACTGGACTTGGTGACCTACTTTTTGGGTCACCATGACCCAATGATTATGGACTTTGGTGCTTGTCCAAGTTTATTGTTTTTTTCTATAACTTCAAAAGTTATTCCCCAGTCTGAAAAAACAGATCATGTATGGAGAGCAGAACGCGGGGCACATATTTTAAACATAACAATTTTTTAATCCAGGTTGAAGGTCAAGGTGAATGGTAAGTTGAAATATATAGGTCATCTTGTGAATGCAGTGCAATCCACAGTTTTTTAGTTAGGCCCATATAACTTTTAGGACTTTTGAAATGTATGAAAATCTATGTTGATATCAATGTTGGTGGTGGCACCTATAGTAATATGTAATACATGGGTCAAAATACGAAAAATATTAGCAGTCCAACATTGTCAATTTTTTTATAGATCTTTGTGAAATTTAGTGAGATTGTAGAAGAGGTCAAAATCTCGATTGCTTCTTCTACTAGTGGCACAACCTGTAATTTGATGGAAACTATGAGTTAAAATGTCATAAAAGATGCAAAATTCAATAAGGATAAGGCGAGTGATGCCAAATGTACCACAATTGTGTGTCATGTGGAAGTTTGATATTGCACAATACGGATAACCTTGATTAATTTTTTAAGATCATTGAGGGAATACAATCCATGAAATTATTTTTAGTGATGGTGGCCATCAAAGCATTAGGCCCATGGGCCTCTTGTTACAACTTTTTGTTAATGTTTCTGTAAAATTTTTAAAACATCTTTATCTCTGAAACTTTATGAACAATCGGTTTGGAATTGTATGATGATGTGAATGGGGACCTCCAGACTTTAATTTGTTCAACAGGTGGTACTGCAGGGATAAAAATGTTTGTACAAATTTTGGTGTGTTTTTGCTATTTTTGACTTTTTCTCCAAAAAGTTGCTCCAGTTGTTCTGAAACTTGATGGAACAGTAGCTTGTGGGAGGGTTAAACAAACTTGTCCACTAGTTGGGATACTCTGAATCCCTGAATTTTAAAATTTTTTTTTATTTGATTTTGGTCTTTGTCAGTTACTGCATGCATTCCTATTGATTACTGTATAGGTCATTGGGCATTGAAATGTAAATTCACAGTCTGTACATGTAAGGTCAGCTGAGCACAGGACTGCCAGTCCTCTTGTTTATATATATATATTTTAGCTTTGGTGACTGATAGAGTCCCAAAGCTTATCAAATGGTGGTAGTAGAGAGCCGATTTTGTGAGCATTTGTTAAGCACTTCTCAAAAAATGGGCATGTCCAGGTGTTGCACATATGGACTGTAAGGCAGAACTTGTGTGACGGTAGGATAAAATTGGCTGGGCCTACATAAGAGCGCCCCCCCCCCCCCCCCCTGCATAAGAGTTGCAAATGACGTTACCATCGTATTTATGTGGCGCTGCAGGACAAACTACGTCATGCCATATTAGTGGGAGAGGGCCTCTTTGCCGTGAGTATTTTTTTTTCAACTTTTGGGGTGGTTACTACATCAGGAGAGCAGTCTTGACAATTCTGATTTAGTGTATACTTTGTTCGAAATCCAAAACTGTATTCATTCATCATTTATACGTAATCTTAGACAGTGTTAACGATATGAGTTGTATTTTAAATGTAATGTTCGACCAGAGTTACTCTGTTGCAAATATCTTCCCTGTATCAACTGGGGTAAAACGGGCTACCCGTTGCCCATTTTACCCCAATGTATTTTCAATGTATAAAGTTACCTAACCGTGCGGTTTTATTTTAGTGTTTAACCATTTTTAACCAGCGTATGACCTTGACATGCTCTCTTAATTCTACCTATTTATTAATAAATAAATGAGTAAATAAAACATAAAAAATGAAAAAAGTCGTAATTATATAAATATAGAACTAAGCTTGGCCACAACTTCAGCGGTATAGGTGTTTTCAATGGTTTTCAGCAATTGTCTCATGGGGCCAAATGTTTCTTGTCATTTTTGTCACAGGTAAACTCTAGCATTGCCTGGCAAGTCGTGCTGAGGCAGCCACAAGGGTAACCGCAGCAAGACTGGCCAGGCAATAAAAAAGTGATTTTTGTCTGGGCAGGCTGGTGCTTGAGTAAATGTAAATATACACACAAGTTTTATTTTAAAAATCTAGCCGGATATAATTAAAAAGACGTCAGTGGCGGTGAATGGGTTAATATAAAGCATCATGCTTTAATATTGTGATTTGGGAAATAGCAATTTGGTAGAGATGCTCGCTTGAAGATCAAATCGAGACTAGATTCTTATCAATTATTTTAATGTTGAGTTCCATTTTTAAATATAATTTCGAGTAAAATGGTATCAAATAAGACGATATATGTTTAACGTGTGTGAAACATGCCAAAACCTTGTACATACTTTCGTTTTATAAAAATACTAAAAATACACACACACTTAAAAGCTGGCCCCGGAGAAATCAGGAAGAAGCATGCATTATCAATCCTAGACAATATTTACGATATTGGTGTCACGAGGAAAGAGCTAGCCGATATCCAGCTAGTAAACATGAATTAGAATAAGACACACTAATGTCACAACATATTCTTTTAGAGAAGTTAAAGTTCAAAATATACATTACAAGTAACTGTTATAGACAAAGTTATACATATCTTGTCCACTTTTTATGAACATAGTATAAAGAGAGAAGCGAAGATAAAAATCTTGCATGTACTTTCTGAATATATTCAATATTGCCTTTTATGTCCCAAAATGTTTGAGTAATGCACAGCCTTGCACTTCTCACCGAAGCCAATACAATTGTATCTTCCGTTTCGTATCCTTCCCATTAAAAAAAACTAACTTTCTGTGGCAATTGTTGTATGTAATCAATGGCTATTTGGAATTGAAACTCCATAAAGTCACGAAAATGCAAGAAGCAGGTAAGCACATTTAAAGACGGACAAATCTATATATTGTCCTTTTTGCAACACCAGATGGGGCAAAATGGGCTACCATAGCCCATTTTACTCTACCCAAGCGGGTAAAATGGCCAATCATGTTCGGTCAGCTTCTTACTCGAACTCATCAAGGTGATAAGCTGTTGTTACTATGCCATGTAACAGCTTAACAATAAAGAAACACTACTACAATTTATTCAGGACAACCGTGTTTCACGTTTTTGCTTTAAAACGAAAAGTTCCTTAAGTAGCCCGTTTTACCCCACATTCCCCTATGTTTCTTTTTAGATTGTCGACAGCAGTAAAATTATTTCTTTTTTAACGGTGTTTTATTTTGATTCTGTTTTATGGTTGCTCATGCGCAGTTATCCATTATGCAATCATGTTTTCACGGCCGGGTTTAGTTGGGCAAGTGTGTGAAGTTGTACGTATTCCAGTTGCTACATGTAGTTGCTAGTTGAAATTGAATATTTATTTAACCTGAGTGCAGTCAATAAGTAGAATTAAGGTTTTCTATCTTGAAAAGTGTTGCAATTCATGGAAAGTGGTTTTATTCCGTTCGCTTTCTGCGCGTGAAAGTGAAATTGGTGATTGAGCGCTCAGGTTGACAGTGAAGGTTCCGGATCTGTTTCTGTGGAAGTAATCCGCAATGGGCTATGGCTGATCCTATCCCGCGGATGAAAAGAGAGTCTGAAACTTAAGGCCAAGGAATTTAGATTCTGGACTGACAATAAACATAAAAAAATGATACTTTATAAACATTAGATCTATTTTTCCTGCCATAAGCATGATGATATAACAAATACCTGGGGGGGGGGGGGTTTTTTTTTTTTGGTTTGTTTGTTTTGTTTTGTTTTGTTTTTTGTTTTTTGTTTTTCTTGTTTTGTTTTTTTTTTTGTTTTGTTTTTTGTCTTTTTTTGTTTTTGTTTTGTTTTGTTTTTGTTTTTGTTTTTTTGTTTTTTTTTTGTTTTGTTTTTGTTTTGTTTTTGTTTTTGTTTTTGTTTTGTTTTTGTGATAATTTGAATGGTGAAAGGCTACCCATTTATGAAAAAATGGGCTCTTTCCAACAGGATAAAAGCACATGATTTTGTCTCTTTATATAATAAGCTGTCCTATTGGTTACAATCAAGAGGGCTGTATGAACAGCCCGTGCCCAGCTGACATAAGCTTGTTCACAAAATCAAAGTTTCAACGGCATAGACCTGTGTTGAGCTTTACCTGAAGACGTGACATTTAGAAGTATTTCTAAGATTTGCCTGACGAAAAATTCATAAAAATTAAATTTTTTACTGGAGCATGAGAAATTGAAGAATATTTAAAGAGAACTTTAAAAATAACTTTGCTCCTTGGTGGAGAAAATATATTGTACGTAATATTGAGCATTAGAATGCCCATTGACTAACAAAGTAATCAATGGGAAAGGTGCATTTACCGATAAGTACATGCACCAGAATTGAAAAAATCATTAACAATCAGGAATCTATGGCGGTGCCGCGTAGGGAATAACTTTGTTTTACCCTTCCACAAGGAACGTATCCACCAAGTTTCAGCTTAATCTGAATAACGGTTCTGGAGAAGTCTAAAATGGCGAAAAACACAAAAGATTGATTGAAAAATTGAAAAAAAATTGTAGGGCCACTTGGTGAACAAATTAAGAACCAGGAGTCCTTAGGAGTGTTCCTGTGTGATATCAAAGCAATTGGATGAGCAGTTTCGGAGAAAAATAATTTTGAAATTGGCCAAAAAGAACAAAATATTCATAACAAATAAAAAAATCAGTGGAACGAGACCATTCGAACAAAATTGGTAGAGACACACCGAGGGTACATTCCAACCAAAGTTTGAAGCGAATCTAGCCGACGGTTTCAGAGAAGTCGAAAATGTATATTAGTATTATAATGCCCGTTGACTTGCACGGTAATTAATAGGAAAGGTGCATTTACTGATAAGTACCCGAATTGAGAAAGAAAAATCGTTAAAAATCAGGAAGCCACAGCAGTGCCACCGTAAACAACTTTGCTAGACCTTTTCACAAGAAACATATCTACCACGTTTCAACTTAATCTGAGTGACGGTTCTGGAGAAGAAGTAAAAAAATTGTGAAAACACACACAAAAAAACATTGAACATACAAAATTTCAGCGCCAATTGGTGAATAAATTAAGAACTAGGAGTCCCTAGGAGTTTTCCTGGATGATATCAAAGCAACTGGGTGAGCGGTTTTGTAGAATTAAAATGTTCAATTAAACTGTATTTAATCGACAGGCCTACGTCCTCTTAGCAGTGGCAATTGAATAGAATTTTTTCTCAAATTTATAGGTTCTAAGGTTTAATTGAATTTGAGAGCAATAATCCTCTAGTTTTAGATTACACCGAATGCCAAAATAGCTTTCGTCATTTTACTAGCATAATACGCTGCGTATTTCATGAAGCTTTCGTCATTTTACTAACATTCTAGAAATACGCTGAGTATTCCATGAATGTTTCAGTTGTACGATATCCGTGTTCAGATATACCTACATCGACGAATCGAATTGTTAGGTTTGTATATGGTAATATATGTTAATATGTGTTTCTAACAAGCCCTCGTTTGAACTTGAAAAAAAAAAATGAGGATTACATTATTGATAGAATATATGAGAATAATATTATCGCTGTGCTGTGTAGGCCTATGCACTTTCCCAAGGACCGTTACCCTGATAGACCTAGCCTATATGTATAATTGTGCATATTTACATGAATTGCGCTCTCACTGCCCTGTTTGTAACAGTTCTGGGACATAGGGCTACTCTATTGTGTTCCTGTTGTATTCTCTTTCGATAGGCCCATATTCTCTGGTTTGTGCGACAACTATCTGTTATTTTTTTTTAACAAATGTGTTTCGAAAATAGTTATTTCAGAATTTGAATACATTGATCATCGAGATTTTTCAATAGCTATCATGAGTTCCATAACACGCTTTGTGTTCTGTTAATCGCGAAAGTTGCCGTTGACCCCGTGTAAATAGCAG
>OZ026614.1:65550466-65805466 GCA_964020975.1 Hermodice carunculata | reverse complement strand
TGAACTTGCTTAGTATTTTCTACTTGGATAGTAATTTGAAAGCTGAAAGAAACAAGGTTCGTTCCCATTTCGCAAGGGTAACTGGCAAACAAAATATTAAAAGTAGATTTTTTTTGCTACCATGTGGATGAACAAGACTTGCAACATATTTACATGCGGACCATTGCTGATGGTGATCGATGTAAGTTACAGCATGGTGATAATATTTTTAGGTACTTTGTAACCTGAAGCTGTCTGTAACATTTATATTCCATGAACTTTGATATATTTTCCACATGAAGTTCATCAACATTTATATTATAATACTACATTCCATGCACATTGATATACCTTGCATATTGGTGTATATTCATGATTATAATGAAGCATCAATGATTGAAGTACATTTCTAAAATTCATCGGCTGGATTTTTTTTTCTATGAATAAAATCTTTTTTATATAAATAAATTTTCTGATTTGATTCACTTAAATACTTGGTTATAATTCACAGTAGGAGTGGATTTCAGCAAAGACACAAATTGACAGTGTTAGGGTCCTGTGCCTTCGGTATGCTCCGTGGCTGCAGGAAAACATATATACATGCACAAGGATCCCCCAATAACATTCATTCACCAGTAGGGAAAATGACTACAACTTCAGCTTTAGGAGTGTCATAGTAGTACAAAGAGATGATGTAAAAATGTGCCAGCTAGTAACAGTAGATATACCAGCAATAAGTTTGTCAAATGATCGGTGCGAATTTCGAAGAAATCTTTGTTCAAATCCACATAAGACTTACTTGTATGAGTGGCTGCATGCTTTGTTTTTGGGTTAGTGGTTGCTGTACAAGCCACAAGGCAAAAGTAGATCCCAGCTATAATTGCTCGCTATCAGCTCCATCTTGGTAATCAAGGTCCGAGAGTGACCAAAATGCCCCCATAGTGAGTGCATATTAAGATATGCTAATGAGCACTTTCTCCAGCCAGGGCTCTTAGGTAGTGCCTCCAGCATGTGTGCACATAATATTATGTATCAATATACCATATAAAAAACATTGTAAAGACAAAAGTCTATGACGTGGAGTCACGTTGGCACTATTGGTGGTATTAAGTGCAACTAGCATCATAAGTATTAAAATGACATCAAATTCATTATTTTGATTATAAATTGAGATAGAACTTTTAAATTTACCCCAAATATGCAACGATCAGTTTTGTAACATTTTGGGTGACCTTGACCTGTTTTTGAGGTTATTTAGAAGGACACTAAATTTGATATACTGAGGAATAAGGAGGCTAACAATACCAAATGTGCCACAAATGTTTACCATACGTAGAGGTTCCCTATTGCATAATACGGATGACATTGGCTCACATTCTTAAGGTAACAGAGGAAATGCATATGATTTTCTTGTTGTCCATGACATAATAAATTGACATGTAACTGCAAAACTTACACCAAATATGCTTTTAGGCCAATGGTAAAATTTAGTAATATATTGTGTGACCTTGAGCTATTTTTAAGGCCATTAAGCACTTAAGAAAAGGCCACTAAATTCAATATGTTGTTAGAGAATCAGGCGAATGAAATCAAATGCACCACAGAAGTGTGTTCATGTGATAATTTGATGTTGCATCATACAGATGATCTTCACTGATTTCTCAGGGCCATTGTGGAAATGGATTTCAGGAAATTGTTGGTGATGGTAATCAGATTATATGTCAGCAAAGCCCACGGGCTTGTAATGATCGGTGGTAATATATGTTGGCCTAGTTACTTTATGGTTACTAATGTACACGTATGTATCCGTAAGCTTCTCCAAAAGTGTAAACCAGATCTACTTCAAAGTTGACAGGGATGCACCTTGTGTGGATTTCTTTCAAGTGTTTCAAATGGTCACACTGCATAACTTTTTGTGTTTTTTATCAATGTGTGTGGGGTTTTTTTTATTTGTTTGGGGTTTTTTTCTATGAAAATCTTGAGAAATCTTCTCTGAAATTTCTTGGTCAACTGACTCGAAAATGCAGAGAGGAGACACTTCTCGGCACCCCTAGACCTCAATGTTTTGACAGGTGGTGTTGCATTTTATATATCTATACATATATATATATATATATATATATATATATATATATATATATATATATATATATACATACATACATACATATATATATATATATATATATATATATATATATATATATATATATATATATATATATATATATATATATATATATATATATATATATATATATATAATGTTTTGTGACCACGGAATGGACGGGTCTCAAACCAGCAACCTTCGGCACCAATCATCATATAGCCGAAATTAGAAAACGCGCATACCAACTGCACCAAATCCCCATTCCTTAAAAGAATGATTCATTGGAGGCCGGTATGCGTGAATATATATATATATATATATATATATATATATATATATATATATATATATATATATATATATATATATATATATATACACGTACATACATCAGGAATGCCAACTGTCCCTCCTCATCAGGGAAAATCCCTGAAATTAGCTGAAAATTTAACCAATTACGGAGTGCGTCTCTCATCAAAATTGAGTATTTGCTACTTTATTCCTTGTTAATTATTTTGTGTCCCTGATGGTCTCACTTCTTGGCCCTGAAATGACACTTTGAGTCTTGGCAATCCTGGTACATGTATACACACACACACACACACACGCACGCACGCACACACACACACACACACACATGTACATGTTGCCATTTTTACTTTGCCTCCCAAACAGATTTGCCTGATTTTATTCAAGCCTAGAAGGAGTATATCTCAATTGCACGTCGGGTCATCTTCACTTAGCATTAGCTTCTACAAAAGTGGTTCTTTGGAAAGCGCTGCTGTTATATTCCCATTTTATATATATATATATATATATATATATATATATATATATATATATATATATATATATATATATATATATATATGTATATATATATGTATATATATATATATATATATATATATATATGTATATATATATATATATATATATATATATATATATATATATATATATATATATATATATATATATATATATATATATATATATATATATATATATATCAAGACTATTTATGGAAACTGCTAGCTGTTGTGTTCCCACATGGAGGTGTACCGCCATGGTTCCTTACAATGACATCGAGATTAGGCCTTCGTATCTATCTTAATACAACTCTAGACTTCCTGTTATTAAACGAAAGTGTGATAACGCTAAGGGTCTCAACTTTCAACACGTTGCATGGATCTCATTTCATCTCATCTCAACTCAGGAACTTCAAGAATAACTTAAACTTAGACATCAATAATTCTGCAACAAAAAGTGTTGGTGGCACACCATAAAGCTATTAGTCAATTGTAATCATTTCAGCACGCTATCATTTTTTTTTTATTATGAAGGAAAACCTATAATATATATTTACAGTTTATGTGAAGCTGAAATGTTTAACTCAGCATTGTTCAACAATGTGACGTTGGTTTGTTTACTGCCATTCCAGCTGGAGATTTAATAACTGTAAAGTTTAATGGAATCCGAAGTTCTTGAAAATCTTGTAAGTATTAATACCATAAAAACAGTCCCTGACGGGGCGCCATTGGTATAAAACTTTTGAAAGAAGCCACTCTTGCAAGTTCTTCCTTAGTAACAAAACTATTCGACCTCCCGTTAGCTTATGAAAATAATGAAAAATACCGTGATTTGTCAACCTGCTGTAGATTTCGAACCTTCGACCTTTTGGCACTATCATCTTGACAGATGGCAAAGGTTACCCCCTCCCCCAACCAAAAAATAAAGGTTGATGAAGGACCCATGGTGATTATGGCATATGTGCCATGTAGCTTGATAGTCTCCTTTGGCTTTGAAAAGAGCAAATGTTACACCACTTCATATAAAAGGTTCCCAACATCTATACAACAATCATAGAGCTGTGACCCTTAGTGGAAAAAGAAAATTGTTTGAAAAGCTAGTGTTTAAACAAGTATTCAACATTTTTTAACTTATCTATTTTGTCTCATGCAGCAGTCAGGTTTCGTACCTGGCGACTCAAGTATTCACTTATTCCTTGCGCTTTATCATATATTATGTTTGGCTATGGACCACCAAAAAGAAGTCCTAAGTATTTTGTTGGATCTTGGAAAGGCTTTGGATAAAACTTAGCACTCCTTCTTACCGCATAAGTTGATGAGAGCTGGTATCACCCGTATTAAATTCGGTTACTTTTTATATTATCTTCATTATCGTTTTCAATGATTTATTCTTCAAGGTCAGTCTTCCAGCAGGGGTACATCTAATGCACCAGTGCCCCACAGTTCTGTGCTTGGGCCACTCATGTTTCTAACCTGCATAAATGATATCGGGGATATTGCTTGATTCACTGTAAAAAAAAATGTTTGCTGATGACACTTCACTCTACGCTACCGTTGATCATCCAAATACTGCAGCAAAAGTGCCAGACTGATGTATTTGACATTGAATAATGATGAAAACACACACACAAATGGCTAGTTGATTTTATGATTATTTTTTGGAAACTTAATCACTTGATTACCCCTTATTGTTTTCCAGTACCACGTTTTGGAATGGTGGTACAATATGATGTACGCCGGACTGACCATTCACTGACATAATAGGGAAGTCGAGCAAGTTGAAGAGTTCAAAAGTTATCTTCTGCAGACAGAAGTTAGAAAATACCAGAAAATATGTCTCTTCCATTACACCGAGTATGATAGCCCAGTGTGCAGCGACTGCACAGTATCAGAAGATAAAGTTAGAGGTGTTCAACTTAATGCTGCCAGTGTTGTAGTAATGCTGAATAATATGAGGAGGTCGGCTTGTTATTCATGGCAGCAAAACTGATCCTGGTGTAAAGTTGGTGAACAAGGTTATACTTGAATATGTACTTTCTATTATTACTTGCTTCACCTGCCAGAGACACACAAACCTACATTACACGGCAACAACTTGACCTCTATCCCTTTAGGCAGGACAGAACTATTCAATAAATTATTTTTCCTTCAAGAGTCAGGCTTTGAACTTCGTGTATCTTGATACCACGAACTCGCCTAAAACCTAAATCCACATACGAAGACGATGGCAGGGTTGAGACGCGTCCGTTCCGGGTCCATATCACAAGTATATTTTAGTGCTCCTTTGATGATGGTGGACCTGGTCAAATACAATGAACTGGGTCGTGTCGCTTATGGCATTAACGCATACCTACCTCTATCTTACCGTTCTTATTTAAAAAATGGGGATTTGGTTCAGTGGATCTGTGCTTTTCCCATTTTCGGCTAGGTGGTTGGTGCCGAAGGTTGCCGATTCGCGACACGGCAGTTCCGTGGTTTCCCTGCTAAACGACTTTCCTTGCTTCGCAACAGGGTCAGTGAGTAAGTGGATCCCCGTAACCAGTCGCTACGCAGGCAATTCCGTGGTCAAAAACAAAATATTCGAATCGAAAACAGATGACAAATGCCACGCCCAATCAAGTTTCCTGCGCTTTATAATGATGGAAATACATATTTCTATTCACACTACGCCTTCGTCTAGTTGTCAGTCGTTTTAAATTCTGTTCTGTTCAAAATGTGTGTTCACAAACTGATCTGAAGGTTCTCGTGGTTCATTAAATGAAGATGCTCTCCATTATTTCTTTTCTTGTCTTAAATGCACTGTACCATAATGAAACTTGCATACCACCTTTTTTTTTTTATCTTCTTTGGACTTCACAACGGCGTTGCCCTCTTCCCAATTACCAGCTCATTTCTTTATGGTTGAACATCTATGTTTAGGCTATAACTCACTTTTGCATTGGGTTGTTTTCATGAAATGTCACAAAGAAAGAGAATGAAATTAAGGGATTCTTTCGCTAACTTACCTGACCGCGAGTTGCCTCAGTTTAGGACAGGTGCTGCATAGCACTGAGAATTTTTACTATCAAAAATGTACTTGTCCCAGACAATACATGGGTTCCCTTAATGTAAAACCATGTGCACTCATATATCAGGACTATAGCGTACATGCCAGTGAAACCGTGTAACAAGGTCAGTGTAATTTTCAGATAACTTAAGAAACATTTGAATTAGGACTTGAAATTTGGCACAAATGACTCTTGAATTAGGACTCTCTACTTGTGCTAAAAAATATGAGTTAGTGGATATTGAGCTGAGCACAAGACTGTCGCAGTGCTTCCTTCGTTTTTCTTCTAAGCTACGTTTTGAAGAAGTGAGGTTCTTTCCGTTACCATGGACACAGGAGGCATCGCAGGTATTTCGGTAGCCACCCCAGTGTTTTGGAAAGTAGCGTGAATCAGGAATGACAAGGCTATACCGATGACAAGTGGCACGGCCAGGAATATGGAAGCGTACATTGTTTGATTTTTACCGCAGGTAACCACGACAGTCGTGTTGTGTTTTTCATTGGAAGCCTCACATTCATATACTACTACATCTGAGGAGTGAATCTTAAAGTCAAATGTACACGAATCTGTTGACATGTACTTTGCAACAGTGTTTGTAGTTTGGTAGTAAACCCTGTGGAAGTCCAACACGCTGCTCACAACACAACTGCTGAAACATGCTCCTATTTCTTTCCGATATAAAACGAAATAATGGTCGGTTTCAATTACTGTTGTGGTTGTGCTTTCATTGAAACCTGGTTTCAATACAACATGTCTTTTAAAGCAACCGCTGCAACTACCTCGCCGTTTTTCTACTCGCTGAAAATTGCGTATCCCTTTTACTATGTACAAGTGAACGGTACCGTTAGCATGTGAACTGAGGGTAGATTTTACTTTCATTGTGGAACCTTTCAGCAAATAATATTTCTCGTACCAAAGCTCATGGCTGTGGTCCTCGAAATTGATGTTTATGTCACGCGTATACTTCTGTTTACTTCTGTTAGGAATCTTACTTAAAAGGTACGCATCAAACAAACTATTGGATTGAATCGATATGCCGTCGCAAAAAGTTGTTCCACAATGTTGCAAAAGTCGCGAATCGTTTCGTGTTGCTTGAAAAGTCACCGGTTTGTATACATGTAGCATCAGCGCTAAAATTGTTGAGACAGTTATGATTAACAGTATCACCCATACCAGCATATAGCAACAACATAAACGCATCTTGAATGGCACGCTTTGGTGACGACGTCCCCGATGCTTTTGCTAAGAGGCATAAATAGTATGCAACTACTGCGAGAATATTTCAGCAGGCTGTTGGGTTGGGTCTGCACTCAAACCTGTCTACCTATGCGGGCAAGATTATGATGTCTGCAATGGTATTGTACAATAATATTCAGTTATAAGGTTGCAAATATCACAGACTGCCAAGTTATGATTTGTACTTGTGGTTCATACTTCATCTTGTGATAATCCCATAGAGTGTTCCAGGTAACGTGCCCCGTGATCTGGTTCCTGGTACCATTACTTCTGGTCAAAGTTCGCACGAGTCCACTCTTTTCCTCTTCTCCTTTGTAAAAAATATGATTCCGTATGTTTCGCTTTGTCAGACGTGGTATGCCAGGTTATGGTCCTCGAAATATTCGTCATTCGCGTACATTGGATGGGTATACCTGAAAAGAAAAGAAACTAGAAAATAAGATTTGCTTCAAAGCAAATCTGTCTGTGTGCGTTCCAAAGTTGTAAATATTAAATGCTACAACCTTTGTCCTTTGGTACTTCACGTTCCATGAAGCTATGGCTGGATGAAAATTTCAAAATTAAAATGACCTGGACCTTTGACCTTTAGATGACACATGTAAATTACAAAAATTTACAGTGTTACAATACCTACAATTTAAGCCCAAGATGAACCAAATCAGATGAAAACTGACCAAGTTATGGCTAGATGAAACTTTTAAAGGCCAAATGACCTTGACCTTCAGTGGTTCCATGTTAATTATAAAAATGTGCAGGGTTGCATTACCTACCATTTGAGTCCAACATGATTAGAATTGGATGGAAATTGGCTGAGTTATGACTGAATTAGTCTTTCTTAAGATTATTTCTTCGTCAATTCGTTATAAAGCAAAATAGCTGATGAATATTACAACAACAACAACAACAAAATCAGGGGCCGGTCATAGCGTCGAGCTAGAACAAGCCAGGCCGCAAAGCCGTCCTGGAGAGGAGTAAAAAAGGCTTTCTTCACTCCTCTCCAGGACCGCTTCGCGGCCTGGCTTGTTCTAGCTCGACGCTATGAGGGCCCCCTTATTTATTTTTATAACATTCATTGGCAATTTTGTTTTATAGCGTACTGACAAAAAAAGGGTCTTAAGAAAGACTTTGACTGGATGCAAATTTCAAAGGCCCAAATGACCTTGACCTATGACCTTTAGAGGAATAATTTTGACATCAGTCTCACACACGGTAGGCATTTGCTTTCATGGCAGACGTCACATTTTGTTTGTTTTGTTAGATTGATCTTTTGTTTGTTTTTTGAGGGTGGTTTGGTTTTTGGTATATTTTTCATTTTGCGTTAAATTTTAAAAAAATATAGTTATGTAGTAGTCTTTTGAGTTCTTCTTTCAATAGGTTATACATGTCACAATAAGCCATGAAAATAATTTCTTCTTTAACTTGTGAATTCTTAACAGCAGGAAAAATATGTCATCTAGCGATGGGTCTTAATTTTCAAATCATGCGCACTTATTCACAAATTTGTGCAACATTTGTGCTTTTCCAAGAGTACATTAATGTTTGAATACTCTTCCCTGTCAAAATAAGTTTTAAATTCACAATAAATTCAATTAATTGGAATTTCTATCTGTACTCCTAATATACGTTATCCAGCCTCTTTCATACGAAGAGTACGTTGTACTAAAAGTTTATGTACACATCTCTCAATATTATTGCCACTAGTAGTTACCCAAAAAATGAACATATTGTAATTTTCAAAATGACGTGGGGGTTGCTGGGTGGGGTTTTTTTGTTTTTGTTTTTTTTTTTTTTTTTTGTTTTTTTGTTTTTTTTTTGTTTTTTTTTTTTTTTTTTTTTTTTTGTTTTGTTTTTTTTTTTGTTTTTGTTTTTGTTTTTTTGTTTTTTGTTTTTTGTTTTGTTTTTTGCCTTTTATATTTTTCTTTGTATTGTGAAGTATTCTAACCAACATGTGTTGCAATTTTTAAAGTAAACACTATATAGTTTTCTACACAGCATGACTCCGAGATTGTTTGGGTTTCGATTATGTATACATGTACTTGCCCAGTTCTTAACAACGGTAAGAAGCGCATACATCAAGACTGGGTAACTGCCCAGTTCACCTTTCTGTTCACCGCAGTAGGTGATTTACTATGCGAACCAAATATAAATCTATAAAATTAAAGTGGGCTGGTTTAATGGGAACTGCGTCACATTTCTTTATGAAGTTATTCCTGTGTTAAGCCCTTGAGTTAAAAATGGTACCGAGAGCTCACAGCCATGCATGTATATATTGCTATAAGCAAGACAACAGTGTCAAATAAATTTAGGGGTACTGCTGTTTAACAGTAGTTTCTGTTTAAACAGAACTTTTAAAGATTTTTGTTTCAGTTTATTGATCGCAACATTAAACTTTCTTGACGTGTAAATTCAATCCCTAACTAGAAAAAAATGATCTGCTTGTCAGCAAATCAGTGTGTGCCTAGAAAACTTTAAAAGATTCCCTGTTCATTATTTATTTACCTCCTGCAACAATATTTTTTTCATGTGGCTATGTCAAAAACCTATAAATTGAAGTTGGAAAGGCACCTCAATCCATTATAGTTTTGAAGCTATTCAAGATTTGAATTTTGTGTGTTTGCCTAATTTGCATAAATCAAACTGCTACAACTTTGATTCATAGCTCATTGAATGCAACTTTCCCACGAATTTATCAGCTGAAGTTTGAATGACACCTCAGTCTATAGTAGTTTTGAAGTTATTCAAAATTTAGATTTTGTGTATTCACCTTATGTACTTAAATTAAAATACTACAACTTTGGTTCATGTTTTGCTGCATGCGGCTATGTCACAAACCTACAAATTGAAGTTGGAGTGACACCTCTATCTGTAAGAGTTTCACAATTATTCAAGAATTCAATCTTGTGTATTCACATAATTTGCATAAATCAAAATGCTACAACTTTGGTAAATGATGCGGCTATGCAAACTTATATTGTACGTTTGCACAGGCAACATCCAAATTCACATAGACCCTAACAAAAATTTATACCATGGTACATGTACATTTTTGGTTATCGAGGTTCAACAACCTACTAAAGATGTGGACAAACTTAAGTTGCAAGTTTGCACAGGCTGAAAAGGGATGAAATAAGATGAATCTTTGGATAAGCTACTCTTGGTGTTTATTTCATTGAAAAAGGCATTATTTAAAACACTTAAACTTAACCTCTTGTACACATCATACAAATTGTGCTTTTGTTTGTGAATAGCGCCATTCAAAAATACAAATTGTGCTTTTGTTTGTGAATAGCGCCATCCAAACCTACATCGGTAAATATACTGTCTATACATTTTAAGTATGGCCAGGATGCTACCTTGTGGCCCACAAAATTGCTTTCCATTTCCAGAAAAAACTGTTTACTTAAAACCTCGTCTCTGAGGTCACACTTTAAACGATTGAAATATTTAACTCTTTGTCTGTCCATGATGGTACTGATAGGTAACCAGCCTAGCTCTGCAATGGTGGCTGCAATTGAGATCTTAGCTTTTATAGCACCTGCAGCTGAATACTGTATGGATCTTATGTGGTTAGCACATTCCTTTGTATTGCACAACCACACTGCACAACCATGGGAGAGTGATGGGGACGGCAGGTTTTTCCAAAGACTGTCTCCAAACATAACCATGGTCACATTTTCGTGCGAGGCAAGGGTACTGCACTAATGCCCAATAAGACGCGAGGCTTTTGGTTTCACTTATACAGAGACATGCTTAGAGTCAGACATAGATTCGGAAAAAACAATTCCTAAATATCTATAAGCTGTACATTCTTTCAAAGGAATATCCCCTAACATCCAGTTTTTATTATGATTGACCCTTTTGCCGATAACCATCACTTTGGATTTAGAACCATTAAATTTCATGCCCCATTTTGTAGCAAAAGAATAGGCGACAATTAACATCTGTTTGAGTTGTAACTCAGAGCTGGCCAGCAAAACAATATCGTCTGCGTACAATAAGGCCGGAATAAGCTCCTTTTTAAAATTTATGCCCAGTGTTTTCTCCTTTAACATAGTAACCAAGTCTTCCATGGCAACAGAGAATAAAGTAGGAGACATAATGCATCCTTGTTTGACTCCTTTAATTACATGGAACCAATCAATTTCGTAAGGACCAAAGAGAACTTTGTTTTCGACATTTTTATGCAGACAGTTTAGGAGCCTCCATGCTTTTCCTTGTATTCCACTGTCCCATAATGAAAAAAACAGTCGGTCTCTAACCGTATCAAACGCTTTGGATATGTCCAAAAATGATAGCCAAGTCTTTTCTTTCTTGTCTTTCCTTAGAGAACACAGACCTTTTAATGTAAAGTATTGATCTTCCAGTCGTCGTTCTTTACGGTAAGCTCCATTCCAGTTTAAGACGACACCTAAATAAATAAATAAATAAATAAATAAATAAATAAATAAATAAATAAATAAATAAATAAATAAATAAATAAATAAATAAATGAATAAATAAGAGAGAGAGAGAGAGAGAGAGAGATAGAGAGAGAGAATATTTGGAAAAACAGCATGTGTGTGTTCATCACAGACATATAAAATAGATGAAGCGGACGACACCAGAATTACCGTGTCGCGGCAGACCGGTTAACCAGGAAACTTCACGGATTTTATTAAAATATATCAAAACATGCCCTACATACCACTTGACCCTCCATAGACTGACATAATATCTATCACTGCCCTACGAAGGTGTTCACTGACAAACATACATAGCTCATTTCCCACATGACGCACATAATTTCTGGTATTGATATGAGAATAAAACAAAACAAATCGATAATAATTGAGGTCACTAATGTGGATAATCCAATGAAACTGGTACCTCGTCATGAAAGTTAATACCAGAGATAGTTTTGTCAGTATACTTACCATGCACTGTTCCGAAGTAGCAGGAGTTCAGAACAACCCTCAGTCACTTATAGTCTTGGTTCTTGGGTAGCGTCCCGTCATCTCGCCTGTCAAGTGTCATCTTGACTGCACCGCTGGAGATGAGAAGTGTGTCACTGTGGCAGTTACGGTCAACCAATTGCCAAACGATTTTCATGTATTTGTGCCCGATGAGGAAGTGAACAGCCCAATATCGGGATTGTACCAATTTAACAAGAGACCTGGTTTTTCCACATTTATATTTATTGCCGCCAGGCAATTGAAAAGCTGAGTCAGAACCGATAATTAGACTCTAATTATCAGCACACGTATCCACATATGATTATAGTTCTGGAGCAGTTTCTTTCTATTGACCATCGCATTTTTCGAAGTTGTAGCTTATCACAAAGGCAAATTCCTGTTCAAAATTCTTCGAATTACAATTGAACAGGGGTGGGGAGGGGGGAGGGTCCTGGTTCACTGATACAGGAAACAAAAATTCTACGGTACTTGAATACAAGAAATAAGTACATACATATATTAATTTATACTTTTTTTTCTTGAATCCAGCGGTATACCGGATAACTTAACAAAAGATAAAAATGATCACATTCTCCGATATATAAAATTTATTGATGCAAGTTCCGGTTACAGATAGATGTAAGAGTATTATTATCAGTCCGTGGTACGCCTTTCCGAAAATAAATTTTGCCAAATTCGGCTTGATACAGGATTTGCTCTCTGTACGCGGTAAGAAAAATGTTAAACGGATGGTACGGCGTGAGGGAAATCCCCCGCCAAAAAGAAACAAAAAAGAACATACGAGAGAAAAAGAGGGAAAAAGAAAACTATGGTAAAGAAAAAAGAAAACTATCGGCAGTGAATCGCGGCAGTTTAGTGTATTTTCTGTTGCGTTTTCGTGTCCCTGGCCTGGTGTATGAGGAGATGAAGCGTCACCAATTTCACTTAAAATGTACTTCCTGGTAGCCAGCACTTGAACATTTGACCCGTTCGTGTTGCGTGCCTTCATCACTCGTTACCCGTAAAACCAAGCTACGTTTTTCTCTTTTTTTCCCTTAATATTCTGCATATTATAGACAGTCTAGTTACTTTTTTCCTCGAAATATCATTTATAGTTGCACGATACTTACTTTGTATCAGTATACGGGCAATAAACCTTGTTTCTTCTTCCAGTTACAAC
The DNA here is from genome assembly GCA_964020975.1 of Hermodice carunculata. NCBI lineage: Eukaryota > Metazoa > Annelida > Polychaeta > Eunicida > Amphinomidae > Hermodice > Hermodice carunculata. The sequence continues at coordinate 65,792,171 of OZ026614.1, read as the reverse complement.
TTTTTGTTGTCACTAGCAGTATCATTTTGTGGGGGACATACAGATGAACCTTGAACCTGGTACAAAGTTCCATGTTTCCTTGTGGTCCTTGTGATCAAAATGTGCATTGATCGGCTAAAGCAACAACTTGATATGTTGCGAATGTCTCATTTGTGTCACAGATCATGCATGCCATCGATCTCAACAGAGACATTCTATAGCTGAGGAACACACAAGTTTTAAATGGAATTGTGCAGTGTCATACACTAACTATACTAACAACGTTGGCCGCGTCGCAACTTTCCACTTGCACAAACTTGACTGAAAAAAACAAGTTAATTTTCATGAAGACAAATGAGAGCAGTTTATTCTCGGCATCGTAACCATCCCCTTTTAAGCCATGATATACTAGTATCACAGAAATCCACTTTCCGCAGATCGGACTAGTGCTCAATTCAACACAGACCTAGACCCGGGTTGGTTATACAATATATATACATGTACTTGATTTAGGAGCGGCATGTATAAATGCAGATCTGTACGTTGTGTTGCTTCCAAAGGTTCCTGTTGCAGTCAGTAGATGCAGTAATCGAGATGAGACCTGGCCAAAAAGTTTATTCACCTGGGCAGCTGGTCTGAAGGGAGCCACCTGTGGCTCGAGTGGGCAGCGCTCAGACTGCACTAAAACTAATATAAAGTAAAGTTTTTCCAGTTGACAAAAATAAGAACATCTGGCTTGGTCATAGAATTTACTTTATTTACCAGTGGACTGCAAAACCGCAAAGTCACCTGCTGTCTTGGTTAGTTCTGAGGGCGGTTCCTCCTGTGGTCAGCAGATTGAATTTACCCAGACGAGCCCTGCACATGGTCATTTTTTTTCACCAGGGCGATAGGCACTGGTTGCAGTAGATCTGAAAGGGGGATCGAGCAATCTATTTGGGGATTGCGCAAATGGGCAGTGTATGGTCAGACTGCACTTAGCTTTTCCAGTAACGTAAAATAAGACTCTCAAAGAAATAAACACATGTTTTTAACCATAACATAAGGAAATACAAAACCTAAATTGAAGAAGTAAACTATATAATGAATAAAATGTTAATCAACAACAACAAAATCCCGATCAATGGCAGGTCTATAAAACAAGATCTTCAAAGAGATAAACAAACTTTAGTACCAATAATATGAGAGAATAGGAAAACCTTAACTGAAAAAATGAGATAACAAAATGAATAAAAAAAAAAAAAAAAAGGAAAACCCGACTTGTAGCAGGTTGAAACACATGGATTCGATTCTATATCTTCTGACATACTACCTCAGAAGACCACCAATAATTGGCGCTCCTTGTGTTTAAATATAATTACTGGAAAACCAGCAGAATTCGTTAACATGCTTAAATATACCAAGCCATTAAATTTACTTTGGTAACTGACACAAAAGATGGATCTGAACATTAGATTCCAAATTTTATCTATGGCAGCTTATTACGCTCCCCTGAAACGTAAGGACGGGAAAGCTAGACGGATGGAGCATTTATGGCAAAGGGCTATTTTAAAACACCATAACTTGTCAGCCATATATTAATATCGAAATACTTTGATTAGGGAAAAAAATTTATCAACAATGTTACTGCTGAGAGACAAGAAAGTAACAACTGTCGTGTCCTATATACTCCCAACTTGGTGACCTTTCTTTTTCCTTCTATATGCAAAATCTCGTTGTGAATAGGAAAGGAGTGTATTAACTGCTGAGAGACATCAATCCCCGCAAAGTATCGGGACCAAATAACATCTGACATTCCAAGTATTGTACTTAGGGAGCTATAGCCTCTGACCTAGCCCCAGTTATACTGAACTTTGAACGTAACAAAATTCATAGGACTGGACCGACGCAATCATTCACCAATCTTCTAGAACAGAAGGAAACTAGGAAAGATTTACTTCAAAGTAAATCCGTCTGTATGCCGACATATGAAAGTTGTTGTCTTGTCCTTTCAGATTGAAATTGCAAAAGTTACATGATAGAAAACATGAAATTTAATGGGGAAAATGTTTAAAAATAAGGCTCTCGGCATGAAAAAAGTGCAGGTAAAAGGAACAAAATACCAGGCAGAAATAAGGAATTTTTGGTGAAACAGAATGTCAAGGGTCGGGAAACAAACAAGATCTGGTCATTTAGTGAGAAACTCTGGTAATGCTAGCACACCTGCCATTGCAAATTTGATTCATTCATGGGTCACTGTTGACACTACAGCATGAAGTGGTGACAAAATGGTAACTATACTGTAGGATAAAAGTGCACGTCATGTCTGACATGAGTATAAACAACAAATCCTAATGATCTATATGTGTGCATGTAATTGACTGCTGATGAGAGTTCATGGCCTGTCGTGTGTCTTGTCTATTACAAATATGTTGTTGCTTGTAATTTGCATTATTTCAACTTCACTGATGGGGATACACACAGTTTTGATATTCTAGCTTTAACTATTGATTAAATGGGTACCACAAACTAGAAAGTGGTTGCTTATGGTGGTTAGAAATGATATATGAAAACCAAAAGGTTAAATTTCATTTTCGAATATTGTTTTTTAGCATGTCTTGATTTGGGAAAGCGTTAGTGACGTCACAAACGCAACCCGCTGACCATGGTGTATGTGCTCTAAGCTAGAGTGTCTTCACTTTGCCAAGAGGTATGGCATATACAACAGAGCATAGTGATTCCGGAGAGTATGTATTGGGTTTTTTATGTACGTGGTCTGATTACTATGAAGAAGAATCGATAAGAAAAGCTGAAGCAGAAGAGGAAAAGATCATTCAGCCTTACACACATGTGGGGACGACCAGAAACCTAGAGTCACCAGTACTGCAGTAAGTGCAGCCGTGGTACAGCCAGACGATCCCAACTTGCCGTCTGGGCAAGGATAATTCGTTGCAAACGAGATATTTCCTATAAAAAATACAAGGTTCCATTTAGCAAGAACAAGCATGAACGCAATAAATTGGAATTTGCGTCAGCATGGGCCAGGTCTTGTAGTGTTTCAAATTCTAGCATTCACGGAATCAGCTACGGCCTACGCCTACGGTATATAAAAGTCTAAACAAACACTTAATTTTCCCCTCCCACCATATGTGTGGTCTATGGATGATTAAATATAAGTTTGCATTCATGAATAGCTTTCAGTATTAGAATAACTCCTACCCGGCAGTAACCTCACGACCCTTGGAGGGCAGTAATTTACGTTTCCGTATAGCCTACATTGTCATCAGCACACGTGTTTATGATATCCTGTATTTCAGATCATATCCGTTATGTAACAATGGTAAATATTTTCATGTGACTCGCTTATTTTCTGGTTCCATATTAACGACAAACGTGCAATGAGATGGATTTTTGTACACCCGACTATTGAGAGCTAGCCGTGGACTGTCACATACAGTGGCACATGACTGAAAAAGATGAAAGGCCAGCCGCCCACTGGTCTTGCCAGGTGCGAACATGAGGCGTGAATGTGGTAGCTATCCAAACAAGTGTTATATGGTTATGGGATCGAACATCTCGCAATATACAGTAGTAATTGGACATATACATTACAGTGGCCAGCAGCACTCAACCGGTTTTAGACTGTTCAAACCTAGACCAGGGTACGGAACAAAATCGGTCCTTGTTATGTCTGTGTGCCAACCCAGATATTTTGTTTTTCCAAGAATTCTTTCTTTCTTTCTTTCTTTCTTCTTTACGACCAGATTTGTCCGGAGTTTTTCTCGGACCCTACTATTCCGAAAACCACCAAACTTGCCATGGTGACTGACCTACCAGTGAAATTAGGCACCTGACTTGGTATAGTCATGATGTTTAAAATTATGCAAATTAGGGGCACTTAAAATTTTAAAAGCTCCATATCTTCCAAACTATTGCAGATAGACACAAAGTTCTAACTTGCACATATAGGTTTGAGACAACTGGCGAATCCAATAGCACAGAAACAAAACTTGGGGAATTTTAATGCATGCTAAATTCACCAAGTTTCTCCCCAATCCACATGCAGGCTTTCAACTGCTTGCCTCCTAAGCATCCCCCAGACTCGCTATTGCTTTCTTATGTGGGCGCTCGTATGACCTATTGCATAACCTCTATGGTGCCAGGCAACCATTTTGCATTTGTAATTAATTAGTTTGAACCTATTCTCACAGCTTTCTGTCCATGCATGCTGAGTGTACGCTTTGGAAGGTTTGGGTCTTGTAGCAAATTGTGGTGTGGTGTGTGTGTGTGTGGGTGGTGGGGGGGGGGATTCCCAATAACTGTGTAATGAGGCTCTCAATAAAATACACAGTATCTCTATCTGTTCAAGCAGGAACAGATTGACTCCATCCTGCCATATGTACCAGGCAGGCTTTTGCCTCCACTGGTGTCCTTGCTAGCCTGTTTTTGCCTGAGGCAATGTCCGTTTGCTGAGCTCAGTCCCAAGGTAATTCACAGCTCTGGACTTCTAGGCAGAACAAGCCTGAGCGACCCTCTGTTAAAAATAGGCAACTTAGTATATTTTTTGTAGTTTCTTGACAGCTTCTGTTAAAATTTGTTTATGTAATAAAGGAAAAAAGACAGTTTTGTATTGCATATATACACATCCCTCTAAATTATAATATGTGTACACTATAGATGCACATATACTCTTCAATACTGCTCAGAAGGGCTGACCCTCTCAGCCTCAGGAGTAGTTTCGTTTCTGTTCTGCCTCACCATCATCGCATGAACAAAAAAAGAACACTTCAATCAATGATATGATAGGTTAAAGTACTGGGGCCCAACAATCCAAACCGAAATTTAACAATGGAGGGATAAAAATTATAGGGAAGATATGTTGTGAGATGAATGTCGAAACTGGTAATGTATATTGCCATTCAGAGGTGTGAATTGGACCCAGCAGGTGGCTGGAGAAGGCAGGAATGTGTGTATTGTGCTTACTTGACATTTGGCAGCAATTTTAGATAATGCTGTACATTAACCACAATGGTGTTTCTATGGTCATGCATGGCTGAACAATTTATCATGGATAAAACTGACCATTAATGAAAATGAAAACACCTTGTGCACCTGTTAATCATATATTAGTTGTTTATAGGTACATGTAGTTACAACCGTGGCAGCAGTATAGATCAACATTGAACATGTGAAAGGAAAAGCTATTTGTATGTGTACGTTGTATCAATATCATTCCTTAAAGAGAATCCTTTCAGCTTGAAGCAAGCCCAAAGATTTGGTATCCACAGCTAGGTGGTGTTTTATTGACTTTTATTAGACATAGGCATACCTTATGATGGCAACAGCCAATAACGTTTTTAAATTTAACAATAAGAAAAGTAAAGAAGTGTCTCCTCTCATTGTATTATTCTTAAAATACATAATTAGGGTCACTTTCTTGCTACATAAAATTTCAATCCTTGTAGTATTTTAAGGTATACAAATGATCACAAATATGGCTGTACTATAGGGAGGTTATGGGTAAAGACGGACACCACATAAAGTCGGATACTTGAACTTTATGGTTTCTTTTGACGAATACTGTTAAGAAAAAGATTTGTGTTGGTTGTCCAAGACTCGATATTTATTCATGTTATGAAATTATAATTATTTGAAATCTTAATGTGCTGTGCACTGGTCACATTCAACAAGGTAAAAGAAAAATGTTTTTATAGACCAAGTTCTTAACAATCTCATCCTTTCATAATTAAGCTTCTCGTTGTGATATGTATTTAATACATTCAAACAGGTTGGTCTTTTTCATGACAGCACCTGGGAAGTGTGCTTGTGAATTTAACGGAATTTAGAATTGATACAAAATAATCCAGTACCTGTGGTATTTGGGTGTGTCCGAGTCGGTCTGATTTGTCATTTTATCTCGAACAGCAACATTCAGGAAAAGCCGGACAAATATATTAATTACCTATACTACATATTAGGCTACAGTTGATATCTTAAAAGTGTACAGAATGTTTCAACTGATCGTTTTGGGTTTTTTGATGGGGGGGGGGGGGTGCATAGATTACATGCGTTCAGTTCTGTGATTATAGCGTTGGAAGTGGTGTAGATTGATAAAAATAGGAATATGATCACCAGCTATCTTTTGGTACATATACTAAATGTTTAATCAATTAAACAGTTACTGATTCAAAAGAGCCTTCTACTGCGATCAAATCAAATATTGCGGCCTCATACCATATCAGACATGAACACGTGTAAATTGTGAAGAGATTTACCAGATGAGAAAATGAAACAAACTTTTCTTTTACTCCATTTCAGGTTAACACATCATTCAAAAAGAAATGGAAGTACGGAATGTAATGTTCAAATAGATTATACTGTTTGATTATTTTTATTTTAACATTTAAAAAATTTCTGTGTGTGGTTTTAAATAATCTTGCTATCAGTGTTTCCAACTGAGAAATAACAGGAACTGATACTGCACACAATTTTCAGTGAATTTGGGTGAACCTAGATCTGTTTTGAATATACAAAAGGAATATTTAACAACATAATCGAATTTGTACCGTAATATCATAAAAATTTACATTTTTCTTTATAAATGGTTGTCTGATGTTTGTCTTTTCTACGCATTTCCATCCCAAGGACACTTCTCCCCAAAAGGGAGAGGTATACAGGATACCGATCTCTTCTGTAGGCCTATCTGGCCTGATCAATTTGTTAAAAATAGTGCAATAATATTGATGTGTGTCACGTGAGAGATAAATATCCGAGTTTAAGGGACAATATTTCTGTCTTTATCTGATTTGCTCATATTTTCTCTCTAAACCCGGACACTTTATTTTCCTCATGGATAAAAAAAAACAAACACTTACAAATTTATAGGGCAAAATTAACAACACACATTATTATAAGTCATTAAACAATAAAAGACAAATCTACATGTTTATTAAATAAGAAAATTACTGTTAAAGTCTTAAGTGTCCGAATTATCCAGAACGCCCATATACTTTATAGTTGGTGTTTTGTTAATTTTCAATATAATACAGCAAGGAATTATTTTCATATATCACGAACATTTAATTTCACATATCACAGGTTTAAAATCAGTGAATATCACATTTCAGAAGGCAGTTACTTTCACATATCACAAATCCAGGTACCTCCCACCCCCACCCCACCCCCTATAAGGGTCTCACTGTACCGATCCTGTCTTGTGTGCAGGACTGAGAAGGATGCAAATGGCAGGGCGGTATGCCCTCAATTTGGCCAAATTTGCCTGGAGTTTTTCTCAAACACTATTATTCCGAAAACGATCAAACTTGCCATGGGGACTGACCAATCAGTGAAATTGCTCACATCGTTTGAAACAGTAATGATGTTTAAAATTATGCAAATTAGGGACAATCAAAATTTTAAAAGCTCCGTATCTTCCAAACTATTGCAGATAGACACAAAATGAAATAGGTCTGTGTTACCTGCCAATATAATGGACAGTAAATAAAGGTTGTAGAATGCTAAATTATGATATTTCGGGTATTGAAAAATCTAAAAGTTACCTGAGCGCAGACTCCTGGACGGCGCAAGAGACTGAGGGCGCCAGTCGGAGTCTGACCCAAGTGTACCAGCCTTTGAATTTACCGCTCCAATCACAATAGCACACACAAATCTTCGTTCAGATTCAAACGTTACTCTGCCATCTAGTGTCCTAAGCTAGAACTAGTTTATTGACCAATTTATTTATTTATTTGAAGCACGCCATCTGTCGCCGAATATGTATAAAAGAAAACCGAAATGGCTTTACTAGAATGTGTTTGATTGGTTCACTGGTCGGCATATCTAGCTCACTGATTGGTTTGACGTAGAGAGTTGAAATCAGCGCGTGATTCAAATGGTACACTTGGGTCAGACTCCGACTGGCGCCCTCAGTCTCTTGCGCCGTCCAGGAGTCTGCGCTCAGGTAATCTAAAAGTTGAATATCTCCAAAACTATTATAAGTAGAGATGCCATTCCAACTTAGATTTATAAGATTGTGGCAAAACCGCATCCAATGAACCAACGTTGTAGGATTTTAATTTATGCAAATTGGACGAACACGCAAAAGTTAAATCTCGAATAGCTTCAAAACTATTATAATTTATAGATACAGGTGCCATTCTAACTTTAATTAAATGGTTTGTGACATAGTCGCATCCAATGAACAAAAATTGTAAAATTTTAATTTATGAAATTAGGTGGGTACACAAAAGTTCAAGCGTGAATAACTTTTGAACTATTTAAGATAGTGGTGCCATTCCAACTTCAATTTGTATGTTTGTGGCATGGTTGCACCTAATGAAGCATGAACCAAAAATTGTCGAATTTTAATTGATGCAAATTATGTGAATACACAAAATTTAAATTTTGAATGGCTTCAAGACTGTTATAGATAGAGGAGCCATTTCAACTTCAATTTGTAGGTTTGTGACATAGGTGTATCTAATGAATCGTGAACCAGAGTTGTAGGATTTTAGTTTATGCAAATAGGCTAAGGCAAATACATAAAATCTAAATCTTAAAATTTAAGATTTTTGGGGGAGTTGTTTTGGGGGGGTGTTTTTTTTGTTGTTGTTGTTGTTGTTGTTGTTGTTGTTGTTGTTGTTGTTGTTGTTGTTGTTGTTTTTTTGTTTTTGTTTTTTTTGTTTTGTTTTTTTTTGTTTGTTTGTTTGTTTGTTTGTTTGTTTGTTTTTTTCTTTTGCCCCAGCAGAGACAGCAGTATATCAGTGTGAAAAAGTTATTTAAGTTATATAACTTCAAAACTACCATACATACAGGTATCATTCCAACTTCAATTTGTAGGTTTGCGACATAACTGCATCAAATGAACCATGAATCAAAATTGTAGACTTTCAATTTACACAAACCAGACAAATATACAAGATTAAAATCTTGAATGGCTTCAAAACTATTTTAGATAGTGGTGTCATTCAAACTTCAGTTTGTAAGTTTGTGACATGGCCACATTCAATGAACCAAGAACCAAAGTTGTAGCATTTTAATTAATGTAAATTAGGCTAATAATGCCAAGTATAGCATTTCAAACTGTTCTCATTTTGAAGGTTTGCGACATAACTGCATCAAATGAACCATGAATCAAAATTGTAGACTTTCAATTTACACAAACCAGACAAATATACAAGATTAAAATCTTGAATGGCTTCAAAACTATTTTAGATAGTGGTGTCATTCAAACTTCAGTTTGTAAGTTTGTGACATGGCCACATTCAATGAACCAAGAACCAAAGTTGTAGCATTTTAATTAATGTAAATTAGGCTAATAATGCCAAGTATAGCATTTCAAACTGTTCTCATTTTGAAGGCACCCAGACAGATTTGCTGTGAAGAAAATCTTTTTTTTAGTAGTAGCCTGTGATGCTCTATGGTGCAGGCCTGGCGCCACTGCACCACTTTTTTGCCGATGGCCTGGTGCACCCCATTATCCTGGCAACCTCCCGATGGGAAAAACCAGCCTCCAACATCCCAATCCAATGATGTTTCTGACCAGACAGTTGTTAGTGACCCGCACGTTGTGGCATTGTGGATTCACATTGATCCCAGTGGTGTCATGGCCCCCACATAAAGCCATAGCATATCAGCATAGGCACCCCAATACCAGACACACGTTTCGCACATGTCTCTTTGCCTTTGGCTGTTGACTTGTTTTGAGAACATTTGTGTGTGTGACTGCTCAGGCATACCATAACTATCCTGTTGATGTTACATATTCCATGCGACACCCATATTTTCCATATAAAGACATATTTAGAGCGGCCCTAATGGGGATGGCGTCCTCCCCCCCCCCCCCCCCCCCAGCAGAGACAGTAGCATAACAGTGTGAAAAAGTACAATCATATACATTTACAGCATGAAGATTAGCCTGGAAAAACAGGTACTCTGAAGGTGATGCAGAAGAAGCTAAAAGACAGTATATGGAATGTAGCCGAGATGAAAGCAGAGAAGAGGGCCAGCAATAATGAACAAATGACAAGGAAAATAATGGAGAATGGGGAGGGGGGAAGGGTCAGTCATCTTTTGGAAACAGGTTAATCGGCGAAAATAGAATAAAGCAGTGGAAATCATGCACAGAGGGAAAAGGACTGATAACAAGGAAGAAATACAGGAAGCCTTAAGGGAGCATTGGGAAGAAGTCAATAACCCACAGTGGGGTCAGGGAACAGTACCAGGGTGTCAAGCAGAGTACACACAGGATCAGTGGGATCCAGAGATGTGTCGTATGATCAGAAGCATAGAAGTTAAAATGGCAGTTGAACCAATGCGGTTACGCAAAGCTCCAGGACCAGATGATATCTTGACAGAATTCATCAAGAGAGGGGCTGAAGAAATTTAAGATAGTTTACAGAACTTTGCTTTTCAATAGGGTCATTGAGAAAAGACAAGTACCAAAGGAATGACTTAGGATTTCATATATTCCAAATAAGGGCCCAGGAGGCCAATTGAACCAGTGTAAGGGCATTGAGATTTCATCAAATATGGGCAAAATATTCAGTAGGATAATGCACTGGAGACTAAGTAGAATAGTTGAAAGGCTTGGTCTTCTGGAGGGGGGGGGATTCAGAATGGATTCAGACCAGGTAGAATGGTAGGTGACCACATCTTCACATTGACCCAGGTATTAGAACTGGCAAGACAAAAGTGGAAGAAAGTCTTCGTGGGTTTCTTAGATGTGAGGAAAGCTTATGACAGGGTATGAGGAGGTGCTCAATGGGAAAAACTAAGTGGACTAGGATTTGGTGGGAATTTTCTAGAAATTCGGAAAGCGCTCTGTAAATATGTAGACTGTACATTTTCAATAGAAAAGGTAGAAGTAGAAAATGCACGTCTGGATATAGGCCTAATGCAGTGATGTGTGCTGTGCCCCATTTTGTTCGCTCTGTATGATGAGGAGTTGGGGGATCAGTTGATGGAGTGTGATAAGGGTAGGTTATCTAAAAATTCCAGGTCTGTTTTTGCATATGACATTGTACTCATGGCAGAGTCTCAGAAAGAACTACAAGAGATGCTGAACATAGCAGGGGAATACCGAAATAAATGGAGGTTAAAATTTAGTAAGAATAAGAGTAAAGTGATGACTCTTGGGAAGAAACCAGATGAGAATAAAACTGGAGAATTGGGCAGTTCCAAATTCCAGAAGGTAGGGAACAGTTAATTGAAATTGGGGAGGTTGATGAGGGTGAATACCTAAGTGTTAAGATGAAATCAACGGGTAAAGGCATGTTCAGGTATCAGGTGGAGAAGATTAAACAGAAAGTGAATCGTACAAAAGGAATGATTAAAGCTACTGCACTGAACAGTTTCAACAGAGCGTACACAGCGAGAGTATTATGGGATAGAGTTGCAATACCAGGAATGATATATGGCTCAGATGTGATTTCAGTAAGTGATGGAGATATCCAGGGAATTGAGAAAGCACAGAATGAGAATGGGAAATGGATACTGGGAGCACCACCATGTACAGCAACAGAAGCAGTCCTAGGAGAGTTAGGATGGAATAAAATCACAGATAGGATTGCCAAAGCTAAGTTAAAGTACTGGAGGTATCTACAAGCAGTTAGTGAAGACATGTGGTGCAGGAAAGTTTACAATGAGGTTGTCAAGGAAAAAACAAGATGGGTCAAAGACATAGGCAATTTAGCAGAGAGATATGAATTAAAAGGATATGGTGATGCGGATGATTGGAAAGTATATATAGGTAAGACTGTTACAGAGGAAATAGGACTGGAAAAGTGGAATGAGGGAAAAAAGTACATCGAAAGCATACAAGGCATTAGAAAAGCCAAAGAAAAGTGTGTGTTGGGATGGAGGGAAGGAATCCAATCTTCTTTTTCAAAGTAGGGCAGGAGTAAGCAATCTAGAAAAGAGAAAACAGAAGTGGATAACAGGTAGGTATGGAAAGTGTAAGATGTGTGGACAAGAGGCAGATGAGACATTGGATCATTGGCTATTGTGGTGCGATGCATATAGAGAGATAAGGGAAGATTTTTCTCAGAAAGTGGCACAGGGAAGATTACAATAACAAGAGTTTAGAAGACGTTCGGTGTTTAGAGGAAGAGGAACGTGTAGCATGGGTTTTAGGTTTGAAAGGTGGCTTTCTGGGAGGTTGGAAAGGTAATAAAAATGTACAGGACTACCTGGTAGGATACTGGAAGAAAAGGAATGAAATAATAGAGTTAGAAGGCAACAGGTTAAATTAGAATACCAGAGTACAGGGAGGGGAGGGAATGGAATGGTGGTAGCCCTTATAAGGGCTCCTCTGGGTGCTCCCATGGGAAAAGCGTGCGCCTTAGAGGTGGTGATAGGGTGTGTGAGGGACTTCTTTTTTTTTTTTTTTTTAAGAAAGCACAAGCAATGAGTGAAGGGGGATATACCCAGGACCAGGGGCCCACCACAGCTGTGAGAGAGTGGGTGGTGGACCCTTTGCCTCGGCTCTGGTCCGCACGGTCCTGGAAAATATGGCTGTACAAGCTGGTAAGGATTACCATGGTTTCCCCCGCTTCATCTTTCTTTCCTTTTTTTTATTTTTTAAGGCCACCTGTGTCACATAATGACACAGGACCGCGGCAGACAAGTGGAGAGCCACAGCATTATTATTATTATTATTATTATTATTATTATTATTATCATCATCATCATCATCATCATCATCATCATCATCATCATCATTATTGATCTAAGGCACACCTGCTGAATGTAATCACATTGATCATCCACAACTGAAAATGGTACATTGTGGCTATTTCCACATATGTTTACAAAAAAACATAAACTGTGCCTTTTATCCACAGATGAACAGATTAAAAACAATGGAATGGGCCAATGGTGAATAAATAAATTGTTTGATTTCGGCCTTTCAATAGTCTCCGATCACACCTCTGTCGCGCTATATCTTTGCGGTCCGCGCTAAAATAATGACGTCATGGATTCGTGTGCACAGCTCGTGGTTGCCATGGTAGGACAAGGGAAGCTTTACACCGGAGAAAAGGTCGTGAGAGTCAACAGAAGGAACCTGCTGTTGTTATTTACTGTTTCCTGGTGTCAAGAACACAGGTAAGTCAGCACTTAGAATCAGTTAGCAACAAATGATTCAATGGAGACATAAAGATAAGTTAAATGTCTGAAAATAAAATTAAATCGTGATGATATACATGATATATTTCATGGTTTCGCTCAGACTCGAGAGAGCTCCCAGTCGCAATAAAATAGTCGATTGCTGTCGATAGTGAATATGGCTTGCCTGTATTGACATTGAATACTGGATGATAAAGATGGTGAGCTGGAAAAAATGCCTTCCCTGAAGAATCTTGGTTTTAATTCAGCTGTATTGGACCCACCACCATAATATTACCATGTGTATCGCCTTAAAACTGAATAAAACCTGCATGGAAGCCTTGGTGAAATTTACAGTGAGAATGAGAACTATTTATGAAACCATGGCATGTGCAGGTGAACAGACCCTACCAGCATATGTCACATATCAAACAGGGGTGGATGGATGGGTACCGATGGATGGATGCGTGTGTGTGCGTTGGGCTTGCCTTGGCCAAGGGGCGGGGATGGAGGTCCTATTCCATTATTTCTCTCTAACTAACAATCATGTTGTTGATTGTGGACCTGTGGTCTTTGACGTTGACAGTGTTTGTGTCAAATGACTTGGTGGCAATAATCACAAAGCGAAACACTAACAAATTTATGTCAAATTACAAATGAGTCTTTTAATATATATTGGAGGTCCTTCAGAATCCATTCCGGATCTTGAGGGGGGAGACTCCCCTAGCACCCCTGCAAAAAGGGGCTTGTTCTTCTGTGCCGGGGGGGGGGGGGGTTTCCCCTCCATCACCTGTCTTCCCTATCTTTATTTATACTGTACAAAATGGATGAAATTTTACACTATGCAGTACAATTTTCATTTCATTAATCTTTATTCCAGCTTCTTAGATAACTTGGCTAGTAAAAACTGATTTGTAGATACTTAGCTACTGCAGGTAAATTACAAATTTTAAAACACCCAGGTTCGGGATGGATTCTGAATACCAGCCTATACATTTTAGGGATGCCAAATTCCAGCAAGTGAAACCTTATTTGTTTGAGTATGGTAGTGCCTTTGACTTTGAATAATTGACATACAGTGGCTCCCCGCTTGCAAGGCCACCCAAAGTACACCAGAACTATGGCCTTTTAAGAGGGTGGCCTCTCATGAGGGGGGTAATATAGTGCAAAGGTTACACTTGCTGCATCATGAGTGGCTTCTTGTCGGGGGGGGGGGGGGGACTGTCAAGAGGGGGACCACTGTAAATATGTTACCCATCATAAACCGTTTGGGAATAACTATTGTCACAATTGTGCATGTCACCACTTTCTTAGTTACCTGAGCCTGAGGGGACATCAAAGTTCTGTTTTTAGTTTTTGTTTAAATGTAAGAATGAGATCTTAAATGATTTGTAGATGCACATAGATAAATTTGCATCAATCATGCAAGGAAATCAGTCAAAGAATTTCATTTTCCTTCAATACCAGCACAAAAGAACATCATTTTTTCATTGTAACCATGGACAAAAGGTCCATGGCACATGCATCTTCAATTCAATCAACGCCAAAGATGGTATATTTATGTGATAAAAGTGAGCTATTTTGACAAAATGTTAATGGAAATTTTGAATTGGGACCATGTAAAATACATGTACATATAACACAGCATATGATTGTTCTAAATTATGTTTTATAGCAGCAAACATGGGGAAGCTACCATATGGTGTGCCAAACCGGCATGTGCAGGCCAGTAAAGGAGGTGACAGTGATGTCATGAAGTTCTATTGCACGACAAATGCTACAACTTATGGTAAAAAATTTGCAAGTTTTGAGCCAAGACCTGGCAGACACACTGGTACTGGATACCTATCAAATTTTAGACCAGGCGTCTATTACAACTCCCATTTGGATGAATTGGACAACCCTACAATGGGGTAGGTTTACTGACAAAAGCATTTTGTTTTATAATGTTTACAAACAGGTGTAGATTCACTATAGGAAGTTCTTAGGGCATGCTCTTCTCTTAAAAAAAACACACAGAATTTGGCCTGATGTTTGACTCTTGAAGAAGGCTGTATCCTAAATATACTACAGTAGTCCCTCCTTTGAAAGACCACTCCTTTGGGAGACCACCTCCTTTGAGAGACCACAGTTGTCAGGTCTTTCTGTAGTACTTTTCATGTTATTCATACCTCCTTTGAGGGACCACCTGCTTTGTGTGACTGCCTTTTGAGTGGCACTAGGGACAGTCTCTCAAAGGAGGGACTACTGTAATTCAAAATTTCATATCTTTGTTTTTTTAGGTCATGCCCCTGACCTTATAATATCCTGGATCCACCACTGTGTGGAAAAAACAAAAACAATAAAAAGAAAGAAAAAAACGATATACACTATAACAATGTTTTGATCTTCCGTCAACATCTTTCTTGAAATTTGCACTGTAAACTGAAAATCATTATGGTATGGTAAAATTTTAGACACTTGCTTGAATTTTAAAATATTTTTTCTACACTTTTCTTTATGCTGAAAAGTATAATTTTGAAATACAATGCTCCATTATTAGAAAGACCACTCCTACCTAGGGCAAATGCAAAAGTCGTATATCAAGAAGGTAATATCTTAATGGAGGTCAGACAACATAGAAAAGATAGCAACAGGGACCTGATGGTCTTCAAAGGCAGGTGGCTTCTCATAAGAGTGGTGTTTAGAAGTAATGACTACAACATCAGCTAAAATTAAACATGTATTTTAATTTCATATTAATGATGAAAAACAAACACCAGTAATGCTCATTTTGCCATGTTGTCCATTACAGTAATCTATGAAACAACATGAATTGTTTTTCCCATAACATTTTTGTTAAAAATCACTGTGTTATAAGGCAGCTTTCCTATAAAATGGTCAACAATGTGGACATGACCCTCATCATTATAAAGCGGGAGTACTGTGTTACAGGGGCAGATCCAGGAATCTGGAGGGGGGCAAGTTGCTAAAACATTGATTTGTTTTGTTGAGGAGGGGTTTCTGTAGTCCCCCAGGAAATTTTGAAAATTTAGGTGTGAAATAGTGGATTCTGAGCCTAGATTGTAGGAAATACAGCAAATCTTTGCAGTAAATGATAACGAAAAGTATCTATTTTGTGAAAAAAAAATGGGGGGGGGGGGGGGGGGGGAACTTGGCCCCTCGCCTCCCCCAAATCTGCCCTTGTGTAATGTTTTGTGGTCTGGGTCCAATGGGAGTACTTGATATTGGGCCAAGCTAGCAATTTTCCTCCATGTGCTTTATGCTTTCAAACAACATGTATGAAAACTGCTGATTCAGAAAACTCTTTTTTTTTTCCTTTGGAAGTACACATATTTTTATATTTGAAGGGAAGTTCTTTTTATAAGAAATTTTAATCTGAAGTGCTTATGATAATGTTGATGAACAAATATTGACATGAATTAACAGACAAAGCATTAATATCTCTGCTCCTAAACTTACAGACGGTTAGTGGCCAACAATTACCACTCTGTAACAGAAAACAGTTTCCAGCCCTACAGAGGCCCCAGTGGCACAGAGGCTCTTCCAAATTCTACAAAGCAAGTTGGAAGTGGATTTGTACGACAAAAACCCATCACAACTCCATATGAGCATGATGTAGGTATCACATTTGGGTCCGATGCAGCTGGTATCATAAAGTCTTCAAAGCTTTTTACCTGAAATGTTGCCTTTTAAACATTCCATTTCTGAACTTGTTTTAAAGCTCTTACCTTCTTCTCCAACCATTAGTGCTTAGAATAAGTGATACTAAAATGGACAGTATGGAAATACCCTAGTGCATGGCCAAACACCAATAATGCTTGTGCTTTTTCTGCATTTGTTTGAATTGTGGTAATGTGGATGATACGTATGAAAATTTTGCGATGAAAGTATTTCGAGGCTGAAATATTCATGTACATGTATAACTGAATCATGCTTAGGCCTCCTGCTTATAACCTAGACTTAATCTTAGTGAATATCTGCTGTACTTTCATGTCTATATTAACAGCTTATCATACGGTGTCTTGAGAGAATACGAGCTATATATATATATATAATATATATATATATAATATATATATATATATATAAGAGAAGTGATCTTTGCAGTGGTCTCTCAAGACATGTTTAATTGTACATGTATAGCATTTCTTGCATGACATGTAGATCAGACTTTCTCAGGTTTAAGTTAACTGTGGGTCTGTTCTAGCCAGGTACCTATGTTTTTGGTGTGCTGTAGTTCTCAATACTATGTCTCACAATAAAATACTACAGGTATGGTCTGTTTGCATCGACACAAGAGTAGCATCTGCACCTGCTGACATCATGCCTCGTCATAAACCTCATTTGCATAAAATCCAACCAAGAGATCCGGTAGAGTTAGAAAATGGTGGATATGTAAGTAGTTTAGTGTAACTTAGCCCATAATCTGGTTTGGTATCTGTATAAATCTGGGGGGAGGCCTATTCTTGTACTCTTATTTGTTTCTTATGTGGAGTCACTAGTGGTTTGACATACAACTTCATTGAATAACTAATAATTGAACTGTGTACCAGGCTTGTTGAGATTGATTTGTGCACACAAACATTGATTGAAATGGTTTTGCTCCTCACACAGCTCTTCAGAGACTGATATGTATGGCTGAATGTGCATGCTTATATATCAAAATTTAATGTAACACATACATTGTACATAACTTTTGTTTGTGTGTATAGTAGCATGTATTGTGTTATATAATAACACATAATATTATGAAAGTCAAACTTGATGTGCCATAATGTTCACCCTCCAGATGAATGCTCATGTTGAAATATTGTCATGGCTATGGTAGCATTAGATAAAGCTGGGAATTTTGAGTGAATATACTAATTTCACTGGAGTTTGTTCGAAATCTACCAGTTAATTTCTTTATTAGGTGTATAGATTTTTAAGATTTTAGGGGAGCATAATCATCAGTAAACTTTAACACCTGCCTGGCCCTGTATAATTGATAAAAGTGCAAGGTAAAAGCAATAAGGCAAATCAAGTTGAATATAAAACAAGAATTTAACCCTTTAATTGCTGTCAGATGTTTGGCTGGTCTATGGTAATGCATGGTAAGTATGATATCCACCATAAGCATGGATAATGCGAATG
The DNA here is from genome assembly GCA_964020975.1 of Hermodice carunculata. Lineage (NCBI taxonomy): Eukaryota > Metazoa > Annelida > Polychaeta > Eunicida > Amphinomidae > Hermodice > Hermodice carunculata. The sequence continues at coordinate 65,773,973 of OZ026614.1, read as the reverse complement.
AGGGAAAAATACATTGTCTCCCCCCCCCCCCCCCCGCCACTCCCACCCCGATTCTGCCTTGGTACAAGGAATATATCTGCAACTAAAACCTTGCTTTGAAATCAGCTTCATCACTCCTTAAATTATGCAGGGCAAAATCCCTGTTGGTGCCAACATGAGACATTTAACACAGTTAAAATTTAATTTGTGTGAAATGCTTCAAATGTGAAAACTGACTCGTAATCTACTTGAAAATATAAGAAAGTTACAACAGTCTGTTTTGCACGTAATTATACCAGGAGTGTTCATCAAATCATTTTACATCCATGTATGTGCTTTGAGCACTAGGCAATGAAACAATCACAAAAAGATCATGTGTACTGTTTCAGTGCTACTGTTATGAGTAATGTTCAAAACAGTCACATTTTACAAGTAACATGAAACTGCAATGGACATTTTAGTTTCCAAACCTGAAATGAACACAGCAGTCCTGACACAGTCTTCCTTCTATTGTCAGCTGTACATTGAAATGTGTAAAGGCTAAAGCCTCTTTTTTTATGTCTGTCTGCTAACACAGACACGTTGTTTGTCCATTAATTCTTTCTTTATTTATTTCCTCATAAAATTCTACAACTCATATTTGTGGTCCATTGTAGGAGTTTAATTTCTGCAAATTAGGGGAGCTGAAAAATTGAATATCTCTAAAACAATTATACATAAAGATGCCATTCCACCTGAAGTTTACAGGTTTGTGACATGGCCACATCCATTAAATCAGTAGGATTTTAATTATTCAAACTGGGTATATATTCACAAAATTTAAATCTAAAAAATGGTAAAGCAGTGCCAATCCATCTTCAATTTATAGGTTTGTGACATGTTATGTACTAGTATTCAATGAACCATGGACCAAAGTTATAGCATTCCTTTAATTAATAACTTTTTGCTACAATAGCATCAAATTTAGCTTTGAAAGCACACAGACAGATTTGCTTTTGAAGAAATTTTTTTTCTACCTGTTTAAAGCTTGTTGTATGCATCTTTTCACAAAACTGTTGCCCCCTTTTCTGTCATGAACACGGTTTTGTCAATCACTTCAACTCTCTTAATGTTGAAGATTTTCATGTATGTGTATTTTAGGGTCCGGCATACATGCGATCAGAAACACAAGAAAAATTCCTGGGAACCCCCACAGCAAGAGGTAGGTTCAATGTTGTTCATCACATATGAGTTTACCCTACATATATATAAACATGAGTGGATATTTAGTTATTTTGTTTACCTCATTCTTCTCAATGTGCAAAATTATGATCAAGTGATAGCTTGTTAAAAACTAAAATCAACAACATTTTCTGTTCATCATAATATGAATTTGTCCTCCATATCTAGTAATAAAGAGGACATATACATATTCAAAAGTTTTTTTTCCCTCCAGGTCCTTTGTGTATGGGTAGATATTAAGTGGTGATGCTTACGTATGATCAAGTGATACCCCTTAAACAAGAGGCTTGTGCATGGGCCTAATGCTCTGCTGACCACCATCATGACAAAATCATTTCCCAACATGTATTCCATCCAGGACCTTGAAAAATTAATTGAAGTCATCCACATTAAGCAATATTAAACTTCCACATGATACACATTTGTGGTACATTTTGTACCCTTCGCCTTATTTTTCATCAAGATATTGAATATGCTTTATACTTTTCTCAAGGGCTTAATGACCTTGGAAGACAGGGCAAGGTCACACAATGATGGGTCAAGGTGACCTGAAAAGTAGGTGTAAAACCTGTCATGGCCAAACGCTCTTGGGACCCATCCAGAGTGTTCAGGTATTGGAGGTGTTCGGCTAATAGAAGGTCGTGGGCAGGGCTTTCTGGCTACATCCTGCACATGAAAACTCTGCATTCACCTATACATGGACACGCATGCATTTAGGGATTTATCAGCTCTGATACATATATATATATATTTATATAAATTACAAAAACTTCAGGGAAAAATAAAGTCTAAGACAAAAAAGAACTTTATAAAAATTCCAACCACTTGGGAAAAAAGTTTATAGGATTCATAAACTTTAGGCCAATAGTAGGCCTACATGCACTTTTCAATACCATTAGGCTACATTACTAATGTTACTGGTACATGTATATGCATATAATGTACATGTACTGAAGTATGTACATCTGTCCTATCTGTGACATTGTATTTACATGAGCATAATTTGATGACATAAAACATCAATTTATTGTGCAACATTAACACACAATATGTGTATTACCCTTTATTATACTGCTAAACTTCAGAATGCACTGACTAGTTTGATAAGTTTAAACCAGTTTAGTGTACATACAGCTGTAGAAGGTCTCATCATAGAACCTCCACACTATTGGACACATTAATGCCACAAATTTGATAAAACTGTTGAATATAAAAAAATTGTGATGTTTATGTACCAATATATGATTAATTTCCCGAAAATTCCATCTTTCAGGGGGGTAAGTGTTCAGCCTTGACAGATTAAATGTTGCTTTGGGACCCAAATCAAGTGTTCGGTATTCGGGTTAGAGAGGTGTTCAGGGATTGCAGGTTCCAACACTTGGCTCTCCTGTTAAATTACATACAAAAAAGTTGTGACCCCAAAAAAGTGTTTGGGTAACAGAGGTGTTCAGCTTGGCAGGTTTTACTGCATTAGGCTTGAACATGATCTATATATCCTATAGCTTTGGTATGTCTCATTCATTTTTTTTTTTTCGATATACAGAATTTTGTATCTTTCAAGACATTTTTCCTCATCATTTCCATCAAAGTTTACATGGTGCCACTATAACACAAGTAATCAGGATTTTTACCTCTTCTACAATCCCACTAAATTTCATGAAGATCCATTAAAAAAAGATGTGGGACTGGTCACAAGATTTTCACATTTTGACCCATATATTACACAATACAAAAGGTGGCACTACCAACATTGACATAAATTTTCACACACTTTAGAAGTCCTAAAAGTTAAACGGGCTTAACTCAATAACTGTGGGGTGCAGAGCATTCACAAAGATGACCCTTATATTGCAACTGGCCATTTGACCTTGACCTTCAACTTGGTTTAAAAAATCATATATTCAAATGTGTGCCCTGCTTCCTGCTTTCCATACATGGTTTGTTTGTTCAAATTGGATAATAACTTTTCAAGTTATTGAAGAATAACAATAAACTTGGACAAGAGCCAAAGTCCATAGTTTTTGTGTCACGGTGACCCAAAAACAAGATCACCAAGTACAGTTTTATGCACAATGTCAAGTGCAATTTTGATCTGAAGGCTCAAGTTTCTTGGCTGTTGATGTCCAAGCTACACCTTGCCTTTATAAAATCACCTCTTTGAACTTTAACAGGCCAGGTGATCAAGGTCATTGATATATAACATACTAGCATTAGACATGTTCTCATACATGTATATCCCATAAATTTGGCCTGTCTAATTCAATCACTTTTCGAGATACAGAATTTTATTGTCTTTAAACACATTTTGGCACATAATATCTGTCGAATTATAGGTGGTACCACATACTAGTATCATATGCAATTGAGATTTTGAGCTCCTTCACAATCTCACTAAATGAAGATCCATCAAACATTAAGGATGCTGGCGTGGTCACAAGATTTTCGCATATTGAGCAATATGGTACACAATACTGTATGTGGTGCCACCAATATTAAACTCTGCCTTGAGTTTATATAAGTCCTGAAAGTTTTATTGGGCTATCTTGAAAACTGGACTGTATGGTGCTCACAAGCAAAAAGTTTATGGACAGACACAAGGACAGGTGTACATGAGTGATACCATAAGCTCCGCAACCTTTGGTCAGCAGAGTTAAAAGATTATATCTGAAACCCTTTCTAGCAAATTAAGGGAATGTACATTTGTATGTTTTCCATGGCAATACATGTAGTTGTCAAACTGTTTTTTCATATGAATGTCAAATGGTGAGTATCTCATGTAATGTGAACTATTTTTTAAGAGGGCAGAAAAGGAAGAAAAAATTGACTTGGAAATTTACAGTTGATGTCTGAAACAAAACAAGATGGATAGTTCCAAAGAGATATACATGTAGAGGTAAAGTGAGGATTTGTCCTCCCTTGAGTCTTTATGTTATACTATTGAAAAATGCATATACAGTGGTCACCTTTTATTGGGCCCCTCTCGCCAGAGGCCTCCCCTTTTGAAAGGCCAGCATTCTTGTACAGAAAGTATGGTATATCCATTATATTCTCCCCCTCAAGAGAAGCCACCCCTCTCATGAGGCCACTTTTTGGCTGAATTTGGGGTACGTGGCCTTATAAGAGGGGGACCACTGTACATATATATATATATATATATATATATATATATATATATATATATATATATATATATATATATATATATATATATATATATATATATATATATATATACATATATATATACATATATATATACATATATATATATATATATATATATATATATATATGTATATATATATATATATGTATATATATATATATGTATGTATATATATATATATATATATATATATATATATATATATATATATATATATATATATATATATATATATATATATATATATATATATATATATATATATTTATAATAATTTAATTTATTTTAACAGGTGACGTGTCAAGAAGATCAGTGGGTGACAAGGAGGGGTCTGGGTTCACTCATGCTTACAATATTGAGCCTATCACATTCCACCCAGACTATGCCCATCAGGGCAACATTCCTGTAAGTTTCCTTTTTCCTTTTTTCCGTATGTGGTAAAACCTGCCTTGAAAGGCCATCTTTTTATAGAGTCACCAAAATGTGGTTTGTCAGAAAGGTTGGTCTTACATTGGCATGAAAAACAGCATGAAAAATAAAATATGTTCAGTTTTTTTTTCTTGGAACTAGGTTGTCAGAGTAAAATAAGAGCAAAGGTCGCTCTCTTGCTCCCTCCCTCCCGTCTCTCTCACACTCTGTATATATGTATATATATATGTATATATATATATATATATATATATATATATATATATATATATATATATATATGTATGTATGTATGTATGTATGTATGTATGTATGTATGTATGTATGTATGTATGTATGTATGTATGTATGTATGTATGTATGTATGTATATATATATATATATATATATATATATATATATATATATATATATATATATATATATATATATATATATATATATATGTATGTATGTATGTATGTATTTGTATTTGTGTCTTTTTGCCCAGAACCACTTCCGGGTACTCATTACCCTATTCCGCAGTCCGAACTCTTTACTCTCCATAAGCTAACCTGTCCCTGTCTAACCTATATTCATACGGAAGTACTATTGTCCATATTGCACACGTTCCACTGTAAAATTTTGACATAGGCTGTATTAGCCCAAATAAATTAAAGGGTCTTCAGTGGTTAACTACTCAACATGTTTCAGAGCCTTTTACCTGTGTGTGTATATATAAATAACACAGTGTTCCTATATTTTTACAGGGTTATTTCACAGATAGACCCACTGGAATCAGTATCATGAGGACAGACTTTAGGCCCAGTGAATTCCCAAGAGTAAGTGTACATTGCTTTAATTTATGTACTGTATGGAAAAAGGCTTATTTTTTAACATGTAAAATTTAACTCTTTTCTGTTCCAAATCCACCCAGATGTAAAATGTCTTCATTTATACGTCTGGAGTGAAAATTGTTGAAGACACCGATCAGCAGAGCATGCCATGGGGCAACAAGTATTGTTGGTATGGGTGGGACATTGAGTGTACAACCTGCATCAAAGAAAGTTGTTCACTAACTCTTATTCTCTCTAGGAAAGGGTGACACATGTTTTTCAGTACAGAGCTATGTATGGAAAATTTGTTAGATACAGTAATTCCAAGACAAATCTGTAACATCAATTTCAAATAAAATTATACACCAACAATTAAATTTTAAAATTATAGTGAAAATATGTGGTTCTCAATCTTGTATACATAGAAAATTGTAGAAACATTGAAGCCTTTGGTTGATTACGGTGATTCTTGCTTAGTATACAGCATGTAAGTGTCACCTTTGGTTTTCAGCATGCACAGTGTTACATGTCAATTGAATGTTAGGAAATCAAAATGTTTATCATAGCTATAGTCCAGTTCAAGATAAAAAAAGAAAGAAAAGCAATCCTTTTTCCATAGTAACAAACCTGCCCCTTAAAAAATGAGATAAAAAAGTCCTGTCTTCATGGGATTTTATAATTAAGTTTGACAATATATTGTATTCAATTATTGAAGAAACTATACATGTAGTCATTTGAATCACTTTTTCACAATTATGTGAAAAGTGACACAGCTAAAAACTTATTGTGGTTAAATTGACAAGTGCATTTTGTCTAATGAGCATACTTTTTTTTCTTTGGACAGGGAGATGAACCACTGCCAAGGTTAGCAAACCGGTCTGTCAGGGACACTGGTTTTACTAGTGGTACCAAGGCAAAACCAGTGTTCGTCAACAGAGTAATGGCTGATGTAAGTGCCTTTTAGTGATAATGCTACTTCAAGTGTCCCCTTTTAATGAAAACCTCTCCACAGTTAAAAGTAGTTTATCATTTCAAATGAATCTATCTAGTGTTATCATTATCGTTCTACAAAGAAAAGTTTTTAGCCACAGGTTTTGCTAAATGTCTGTTGCCCTCCACACACAATGGTTAAAATAAAATTGTAAACAGTTTCCTGTCGTAGTTAAGTGACAAACTGACCTCCATAATATACATTTGGCCAAATTAGATACTTTAAAATGGTAGTAGTGCAGTAAATGTTAACATCTAACACATGAATACTTCTATTTCCAGGCATATGACAAAGCTGCAGATATTCCTGATGCAAGACTAGATCGGACAAGAAAACAGGACCCAACAGAATATATGAACATGATCCACCCAGACAACCACTCTAGGTAACTTAAGTGCATTTCATATATTTTTCGAATTTATTTTTTCATATTTATTTATTTATTTATTTATTTATTTATTTATTTATTTATTTATTTATTTATTTATTTATTTATTTATTTATTTATTTATTTATTTATTTATTTATTTATTTATTTACTTGCATACTTACTCATTTATTTATTTATTTATTTATTTATTTATTTTATTTATTCACTTATTTCATTTCATTTATTTTATTTTTTAAATAGGGGTGCACATCTAAAGTGTGAGAAGGCTGTTTTATATAGCTTTGTGTGATGCCTTCATGCTTTAGATTGACCTTGGTAAATTGTAAATTTTCTTTTTTCATGTTGAAAGTCTGAAATACTCAAAATTTCAAGAAGTATGCAATGTTGTATACATGCACTTTTTTTTTCTGACTTAGTCCCCCAAAAAGCCTGGATGTACATTGTCAATTGATTTAAAGTCTTTACTTATATGCTCTTCAGTAGCAATATTCTGTGTGACAAAGGATCTAAACCTCTTGAGATAACATGCCCCGGGCCAATAGTTTTCAAATGGGTTTGGTACATTACACCTATACCAGGGGATCTGTTGCCTTATCTTATTACAATGAAAACTCATTATAATGACACCATGTGTTCCCCTAAAAAATGCCATATAATCACATAATATGTCATATAAATGAACCAATAACAATGACAATGAACTTTTTATTCCCACTTTAGCAAAAATTAAATTGTGCTCATGCATTTCACATACCTCCCATTTGTAGGTCCAGTAAAGATTATTTTATTAGGCATGTGTAGGTACTACTTTATTGCATCACTCATACATGTATGTCCCATCTTCAATTCATACTCAGTGGACTAAGTTTTTTTCATCGTCTGATAGGCATCATGACATGACAATCTGAAATTTATATCTCACTATTTTGTTTAAGATTAATATGAATGCATGCAAAATGCTTAGAATGTTGCTGCTGCTAGTCGAACTGTAAAATTTACTAGTTTGTTTACCTCATTGATAAGGACTGAATAACTGTAAAGTAGGGTTACATATTCATACATATATGTGCTACATACTGCATGAGCATCACACTTGACCAAGTTGAGTTGTGAAGGTAGGTCTACACCTTTTCTGGTATGTTGGCGATTTTCCACAACACGGGGTACATGGGAATAAAAATAGAATGCAGCTTCTTTGTAGAATAATAAAAAGTATTACACATCCTCTGAGAAAATATTTTGCCAAAGTGTTCGCCTTTGGCGATTAGTAGCTTTGGCAACACGTTCTGTCTTCGTATGTCTAATAAACTTTATTGTTCTACACAGAAGCTATATTCTATATATCATTCCGTAAAAGTTGTGTCACTAAGTGAATATTTGGGATGTTTCAGTGTTGTTATAATGAGGTTTCACTGTATTACCAGGACAGGGTTAAGCAATTGGAAACCATTATGTTTTTTACTTTGTTTTTCACAGTGTCAGTAAAGGAATATTTTTGGGACAGCAGCTGCCAAGTAAGAGTGAGTCAGACCGTCTGGCCAGGACATCTGTGGGCACCAAAGAGTTAACAGGCTATAGTGAAAACAATGACAGATTCATCCAAACGGCAGACAATCCAGCACGATTCATCACCCACTATGGTACAAAGTAGGTGGCTATGTTTTCCATTACTTTAAAAGTTTGACAACTTGACTTGAAAATTAAGAGTGTCAAAAATTAATGAAATCTTGCAATTATTGTAAACCTTACAAACTGCCTGTACAGTGGGCCCGCTCAAGTGCCCCCCCCCCCCCCGCCCCCCATAGGTCACCTTCTCGTGCAGAGAATGTGACATTTACATCATATTTTTGCCCTAGGGAGAGGCAATCTTACTTATAAGGCCACTTGCTAGCGGTATTTGATTTTGCCTTGTAAGAGAGGTACCACTATAGTGGTATTGATCAGAAAGAGTCTGTCTTTAGTGGATAAACATCATGGTATCGACAAAGTACTTTAGTTGAATAAAATATGTTTAAACCTGAACATCTGCAAGGTACAGGGTTGAGCAGTAAAAACATTAATTATAATGCATATTGCGTTCCACTTTTTATTTCAAGGTTCATGGACAGAACTCCAAAGGCCTTGGACCGTGAGGGTCACACATGGGGCGGAATTCAGCCCCAGAAGCCGGATGGTTTCACCAAGAGTACAAAAGTAGATAGATTTGCACCAGACTATGACACCACTGCTACCCTGAGACGACTCGAGCCATACGTATCAAGGTGAGTATCTCATTATTGATATTGATCTTGGCAGTTAAAAGTATTTCTGCAAATGAACACTTCCCCAACTAAACCAGTCTACAACAGTCAATAATGTCAAAGGTCATCTGCTTCAGCCATTTCATTGATTATTGTCCTTTCCCAAAATGTTTGCTATGAAAATTTGAGGGACTACGTACCAGGCTAGCATGGTGGTAGTTTGACAGCCTTCCTCTGTGCATCTTGGATGTTTATCTCCCAGGGTGCAGGAAGAAATCTCTTGATTCAGTTTTTAAAGACACTTGCCTTTAAAACCTGAATTAGGACCAGCACTTATTCACCCTAAAATAATTGAGGCACAGACAAATTTCCCCAATAGCCAAATTACAAAAACATGAATATTTGGCTAACTGGCAAATATAGTCTGAAGGTTAAGTCCTGGATTCCTGTAGTTATTTTTTTTTTCTTTTCTTCTTTAGTGTGTGTGTGGTGTGGTCTTTGCAAACCAGACTGAATGCAACATGCATGTCAATGGAAGGAACATTCTGTGAAATTTACCTTTTTGACTTCCTAAAAATCTTTTCCAATCTCTTTACTGTGGCCTAATTTGCAGCATATTTGAATGTAACATAACTTTTGCTCAGTTTTCCATTCTGCACACAGTTACATTATTTAGTGTTGACAATTATGAATATATGTATAAAAATAAGAAAAGCATGCAGACACTTACTATTTTGTTTCATGAGTAGCTTTATTTTACATATATATATATATATATTTGCAGTTTTGTGTAATTTTTGAGAGTTGTCCTTTTTTTTTTCTTGCAGGAGTATCAAAGCAAGGGATGTATTCTATGACGATCACACACACGACTCAAAGCTGTACCGTTCCCACACTATGATTGCCGCAAATCACTAGATTTTCACCTAGGGAAAGTACGACAGTGAAAGTTACACAGAGCCGATACTTAATGTTTCAGCCTTTCCTTCAGTGTTTCAGGGTGAAAGCCAAGAAAAGAGAGGCTGAAAAACTGAGTAGGGGTATATATGCATACAAGTTCTCTTCAGACCCAGTAATGGACTCCCATGTTTTTCCCTACCATGAGTACTCTGGAGACTACTGCTATGCGAAAGACGGAAACCATGCGGACTAGTATTAAAATGGGAAATCTGCTTATTTGATCTGTGATACATTTACATATGATATATGAGAATGAGTTTTTCATTCTGACTGTTATAAACATCAAATGAATGAACATTGGCATGCTGAAAGCTCTCAAGTATTATTAAGGCAATGATCACATCTTTCATATAATGCCTGGTCACCGTAGCAACAATTTTTAAACAAAATCTGTGATAAAGAAAATCGCCAGAGTAAATCCACTTCAGTGCTCTGTAAGAATTTTGCTAAGTATGTGTTTGCTACTGGTTTAAACTGTCATTGATAATCAGTAGAACTGGAATGAGTTTAATTTAGAGGTGGAAATGGAATAACTGTAAGTGAGGGGTGATCTCACGGAGTGAAGTCATTTTGTGGTACATTCATTTTACTACACAGGACTTCCTGTTCTTTGCGCATGTGTTTTAGTAGATACGCTAATAATTACTGCTCAGATATCTTATTTGCATAATGTATGTGGGACTGATTTATAATTTAAACAGACTTTCATGGGCTGAAACAGGATAACAAGTCTCAAATTGGCAGTGCCATCTGGTGACTATTCGGACCCTAGATCAACTTCTCTCATCACGTGTGCATCACATGATGGCCAAAACATAATACAAAAAGCAACGCTGGCATTGACACCTGTGGCAATGGTGCACTGCAGGGACCCTGGGGAAATGTTTGCCTGTTGCAGGTCATCTTTTATTGGAGGGTCATTGTGGGTGCAGTAAACTGAGACCTGAAAAGAAAAATGTGTGAAGTTATCATGGGGATGTTTGGTTATCGAAGGTGCTCAGTTCTACAAGTTGTACTGTGTTGATGTTTGAACACTCTTCATCACTATATGTAGCTGTGATATAAATGCTATGAACTACAAGATAATTTACTAGTTGGATGACTTTCTTTCAGTCTGGACTGCTGTCAATTCTCCAGCATCAGTGTTCAATGTTGATTAAAAATTGTTGTACTATAAAAGCAAAATTAATCATTTTTGAGGAAAAATTATCAAGAAACAAAACAAAGTTAATTTCACATAGGACAGTGTGATTTTTTTTTTAATGGTGGCCTAAAAGAGATAAATAAAGTTCATTGACGCGCATTATTTTGTGGAGTCCGTAAATTTTCTTGGTATGCTTTCAGAGCACCTAGCTGCTGTCTTCTTATAGAAATCTTTGCCCAACAGCCATAGGAACCAAGAGACTTCTCAAATGAACCCTTTTATGCATGATGTGTACACCTTAGCTGTCAAGACCATGAATATTATACCCTTTTTTTCTGTTCCTTTCCAGAAGTCCAATATTCTTTAGAGTTAACAATGAATCACAGTGTACACACTCTGGGCCAGCTTGTTTCTCTCTTTCACATAATGTTTTAACCTATTCAAACAGCTGCCTTTGCTCACTTTCATTTACTTCCTGGTTCAAAATAGATGCACAAGCTCACTTTCTGACAGCCAATTTTATGACCAATGTGTCATTTTGATATAATTTTTTTATTCTCAAAAATATGACTATCACATTTTCCATTTAGATTTTTTAAAATGATTAAGGGGTGGGGGGAGGTTAATCAGGGTCAATCATCTATTGACTGAAGTGCTATCTCCTATATTAGGTAACAGAAATTAGGTCTAGTTGCTGGGTGTTCTTTGAAGTTGTGTGGATCATACGAGCCTTCATGATAGGCCTTTTCTTTAATTATCAACAAAAATGGTTTTCCTTTCGAAATATAGTCAAAAAGATTAAAGAAGATGGCAATTTACATCGTGCAGGGTGCTTTTGGGGGACTTGAGCCGGAGAGGGTTAACTGTCTACAACATCATGCTTTGTACAGCACAAAATAATGAAAAACACCTGAGGAAGACTGGCACTTTGGCACTTTGTGATACAAGGATTTTAAGTTAAACTGCCCATAATCCAGAGAGAATATACATGTATTGGCATTTGTTGCATTGAATGCTTCATAAAACAATCAAAGGGGCTTGTAAATTGGCTTCAAAAATATAGGCTACATGGATGTATAAATGTTGTAAAAGTTTTAAAACTTTGCCATGATCATCCAAATATGAATGTAAATATATACATGTACATTTACTGTTGATTTATGCCTTTTTCAAGTAATTTTAGTACTCAAGCTTGGATGCCAATATGAATAAATATTCAAGTCTTCACTTAGAACTTTTTTTCCCCCAAAAAAATTCTGCTCAGTCACATGATATTAAATCATACATGTAATATATTACAAGAAAGATTTCATTCTGATGTTTGATTTCCAGCATAAGACCAGTCACTTCTATTGAACACGGCTCTGTGTTTCGAGTGTTTCAGTATTCAATGTGTGACCACTGGGACCAAAACTAGTATTTGATATTGGCAATGAGTTCAGTTTGGGTGAATGATACAAAACCTTTTAACTTCATATATGATAAACCTATCCATATGTACACACTCCATGGGGCTGCACATTGAATATACAATAGGGTATTCAGTTCTGTAAGGTATAGTTCTGTAATGCAGAATCAGTAAAAAGTGATTTGCTATGCATGGTGAAAATGAGGATGCTAGAAGGCCAGCTCTACACATGAATGTTGATTTGGAATGCTGGAAGGCCAGTCTACACATGAATGTTGATTTGGAATGCTGGAAGGCCAGTCTACACATTAATGATGATTTAGAATGATGGAGTGCCAGTCTACACATGAATGATGATTTAGCATGCTGGAAGGCCAGTCTACACATGAATGATGATTTAGAATGCTGGAAGGCCAATCTACATAATAATGACGATTTAGGATGCTGGAAGGCCAGTCTACACATTAATGATGATTTAGAATGCTGGAAGGCCAATCTACATAATAATGATGATTTAGGATGCTGGAAGGCCAGTCTACACATTAATGATGATTTAGAATGCTGGAAGGCCATTCTACACAATAATGATGATTTGGCATGCTGGAAGGCCAATCTACATATTAATGACGATTTAGCATGCTGCAAGGCCAGTCTACACATTCACATGAATGATGATTTATTGGATACAATATTCATCACTATTTGAGAGTAATAACCCAAAATCACTGAAGATATCTATTGTAAAATTACGTTCACTTTGAATTGACATATTTAAGTTAAATGATTGATTGAAAAACTGTAAAAGCTGATTAAAACTGGTACAACTTAGGAACTCAGTGTACTAGAGTTGCAGGTTTGTAATTGTTTCCAGGTAAACAGATTTTTGTTGTGTTCTAAAGGAAATGTGGAATTTTACCACACACTTCAAACAGCCTCTTCCTTGCAATAAGTGTGAACCTCATGACATGTACATCAATACATACATGTAGTAATGTACATATATATGAAAACATATACATGTGTGTAGTTCTGAATTGTACAGATGTAAATAAACATGTGAATTGTAAATTGAATTGTTTATATATCTTAACATTCCAGTTTGCCAGCTTGGCCCGACATGCAAGTGCCTGCAATTTCTTTATAGGGACAGTGGCTAAATGCACTGCAGTTAGCCAAATTCAACAGCCAATCAATCAGGGAACATTCTTATAAGATCTTTCTTGACCATAACAACTTCTGATTGGTTTCCTGTGGAAAAGTTATACATAGGGCCATGTTTGAGGGTCTATCCTTCATCAAGAACGAATAGCAAGAGGATCACAATCATCCTGTGCTCTGGTGATTGGAATCTGCTGCCTTTGCAAGTGCACACTTTACTGTGCTTAAGACATGTACTGTTAAGTGTACATGTATATTAATAGCTGACTAACTGTTAAATATTAGCAAGATACCAACCAATACATCACTTTGACCTTTCAAGGCCATTCCAAGTCAAAATTAACAATACCAAAAGAAACCCCATGAGTACTTTCCCATTTATGTTTAATAGTAGCTGTGCGCGTAGGATCCACCATAACTAAGATATGTCAATTTGCCTACTTGATCTTTCAAGGTCACTCCAAGTCAAAAAATAACAACACCAAGTTTAAAGAAACCCCATAGCCAATTCCTGTTAATGTTTTAATGGTAGCCAACATCCTAGGGTGCATCATTATGAAGATACAAGCCAAAATATAAGATTTTAAAAAGAAGCCTCTGTAAGCCATTTGTCAGATTTGCTAAGTCAGCAAAAAAATAAAAAAATAAAAAATATATAAGTTGATAAATAAAAACTAAGATTCTGGTTAACACTATGCCTCCCCTGGCAAAGGATGTGTAATCAGTGCATCATCATCTCCTTCCCAAATTTGAAGATCTACCTGGGGAACATCTGCCTACAAAACCAAAACATCTCATACAACACTTTTCACAATATTGCAATGCATGCACTGTATTGCTACAACAATGTAGTCCCACAACAGTAACACTAATAGCAACATATGGTCCCATGGTTTGATTTCCCATAAGTTCACAAAAAAATCAATATCCCACCATTGTCACAACCTTTCATCATTTTTAGTTAGATTAAATTATGATATAATTTCAATCAGTTCAGTTCAGCCGTTATCAAAAAGAAGTGTAAAAAAGCCTTAACATATAAAAGTTGATAAAGAAATACAGGAATGAGCTGCAATGACACCTGGTGGCCAAAATAAGAAGCAATCAACCCCAGTTGACCTTATGTGCATACATGTATATCACGGCAATTTGCCAGGTAGTTCCAGGTGACAATGTAATTGGGTTTTTTTTCTTCTTTTGTGTTTTTTCTTTCGTCATCTGTGACCTTGAGAAAGTAGTTCAAGGTTATCCGCACCATGCAATATGAAACTTTGACATGATGTACATTTGTAGTACATTTAATATTGTTGGCCTTATTCTTTCTGAAAATATTGAACTTAGTGTTCTTCACTGGGGTGCTTATTGACCTTGAAAATAAGTCAAGGTGACCTTAAATTGTACAAAGTCTGATCATTGGCATAACACATACTGGGGTAACTTTTATACTTCCATCTCAATTTATTATTACAATAATTGATTTAATGTTGTTTTTTTTTTATACCTATGATGCTAAGTTTTAATTAATACCACCATTGGCACCACCAGGACTCCACATGTCATAGACTTTGGTCCTAATGGTGTATGTTTACTATTGCATTTTCGATTTCTCTCACCAAATGTCACCACCTATCAGAAAGCTGAACAAATCTACCTTGTGTCCATACTTTTGAAGATATTGAAGTTTTGAAATTTCAAATGCCATTAATTAGCATAATTTAAATTTGTTCAGCCTTCGTTATCAATTCAACAGATGCGTACTAGTCCGTAGCATAGGAGTAGAAGTTGGATTGGCTCCTCTATTTATTATAGCTTTGAAGTTATTCAAGATTTAAAATTTCCAATGGTGCTACATAGCACAATTTAAATTGCTACAACTTTTGTTTTAGATTCATTACATGCGCAAAGGTCAATAAACCCTCTAGGAGAAGTTGGAATGACATCTCTATGTATTATACTTTTGAAGGTATTCAAGATTTAAAATTATAAGTGCCCCTAATCTTAATCACTTTAACCATCTTCATTCCTCTGCATAAAAAAAAGCAAAACTCCTTGTATGGAGGTACAATCGTGCCAAGTTTGGAGTTTCTATGTATAATAGTGTCAGAGAAAAGTGTCGGACAAATTAATTGGTAAAGAAAGAAAGAAAGAAAGAAAGAAAGAAAGAAAGAAAGAAAGAAAGAAAGAAAGAAAGAAAGAAAGAAAGAAAGAAAGAAAGAAAGAAAGAAAGAAAGACAAGAAGATTTGTTGCACAGCAAATCTGTCTGGGTGCCTTCAAAATTAGAATAGTTTGAAATGCCGCACTTTGCCATTGTTCAACATAATCTATATTTTGTGTATTGGCCTACTTTGTTTAAATTAAAATATTACAACTTTGGTTCTTGGTTTATTGGTAGTGGCTATGTCACAAACTTATGAACTGAAGTTTGAATGACACCAATATCTATAGCAGTCATGAAGCATTTCAAGATTTTAATTTTGTGCATTGCACAATTTGCATAAATTGAAAGTCTACAACTTTGGTTCTTTGTTCATTGGATGCACCTATGTCCCAAACCTACGAATAGAAGTTGCAGTGGTACCTCTATGAATAGTAGAGTGGAAGTTATTCAAGATTCAGATTTTGTGTATTCGCCTCATTGGCATTAATTAAAATCCCACAACTTTGATTCATGGTTCATTGGATGCACATCTGTCACAAACATATGCAGTGAAGTTGAAATTGCACCTCTATGATACTTTTGAAGCTATTTAAGATCTAAATTTTGCGTATTCACCTAATTTGCATAAATTAAAATTTTACATTTTTGTTTCATTGGATGCATATATGTTACAAACCTTAAAATTGACGTCAGGATGGCACCTTTCTATAATAGTTTTGAAGTTAATCAAAAAGATTTAACTTTGGTTTATGATTCATCGGATTTGGCTATGTTACAAACCTTTAAATTGAAGTTTGAATGACACCTCTATCTGTAATATTTTCAAACGTTTCAAGATTTTAATTTTGAATATTCACCTAATTTGCATAAATTGAAATTCTACAACTTTAGTTCATAGTTCATTGGACACAGCTTTGTCAAAAACCTATAATTTGAAGTTGGAACGGCTGCTCCATCTATAATGATATTGGGGATATTCAACTTTAAATTTTTCAATGCCTTAATTAGCATTACTTGAAATTCCACAAATTCCATTTACTGCCCATTGTTTTGGCAGGTGTCACTAACCTAAACATGCACTTTGAAATCTTTTGTCTATCTGCAATCGTTTGGAAGATATGGAGCTTTTAAAATTTTAATTGTCCCTCATTTGCATATTTTTAAACAATATGACTATTCCAAACCAGGTGCAAAATGTTATTGGTAGGTCAGTCAACGTGGCAAGTTTGGTGCTTTTCCGAATAATGCGGTCCGAGAAAAACTCCGGACAAAATATGGCCGGAAAGAAAGAAAGAGAGAAAGAAAGAAAGAAAGAAAGAAAGAAAGAAAGAAAGAAAGAAAGAAAGAAAGAAAGAAAGAAAGAAAGAAAGAAAGGAAGGAAGGAAGGAAGGAAGGAAGGAAGGAAGGAAGGAATTAAGAATTCTTGGAAAAACAAAATGTCTGGGTTGGCACCCAGACATAATGAAAACATTGTCGACCAAAACGACATTCTTGTCACAGTGATAGATAATTTCAGTCGTAAATTTGAACTCTGTTCATAAATGCACAAGATAGCGAGATATCATATGTTCATGCTCCTAAACACTCATGCTCGCCACTTCGTTGCTGTTAGTTCATAGTTTGAATGGGCACGTAGACACTTTGTACAGAGACCATGTCTAAACCGCCTTTCCTGTGTGCAGACCCAGCCAGGTTAGGACCGGCGAACACCTCGTCCGAATTTATTTACATGTGTCATAATATTGTACGCAGACCTACGTGCACTTTGGTCCAATATAATTTCAAAATATACTGTTTTTACATATGGTAACTTTTAAAGCCTTATGTGCTTGCTTGAACTCGTTTGAAAAAGGATGTGCTTGCTAGTAGCAGTAATACTGATAATTGACGCCACCATCCATACAAAGGGGATAGAGCGTGTGTATATATATATGTATGTATATATGTATGTATGTATGTATATATACATACATACATGTATATATATATATATACACATGTATGTATGTATGTATATATATATACATACATACATACATGTATATATATATATATATATATATATATATATATATATATATATATATATATATATACTGTTCATGCCGTCACAAAGAGAGACAGACAGACAGACAGACAGAGAGAGGTAGGTCATGTGACCACATGCATTTAACGTTATTCAAATGACAGTTTATGAATTTGAATATTTGGAGAAGCTACGCATATAGTACGACATTAATTTGAATTTCTTGCAACACTTGTTGTGGCATGTAGGCCTATGGCATGACTTATTTCATGGTGAAGCTTTTGTGTGTGTGTGTTTGGAAGTTTTGTTCTCTAGTTGTGAAGGACACACAAACAGAGAGAGAGAGAGAGAGAGAGAGAGAGAGAGAGAGAGAGAGAGAGAGAGAGAGAGAGAGAGAGAGAGAGAGAGAGAGAGAGAGAGAGAGAGCGCTTGTACTGAGGTACTTCCTTCTCTTTCTTTTTAACAGAGACCGCTCTTGGAATGAAATGAAATGAAATGAAAAGAAATTGAATGGTTGCGCGCTGTTTCAAGCCCTTTGCCTTATGCCTTCGATTTCATCGTGCCCAGACGGGCGCCTTCAATCTGGCGACATCAAGTTTGGCAATTTCATGACTGCGTTTCGAGTCGCTGCTCGGCATTTGATCTTGACAGGCACACAGCAGCACGTCGTTTCAATGGTACCTAAAATTGTCACTAGTGGGAAGCCAGTTTAATTTTATACTGTAACTTGAATTACTAAGATTTAATACAGATATTATGAACTAGGTCCAATGTTTTTGTACAAGAATTCCAAATGTTAAATTATGAAATATATATTTAGTTAAAATGGAAGAATCGGAAATAACTGTGAGCGATAATTTTAAACACACATTTGTCTATCACAATATGATAATATTTTTACTGTCTGGGATTCTTATTTTAATATTATGTACACGTCTTCTTCAGCAATTCGGTGTCAACATTATATTGTATATACAACTATATAATTTGTGACGGAGCTTAAGCTCTAAATAAGAGAAAAGTAAACATTTTGCGCGCCGCCGTTTCAAAGATACTTGGCCATGGGACAGCATTAAAAACTTTATAGTGACCGACCAGCCCTGATGAAAGAAAGTAAGCTAGTACCTGGCCACCTCCTTCTTTTTCCTTGTGACACAGACCGTTTTTGAATGAAATGAAATGACAGGTTACGCGCTGTTTTAAACCCTTTGCCTTGTGCCCTTGTCACAGATACTGGGAACTGAACGAATAAACGAAAATTAGAAGTAAATGAGATCTTTATGAAAGGATCAAGACTTGTTGGTACAAGAAACTGCACAAGGTATGAATTAGTGAATTAGTGGACACTTTAAATAACACTCCCAATATTATGAAGGATAAAGTACAGACCCATAGTAAATCTGTTTTTTCTTCTTGGACAAAAATGTATTTTATTGACAGGTACTGTTATGTTTATTCATAGCCAAACTGCTATATCCGTAATATGTGATAAATCCATTATGTTGTTACCTATTCCGCAATATATCTATAATGATGATGTAATTTAACTAACCTGGAGCCTAGAAGCAAATAGTAAGTGTAACCAATTCTGGATCATATCCTAAATGAATATCTTATAATGTCAGGGTGCCAACCAAGACATACTTTTTTTCTCAAAATTTTTCTTCTTTCTTTCTTTCTTTCTTTCTTTCTTTCTTTCTTTCTTTCTTTCTTTCTTTCTTCTTTCTTTCCTTCTCCTCCACCTCCTCCTCCTCCTCCTCCTCCTCCTCCTCCTCCTCCTCCTCCTCCTCCTCCCCTCCTCCTATCTTCTCCTTCTCCTTCTCCTCCTTCTCCTTCTCCTTCTCCTTCTCCTTCTCCTTCTCCTTCTCCTTCTCCTTCTCCTTCTCCTTCTTCTTCTTCTTCTTCTTCTTCTTCTTCTTCTTCTTCTTCTCTTCTTCTTCTTCTTCTTCTTCTTCTTCTTCTTCTTCTTCTTCTTCTTCTTCTTCTTCTCCTTCTCCTTCTCCTTCTTCTTCTTCTTTCCGCAACATGATTTGTCCGGACACCATCCTATCTATAATGTTTAAACTTGGCGTGGTAACAAAGCTAGTAGAGAAGTTGACTGTCTGATTTGGAATAATCAACATGTTAAAAATTTTGCAAATAAAGGCCTTTCTAAATTTAAAAGCTCCATATCTTCCACGGTATTGTAGATAGACACAAAATTTTAATGGGCACATACAGGTGTGTGACACCTGAATAGCTTAAGCCAGGAGAACCAAAAAGTGATATGTCTACCAGGTCTCTTTTTTTTTTTTTTTTTGCAGAAGTAATGAAATTTGGGTATTGAGTGATTAGGCCTATACATTTTGGAAACACTATAGTCTGTAGTTAAAGAATGTTTCAAAGGTTGAGAGGACCGGTTTAAAACCACCAGTTGCCTTTTATGAATGACTGCCTGTCTCAAGTCAGGAGTGAAATTTGTTTCTTCACATTGGTATTGGGAGATGAATGTTGATGGTTTGGTAACTCTGGAATCTCTTTGCTGACATTGTTGGGTTTGGAATTTATGAATATGGGTTATGTTTTTCTGTACTATTCAAAACTATCATAGATAGAGGTGCCATTCCAACTTCAATTTATGGGTTTATGACATAGCTGCATCCAATCATAGATCGTCGTTTGCCTCGACGATCTATGATCCAATGAGCCATGATCCGAAGTTGTATAATTCTAATTTATCCAAATAAGATGAACACAACAAATTTAAATCTTGAATAACTTGAAAACTATTATACATAGAGGTATCATTCCAACTTCAATTTGTAGGTATATGGCATAGCTGCATCCAATGAACCATAAACCAAATTTGTAGGCTTTTAATTTATGCAAATTATGCAAGTACACAAACTTAAGTCTTGAATAGCTTCAAAACTATTACAGATAATAGTGTCATTCAAGCTTCACTTCATAAATTTGTGACATGGCCACATCCAAAGAACCAAGAACCAAAGTTGACGCATTCTACTGTGTGCAAATTAGCGTAATACACGAAATTCAGATTATGTTGAACAATGGCAAAGTGTAGCACTTCAAATTGTTCTCATTTTGAATGCACCCAGACAGGTCTGTTGTGAAGCAAATTTTTTTTTAATCATCCTTCTGTGAAGGTGGCTTCCATGATAGCGGCGATTTTCGCCGTAATAGGAGTCTCCCCACCTGCTATCATGTAAAGTACACACGACGCTTTATTATGGTGAAATAACAGTATGATGAGTCTGAGTCTAAGCAATCGCTTGGCTGGTTAATTGCATTACCAGAAAAAAATTAGCTTGCTTGCATTTGGTTTTCCAAGAATTCTTTCTTTCTGTCTGGGTACAAACCCTGACATGCTGTTTTTCTTCGGATTCTTTCTTTCTTTCCATGGGACCCAAATTTGTCCACGCGGAATCTCCGAAACTGCTGCACCTGTAATCACCATATTTGGCACATAGATTCATCTACCAGTAAGTTGTGCACCTGGGTATTGATTGTCATGTTGTTCATTATTATGCAAATTAGGGGCAATTAAAATTTTAAAAGCTTAATATCTTGTAATCTATCACAGAAAGAGATACCATTTTAACATCAATTCATAGGTTGATGATTAAGCCCTATATGTTGACCTTTGGAGCAAAGTTGTAGGATTTTAATCATTGAAAATTAGGCACATATATAACATTTAAATCCTGAATATCTTCAAAACTATTATAGATAGAGATACCAAACCAACGTCAATTTATAGGATTGTAATACAGCCCTATGCATATAGCAGTGAAGCAAAGTTATGGGATTTCAATTTATGCAAATTTGGCACATATACAAAATTTAAATTTTGAATATCTTTAAAACTATTATACATAGAGATGCCAAACAAACATCTATGCATATATAGGTTTGTGAGCCGTATCCATTCAACATTGAAGCAAGGCTGTAGGATTTTAATTTAGGCAAATTTGACACATATGCCAGGTGAACACATTCTGTATTATGGATATACCATTGAAATCTATTATTAAATTTCAGAACCTGCAAACAATTCCCGGTCGGAAGTCCACAAATCTATCATTGGCAGCAAATGAAATGCAGCATTGCAAATGATCCTGATCTTTAAGGCACGCAAACAAATTTGCTGTGCAGCAATTCTACTTCGCTAGTTATGTTTGGGTGCAAACCCAGACACTTTGTTTTCTTTCTTGCTTTCCTTCTCTCTTTCTTTCTTCATTACGACCAAATTTTGTCTGGAGCTTTCTCCTACACTATTGTTCCAAAGACCAAGAAAACTTGCCATGGTGACTAACCTACCAGTGAAATTGTGCATATTTTTTGGAATACTATTGATGTTTGAAATTATGCAAATTAAGGGCTATTAAAATATCAAAACTCCATATCTTCCGAACTATTGCAGACAGACACAAAATGTGTATGGGCATGTTTAAGTTTGTGACACCCGCCAATAATGTGGACAGTAAATAGAGTTTGTAGAATTTTAAATTATGCAAATTAGGGCATTGAAAATTTTAAAAGTTAAATATCTCCAAAAATATTATAGATAGAGATGCCATTCCCTTTCAATTTAAAAGTTTTTGACACAGTTGCATCTAATGAACCATGAACCAAAGTCTTAGAATATTAATTTATGCAAATAAGATGAATACAAAAAACTAAAATGTTGAATAACTTCAAAACTATTATACAAGGAGGTGCATACCAACTTCAATTTGTAGGTATGTGACATAGCTGCATCCAATGAACTGTGAACCAAAGTTATAGGATTCTAATGTATGCCAATCATGTGAATATGCACAATTTAAATCTTGAATGGCTTCAAAATTATTATACATAGAGGAGTCATTCCAACTTCAATTGAAAGGTTTTCAACTCAGCCGCATCCAATGAACCAAAATCATAAAATATCAATTTATGCAAATAAGGCAAATACACAAAATTTAAATCTTGAATAGCTTCCAAACTATTATAGATAGAGTTGTCATTCGAATTTTAATTTGTAGTTTTGTGACATACAGCTGCATCTTATGAACCACGAACCAAAGTTGTAGAATTTTAATTTATGCAAATTGGGTGAATACCCCAAATTTAAATGTTCAATAACTTCAAAACTATTATAGATAGAAGTGCCATTATGGCTTCAATTAAAAGGTTTGTGATATAGGTGCATCCAATGAACCAAAAGTTGTAGCATTTTATTTTTTGCAAATTAGGTTAATACACAAAATTTAGACTATATTGAACTATGGCGAAGTGTAGCATTCAAACTGTTCTCATTTTAAAGGCACGCAGACATTTTTGTCATGAAGCAAATCTTCTTTTCTAGGTATCATTATTAAATTTTATTATTATTATTATTATTATTATTATTATTATTATTATTATTATTATTATTATTATTATTATTATTATTATTATTATTATTATTATTATTATTATTATTATTATTATTATTATTATCATTGTTATGAAATTCAGTACATGTATACATTCCTAGACCCGAAAAACATATTTTTTTATAAACGGACTTAATGTTTATCTATTTGTGTCAAAATACTAATAGCATCACAAAAGTACGACCATGTATGGACCGGAGTGGCAGTAAACTTTCTTTGTTCCTATTTATGTCTGGGTGCAAACCCAAACGTATTGTTTTTCCTCCGGTTCTTTATTATGTCTGGGTGCCAACCCAGACACAGACATTTTGTTTTTCCAAGGACCGGAGTGGCAGTAAACTTTCTTTCTTTGTTCCTATTTATGTCTGGGTGCAAACCCAAACGTATTGTTTTTCCTCAGGTTCTTTATTATGTCTGGGTGCCAACCCAGACACAGACATTTTGTTTTTCCAAGAATTCTTTTTCCATTCTTTCTTTCTTTCTTTCTTTCTTTCTTTCTTTCTTTCTTTCTTTCTTTCTTTCTTTCTTTCTTCTTTACGATCAAATTTGTCCGGAGTTTCACTATTTTTTCAAAACAAACACCAAACTTGCCATGGTGACTCACCTACTGTTGAAATTGTGCACCTGGCTTGCAGTAGTCAAGATGCTTAAAATTATGCAAATTAGGGAAAATCAAAAGTTTAAAAGTTCCATATCTTCCAAACTATTACAGATGGACACAAAATTTCAATGGGCATGTATAGGTTTATGACACATGCCAATATAATGGACAGTAAATGAAAGTTGTAGAATTTCAAAATAGCTTATCAGAGGCATTGGAAAATATCTTCAAAACTATTATAGATAAAAATGCCATTCAACTTCAATTTATAGGTTTGTGGCAAAGCCGCATCCAATAAACCATGAACCAAAGTTGTAGTATTTTAATTGATGCACATTAGGTGAATGCACAAAATTTAAATCTTGAATAGGTTCAAAACTATTATGGATAAAGGTGCCATTCCAACTTCAAGTTAGAAGTTTGTGGCAAAGCCGCATCCAAGGAACCATGAACCAAAGTTGTAGTTTAATTTATGCAAATTATAGGTGAATGCACAAAATTTAAATCATGAATAGCTTCAAACCTACTGTAGATAGTGGGGCCATTCAAGCTTCACTTTATATGCATGTGACATTGCCACATCCACTGAACCAAGAACCAAAGTTATATAAGTTGTAGCATTTTAACTTATGCAAATTTGGCTAATGCACAAAACTTAGATTATGTTGAACAATGGCAAAGTGTAACATTTCAAACTGTTCTCATTTTGAAGGCACCCAGACAGATTTGCTATGAATCTGGGTGCCAACCCAGACATTTAGTTTTTCTAAGAATTCTTTTTTTCTTTCCTTCTTTCTTAGTTCTTTATAACCAAATTTTTCCGGAGATTTTCTCGAACACTATTTTCCCAAAACCACCAAACTGCCATGGTGACTCACCTACCGGTGAAATTGTGCACCCGGCTTGGAATAGTTTAGATGTTTAAAATTATGCAAATCTTGAATGCCTTCAAAACTGTCCATTTCAACTTCACTCTAAATGTTTGTGACATGGGCGCATCCAATGAACCATGAACCAAAGTTGTAGGATTTTAATGTATGCGAATATACAAAATCTAAATTTTGAATAACTTAAAAACTATTAATATTATACATAGAGGTACCACTGCAACTTCAATTTGTAGGTTTAGGACATAGATGCATCCAATGAACCATAAACCAAAGCTGTAGGCTTTTAGGGTGCACTATAAAGTAAAGAGTTTATGCGCGAAGTCTCCGATGAAGTGCCACTGACAAGTTGGCATGGTACATGCATTCAGTGATCTCCAGCAGATGTTGTTTCAGAGGGAGACCAATATTGTGTGTGAAATTGAGACACACAGTATTTTGCTGTCAGATACATGAGTTTTTTTAACTGAACCTTGCATCAGGTGAGATGTTCTGTGTTGTCAATTTATCTTTAATTTGTCTAGTGACCACCAGGTGTCATATTTGTACAGCAATTAAAAAGAAAATTCCGCCGAAAACTGTTTTGTAATTTGATCAACAATTGACTGCTTTAATTCTTAAGTGCACCCTTAAGCCTTTTGCCTTATGCCTTTTTATTTCATCGTTCACAGACGGGCGCCTTTAGTCTGGCGACATAAAGTTTGGTATGACTACGTTTCGAGCCGGGCTTCCAGCCTCTGCACGGAAGTTGATCTTGAAAGGCATACATCAGCACAATCGTTTCAATGGTACCTAACATTGCCACTAGAGGGCAGCTAGTTTAATTTTTTTTTTTTTACTGCAACGTGAATTAGTAAGAATAGGTGCAAATATAATGGATTAGGTTAATTTTTTTGGTACAACAAATTAAATTATAAAATAATAAAAAATATTGGATAAAAAATGATAAAATAGGAACTTGCAATAAGCAATAATTTTACAAACATATTTTAATATTACAATATGGTAATATTTGTCCCATCTAGGTTTTGCATGTTAATATTGTACCTAATATTTTCTTCGACTGCTTTCATCACATTGTAATTATAGCTTATTTAATTTATGAAGGAGCGGAAGCTCCAAACAAGGTCAAAAGTAAATAATTGAGCTTGCCCCTTGTCACAAATAGAGGGAAATGAGGCTACAGAGAACATTTGATAGCTTAACCGCTGTAAGAGATACCGGGAAGTGGGCCAACATAAAAAATTCTGGCTGTCACCTGCCGGCCTTCAATGAATAAACGAAGAAGCATCTTTGTGACAGGATCAAGACTTGGTGCAAGGAGTTGCATAAGGCATGAATTACTATGAAAGATAAAATTCAGACTCATAGTAAAATCTGGATTTTCTTCTTACACACAAATGTGTTTTATTGATAAGTGCTCTTAGGCCTATGTTTGATCAGAGTCAAATTGCTCTTTCTGTAATATGATAAACCAATATATTTGTTATGCATTCCGCAATATATCTGTAACGATGATGTAATTTAACTTACCTGGAGAATGGAACAAACAGTAGATGTAACCCATTCTGGATCATATCTTAAATGAATATCTGACTTTCATTCATCTTTCTGTCAATGTGGCTTCCATGATATCGGCGCTTTTCGCCTTAATGGAAGTGTCCCCACCTACTATCATATGTACACGCTGTGCTTTATTATGGTTGAATAAAAGAACTGAGTCTAGTCTGAGCCTGAGGCTGAGCGATCGTTTGGCCGGTGAATTATATTACCACCAAAAAAAAAAAAAAAATGAAGAAGAAAAAATGAAAAAAAAAAAAAAAAAAAGGAAAAAAAAGAAAAAAAATAGAATAAAAAATAGCTTGTTTGCTGTTTGTTTTTCCGAGAACTCTTTCTTTCTTTCATTTTTTTCCCCGTCTATCTGGGTGCCAACCGAGACATATTGTTTTACCTCAGATTTCTTCTTTCTTTCCATGACACCCAAATTAGGGCACGCAGAATCTCCGAAACTGCTGCACCTGCAATAGATTCATCTACCAGTAAAGTTGAGCACTTGGGTATTGAATTGCCATGTTGTACATAATTATGCAAATTAGGGGCAATCAAAATTTTAAAATCTTCATATCTTCCAAACTATCACAGAAAGAAATACCATTCCAACTTCAATTCATAGATTTATGATGAAGCCCTATATATTGAGCTGTAAAGTAAAGCTGTAGAATGTAAACATATCATATGCAAATTAGGCACATATGTAAAATTTAAATCATGATTCTTTCTAGTTATTATTATTATTATTATTATTATTATTATTATTATTATTATTATTATTATTATTATTATTATTATTATTATTATTATTATTATTATTATTATTATTATTATTATTGAATTCAGCACATGTATTGTATGCATTTCTGGATCCGAAAACCCAAACTTTTAACAAACGGACTTCATTAATGTTTATTTATTTCTGTCATAACACTAATAGCATCACAAAAGCTCGCTAATGCATGGACAGGAGTTGCACTAAACTTTCTTTCTTTCTTTCTTCGTTATATTTTCTTCCTTCTTCGCGACCAAATTTGTCCGCAATTTTTCGCAGACATAATTATCCAGAAAAACCCAAATTGCCATGCTGACTGACCTACCAATGAAATTGTGTATAGTGTTTGGAAAAGCCATGATTTTTTTTTAAATTATGCAATTTGGGGACAATTTAAAGTTTTAAAGCTCCATATATTCCAAACTATTGCTGACAGACTCAAAATTTCAATGTGTATGTACAAGTTTGTGACACAATAAAGAGTAAATGACAGTTGTAGAATTTTGAATTTATGCTAATTAAGGGAACTGAAAAATTTAAAAGTTGAATATCTCCAAAACTAATATTTTGACGTGCCAGGGGTTTGCCTCTCCGCAAAGTCGGCAAAATGATCAGCTTAAGTTTTTGGTAGCGTGTTTATACCGATGGATTTTACCGCTCAGGTTCTCAGCTTCAGGCAGGTTCCCCGGACACCCTCACAATAACGGATATCTAGATTTCTTATTTGGGACTTCAAATATAGGCAACGTCAATGTTGCAAGTTCAATTTCTGGGCATTTTTCACATTCACCATTCTCCCGTTTGGAGACATTCATTCTGTTAAGTTCTGCAGTTCACGCAAGACTTTCAGAAACCCCACGCGTCAATTATTCACTTTCATACACACCAAGACCAGTAAGAGTTGCGTAAAGTTTAACAATTTAATAACACCACACACACTGAAATTTATACATATTTACAATCATCGGATGCCATGGCAAAACACTTTCTATATACAATACTGCAGCAGTACGATCACAATATCACATCACAAAACACTGGCTATTTACAACAGTACGCCACACTATTTACATTATCCCCAGCCCTGTTGTACCATAATCCATATTCGGGACCCTCCCTGAGTTGCCAAACTTCTCCACAAGCGTTTTACTTTTGTTGGAGCTTACCCAGTAAAACTACATGTGCCTGTAGTACTGCATGCTCCAGTGGCAAGAATCTGCCCACTGGCCAATCTGCAAATTCTGGATTTTGCTGTCCGATTCGAAAGACAGTGAAATGTGAGGAGCACCCCTTTTGGTTTGCTTGAACTGTTTTACTTCTGGGGAAAGGCTTCCCCGCTTCCCAGCCTTTTGATTGGTTGGGAAGTAAGGTCTGTGCTTCCCGCAATTTGATTGGGGGGAAGCAAAACTTGGCAGCGCTCCAACTCAGAGTTTGTCGATTTCATGACTGCACGTGCTAAAATTTTACAACCACACGTGCCCAGTGCAACTGAGGTTACTACAATGTACTCGCTGACCTGTATCAATCCTGGTGAAATAAACACGGGCTTCCCCAGGGAAGCGCAGGCTTTCAACGCAGATAATTTAGCTTCCCAGCTAAACAGATTAAATGCATGCAATGATAGCTTGACCAAGCACATGAGCAACACATGAGCAACACATGATGTTTACCTAATGAGTTTACAATAATCTAAAATCAGGTTTCTCTTCCACTACAATGCTAAACAATATTCCAATGGCAATGGCATTTGACAATAGAAGTGACTGCTTTCCAAATGTATGAGGTGCTTCCCTCAATTTGTAATTAGCTTCCCTGAGCTAGTCTACTGTGAAAGTAAGTTGAACGTTCACATACACAATAAATAATACATAGCCAAGTCAAAATACCATAACTCCAGTATATAGTAGCCGCTTTTCTCTTTGTATCCTAAACAATGAGAAACAAGTAGGCCCTACTCAAGTGATAAGAAATGGCTTCTCCAGGCATTACACAATTACAATGGTTTCTCCAGCCATAATACAAATTACAATGAAGCCGTTAGTCATACAGCGAGAGGTTTTACAGTACCATGGACAATCTAAATGATAAATTTGTAGTCTAAATAAGTAAAGATTATTTCCGGTAAGTTGCTGTTCACAACTAAAATAATAATAAATGCATGTGCTTCCCAGATAAATCAATTACAGGTAAGAAATGAAAGTTGTTACTGCGAGCAATCCAGATATTTACACAATATTCACGTCCAGGTAAGGTGTTGACAATATCTTGTTTCCTTAGTGGGAAGCCACTCTAAAATATAATTACCGGTACTTATACAACAGTTAATGCAGGTAGGTTACTCACAGTGTTATCACACTACTTGGAAGTTACTTTGAATATACATGTACAGGTAAGACCAGTAATTTTATGACTGGTATTTGAACGGGGCTAGGAGAGAGAGAGAGAGAGAAAGAGAGAGAGAGAGAGAGAGAGAGAGAGAGAGAGAGAGAGAGAGAAAGAGAGAGAGAGAGAGAGAGAGAGAGAGAGAGAGAGAGAGAGAGAGAGAGAGAGAGAGAGAGAGAATACAATGTACAATATCTATAAAAATGGTTGCAGGGTGAACCCCTGGTCTGCACAATATAGATGCCATTCCAAATTAATTCATAGGTTTGGGGCAAAACCGCATGTAACGAACTACAAACCAAAGTTGTTGAATTTTAATTTATGCAAATTAGGTGAATATGCAAAATTGAATCTTAAATAGCTTCAAAACTATTATAAATAGATGTGTCATTTAACTTCAAATTATGGGTTTGTGACATAGCCCCATCCAATTAACCATGAACTAAAGTTGTACAATTGTACTTTATGCAAATAACGTGAATGCACAAAATTTAAATGTTGAATAACTCCAAAACTATTATAAATGGAGGTGCCATTCCAACTTTAATTTAATGCTTTGTGATATAGCCGCATCTAATGAACTATGAACTAAAGTTGTTGAATTTCAATTCATGCAAATTAGGTGAATACACAAAATTTTAATCTTGAATGCTTCAAAACTATTATAGATAGAAGTTCCATTTCAACTTCAATTTATAGGTCTGTGACATAGGTGCACCCCATGAACCAGAGTTGTAAGATTTTAAATTATACAAATGAGGCAAATACACAAACTTAAAATCTTGAATAACTTCAAAACTATTATAGATAAAGGTGTCATTCAGATTTCAGTTGATACGTTTGTGACATGGACACGTCTGATGAACCAAGAACGAAAGTTGTAGCATTTTGATTTTAATTAATGCAAATTAGGCTTATATACACAAGATTTAGATAATGTTGAACATATATATTGCAAGGTGTAGCATTTCAGACTGTTCTCATTTTGAAGGCACCCAGACAAATTTGCAGTGAAATCTTTTCCCCTTTTCTTCTTTGTTTTTAACTTTTTAACAGGCGTAAATCGGTTCTTTAAATGAAGGGAATGGAGCTGAGAGGTTGCGCGCTATCTTCTTCTTCTTCTTCTTCTTCTTCTTCTTCTTCTTCTTCTTCTTCTTCTTCTTCTTCTTCTTCTTCTTCTTCTTCTTCTTCTTCTTCTTCTTCTTCTTCTTCTTCTTCTTCTTCTTCTTCTTCTTCTTCTTCTTCTTCTCCTTCTCCTTTTGTGGGGGTAGTGGGTGGTAGTTTTATGTTTTGAATTTCGTCGCCCACAAACTGGCGTCTTCAGTGTGGTGGCCCAACAGTTGGCATTTGCATACATAATTGCATTTCGAGTTGGGTTTGGCACACAAAACCCACCGATTAGGCTGGGGAACAATCTACCAGGTTCGAGGGGAAGTAAGAAACAAGAGGCCCATGAGCCTAATGCTCTGCTGGTATAGTGGCCATATTGCCCGTACATCTTCATTGCAAAGTTGGGAGTCCTCAAGCGGCTTCTGAACATATAAAACTTACGTGATTGTCTTATTTGTCCACAAGATGGCCCTTTGCTCCACATGTAATCAAAGCTTATTTATGATGGATGTTGTTGCATGCGGAGAGGCAACTTTCTATCTTCAGTGACCTTGGGACAGAAGATCAAGGTCATCCAGATTATGTAATACAAGAGGGCCATGGGTCTGGTGCTCTGCTGACATTGCCATTGGTGCCCAAGTTACACCCTGCCATTACAAAGTCACCTCTTTCAACTTTACAGGCATGGTGACCTCACAAAACTGATATTACATAACATTCTAACATTAGATATAGTTTATATATCCTATAAATTTGGCAAGTCTAATCGAATTGTTTTTCAAGATATCGAATTTTATATCGTAATACACTTTTGACTCATAATTTCCGTCAAATTATAGATGGTGGAAGCCACTTGTATGATTTGTAACTGAGAGTTTGACCTCCCCCACAATCCCACCAAATTTGGTGAAGCTCCACCGAAAATTAAAAACGCTGGAGTGTTCACAATATTTGCACATTTTGATCCCTATATTGTAAACTGTAAATTGCTTTCTTTTAGCGTGTTTAAATTTTCATGATTTTTATATTTATGACATTTCGCTGTAGTTTTAATGTTGGAGATTATTCCTATTCAAACAATGTTAAAATACTATTTCACTTCGTTTTTATCTGCAAGGTTTTGCTGTGTTTGTAAGACTACAAAGACTCCAGCAAAATTAAAGCAATTTACAGTAACATTCTCGGTGGCGTCACCAATATCGAAAGAGACCTAGATATTCATACACCCTATAAGTCTTCATAGTTGTATAAGGCTATTGTTAAACTTGAAAACTGTGGACATTTTTTTTTATCAAATTTGATAACACGTTAATCTGCAAATCTTGGGGACAGCCATGGACCCGTGACAAAAATGGCGCCAAACTAAGCCAATATATTTATGCACCATCTGGAAGCAAGACTCCTCAACTCTTACGCACTGAAACATATGTGGCTAACAGATGATATTTGGCTAATCTGGCAACACGGGGCACCGACACTACGAGATTTCATTACACGCGCCAATAACTTTCACCCAACGATGAAATTCGCAACTTATCTAACCAATCTCAAACAAAGTTAAATTTCTGGGACGTTCTGGTCAAACCGGACCACAATAACCAGCTATCAACCACGCTTTATGTGAAACCCATGGACTCATTTATATTTTCATTATAACTCTTGCCACCCTATACATACGAAAAATTCAATGCCATGAAGTCAGGCTCTAAGAATCGGACGCATTTGCTCCACAAATCCAGAAATTTCAACAACAACAACAACAATAACAACAACAACAATAATAATAGTGATAATAATAATAATAATAATAATAATAATAATAATAATAATAATAATAATAATAATAATAATAATAATAATAATAATAATAATAATAATAATAATAATAATAATAATAATTTTATTGAACCCTTGATGTCGGGGAAAAGAAAATATGCAAATACACACACAGTCAAATCATAAAAATTAATACACCGCATGGATTATAACATATGGCAGATAAATTATTTAACACAGTAAACAGATTCAAAGGGCCATGACTAACGTTGGTGCTAAGAATGTTCGTATTCGCATGGTCGGATGAAGTTTTCATGATATAGGCCTATAAGGAGTCTACAACTCCATCAGCGGAATTAGAGCAAGGAGTATTGGGAGAGACAGTTTTGCCATCATCAGAATTAACATAAAAAGGGGGAGAGTCCTTGTGCACATACTCTATAGATAATAGTGTCAGTTAAAGTAGCCTTCACAGTAGAGCCCCGCTCGAGGGCTGGTCTTCCCGATCTGAGAAAAAAATGGGCAGATCGGGAACGATCGTGTTTGGGTCGGGTAGAAAGCGTAATAATGGCACTATTTTGGTCAGCAGTGGGTCGGAATAAGCGGTCAGAGCTATGGAACTTCTACTCTAAACTACCAACTGATTAGACTATCATTATGATACCCACACACCAGAATTAACTGGGCATTTGGTTATCAAATTCAATTTCATTTCAATGTCACATTTGAGTGGAATGAACATGTGAACATTGAGAAATTATACTGCTTCATACTGTAATCCATGTGTCCAGCCATAATCAGCAATATATAAACGAGAATGTACTACTTTAGAACCCCCATAGATGTATAGTCGTATCCAAATAAAAAAAATTATGAAATCGTGCAAATTCAAGGGCATATGTATGCAGCATACACATCCTCCTAAAAGTAGCCTATATGGGTAATAGAGGACAATAAACATGACACAATATGATCCATAATCATATGATGCAGCCAGATCAAAAAGTGTCTGTATATCAGCAAACAAATCATTCTACTAAACAAATTATCACCGATTGATATTGCTGTGACAAATAACATTTTGGTATCAATTTTAAGAATGAATATATATTGCTATGGCAAATGGCATTTTGGTAGCAATTTTAAGAATGACTATATATGTATGTATAATGCAAGGGCATACTCAGGGTCCTATCCAGGTCCCTAAGGCGATTGTTGAAAAATGCACTGTAAAGTACCTTAATTTTCCTGTTATATATATATATATATATCCTTTCATTTTGTTGATGACCCAAAACTGCTGATGACCCTCAAATTGGTTCACGTGGTTAAATATAAACCATCTTCAGCAATAATTTCAGGTAGATCGATTCGTAGACGGAAGGTTCAGAAGGTTCAGAGAGTCAAAGCAGGCTGATACAATGTTTGTTTTATGCATTTTGACATTTATTAAATGCCCATGCATATCATGACAATAAATACTGTCCTATTATCCAATCAATGCAGAACATTGAACCTGTCAACATGCTTGCTATATGCCATTTTTCACTTATTCGACATATCATGAAAATCTACATGTATACTGTTTGATTATTGCACTGTTTAATAATCACTGCAAACATTACCTTTTTCCAAGCTTAGTATAAGCAAGGACTCTTAATGTAGACTCCTTGGTATAAGCCATTGGTCATTTATTCAATAAAATTTGACAATCTAATTGCCATTTATTGGCGAGTTTCCTTTCGTGTAATCTTACAATGCAACAAGGAATAGGTGAACTCAATATTGTCGGTTTAGAGGAAAATGCATGACAAATCCCCAGTCTGAAATTTCATGTACTTGTAGGTGTATAAAGATGTCACAGTCCATTTACCCCCACCCCCAGTCCATTTACCCCCCACCCCCACCCCCACCCCCACACACAAACACACATGGGGTATTGCGAGGGGGTGGGGGGGGTCGTTGCGCTAGCAGAACAGAATGAAAAGATACTCTAGATAGTCAGTTTGACATGAACCCCTTCCATTTTTAAGTCCCCGTATGACTCATGTGGACTTCAAAATGGTAGGGGTGTATGTCACCCTATAATGACACCCAGTATTTGGATGAATAAATCAGAGTGTAAAATAGTGTATCTGTTAAAAAAAGGTGAACACATAAACTAGATGATCTGAAGTGATCCTGCGCTCAGCTGAATCAAAAACTTTCATAGAACAATGTGTATCTATGCTTCAATATGATGATGATGATGATGATGATGATGATGATGATGATGATGATGATGATGATGATGATATACAAGTGTGCTTGCCCAAGTTACGACTTGTTATTAAGTTCTTAAAGCACAAAAAATCAGCTAAAATTTCTCATTTTATCATTTCTTTTTAGAAATAGGGCATAATCATTTTGGACAGCACTTCCACCAGAGGTGTTCACCACCATATTTGAAGTGAATCTGGCAGACGGTTTCAAAAAATAAACCCCAAAACGTGAATTGTGGATAGATGATGTACGAACAGAGAACAGAAAGCAGACAAGATGTGGATGGACCACAGATAATCCTAAAATGTCTGCTCATCTGACAGAGATTGTCAGCTGGACTTGCATAAATTAAAATACTAAGCAAACATTGTTCATATACTGAACCCCAATGAAAGTATCCACATGCCAATTTTGAAGTATTTTATTGTTTATACTTGAAACATTTCATACCTAGACGTGCTTAGAACTTAACAAAGCATTCACTTTTCTGGCGTAAAAATAATGTCACGCTCTACCGACATTAACGTCACTTACAGGCAAAAAATGTCATTAACTGCCCTAATTGAAAGTCACACAAATTTTTCTGTTCAATATGGGATGTGGCCACCTCGAGCATCAACACATGCTATACATCTGCGGCGCATACTGCTGACCAGGGTTTGAATTCTGTGTTGGGGAACATTATTCCATTCTTCCTGCAGAGCTTGGATCAGCTGGTTTCGGGTAGTAGGCCTAGGTGTCCTCCGTTGAATACCTTGGCCTAACTGATCCCACAAATGTTCAATAGGGCTCAGATCGGGTGAGAACGCTGGCCATTCCATGACATTGATGTTGTTCTCATTGAGAAAGTTCATTGTTAATCTTGCAGAGTGTGCACGTGCATTGTCCTGCTGAAAGATCGCCAGATCTTGATGCTGCTCCATAAATGGGACCATGTGCGGCTCCAGCACCTCATCAATGTACCGCCTAGCATTGAGGATCCCTTGAATGACCACTAGGGGTGTCCGGTAGCGGTTGCTGATGCCTGCCCACACCATGACAGAGGGTCCACCCCATCGATCTGCCTGACGGACACAGGCATCTGCATATCTCTCCCCAGTCCGGCGCCACACACGTTCTCTGCCATCTGCTCTGCTGACACAAAAACGGGACTCGTTAGTAAAAAGGACGGTATTCCACTGCTGGCGAGTCCACCTGGAGTGTGCTCTACACCACTGCAGTCGTCTTTCTCTTCTGGGTTGGGTCAGCAGGTTACCCCTGTAAGGTCTTCTGGCTGTTAGGCCACTGCTCCTCAGTCGCCTCTCCACAGTAGAACTACTGACAGGACGGTGATTCACCCCTTGAGTCTC
The DNA here is from genome assembly GCA_964020975.1 of Hermodice carunculata. Taxonomy (NCBI): domain Eukaryota; kingdom Metazoa; phylum Annelida; class Polychaeta; order Eunicida; family Amphinomidae; genus Hermodice; species Hermodice carunculata. The sequence continues at coordinate 65,737,773 of OZ026614.1, read as the reverse complement.
ACGGGCTGTTTGGGCTGCTGTACGGAAACGGTCTCGCAGGTGCATCAGCCGGATGTGACGGTCTTGGCCAGGTGTTGTCACTCTTTCTCGGCCAGGCCTAGGCCGATCATCTACGGATCCAGTTTCTTGTTGCCGTTCAATTAGTCGTTGGATGGTGCGCCGAGTACACCCCATTCTTTGTGCGATTTGAGTGATTGGGACTCCACCCTCTGCAAGCCCCAAAGCATGGTGTCTTTGACCTTGGCTCAGACGCGGCATGATCGCCTCAACACACCTGAGAACACTGGCTTTTTTCTTGGCTGAACATCCCTTTTTAAAGCCACTGAAAACATCAGGTCATTTTAGCCATCCAATAGGAGTGGTGGTCAGAAGCCATATTCGGTGCACAAAAGTCACATGCATTATGTAACAACCCAGCAAAAGTTAAAAAGTTGTCCTGAATGACCCTGATGTAGGCTCCAAACCATGCATATATGCACACACAGTACTTAGTAACTTACAAAATTAATGTGTTAATTTTTTTATGTGGATACTTTTCATTGGGGTTCAGTATATATTTGCAAATACACTCCCACCCCCGTTCATGTTTTCACCAAGTTTGAAGCGATTCTGGGTGATGGTTGGACAAGTCGAAAATGTGAAATGCTGATGGATGGACCAGGGATGGACCACTATATAAAACTCAGGTGACTAATGAGTCAGCTGAGCAAAACACACACACACACACACACACACACACACACACACACACACACACACACACACACACACATACATACATACATACATATACATATATATATATATATATATATATATATATATATATATATATATATATTTGCCAACAAGTAATTGCTTGCACATTTACTATTTCCAAAACTTTCGTGATAAGAAAATGGCTGTGGAAAGGTTACGTAAAAAACAACCTATGCCATGTCACCATGCAAGAAAGTAGACCAGGAGTTGGAAATAGCTAAGGAACAATACATTGTACCTGCATATAGGTGCATCTTGTACGGCGTTGCACTTTTAAGCCTTCTAGTACCTATAAGCCTGAAGTTACAACACTAATTTAATAATTTAGGACTCTAAAGACGAGATTCAGAATAACTTCAATTGTCCATAATGTCTCATTTATGAGTAAATTCAATCCAGATTTTGACTTACAAAATATGCCTTGGATCCTTTTTACAAAAACATCCATGATAGTTGATTTCTGCTGTCCAAGACGTTTGTGAGAATATTGCATGAAGCATTGCCTGCTAAACAGACTTTCTGGAGGGCGATAGACTGTTGGCCCCCAGGACCAGAAAAAGTCTGCAGAGGAGGTAAAAAATACCCCCTTCCCCCCCTCCCCCCCCCCCCAAAAAAAAATCATTAAAAAATCACAAATCATTGGACCATGACAACTTGAACAAAATTGGTAGAGACCCACCCAAGGTACATTCCCACCAGGTTTCATGTAAATCTGGCTGACATTTTGGAGAAGTCGAAAATATCAATTGTGGACAGACTGGCGGACGATGGGCCATACTATAACCTCAGCTGACCTGTCATCCGCTTGATTCCCTCCGAGTCGGCATCCCTATTTGCTAAGAATGACGTGCTTCACGGTATCAATATAGGCCTATTTTCTACAAAAGGGACGTTCCTCGATAATTTACCCAGACTTAATTTCGGAAAGGTTACCGTAAATTCACTTAACTTGTAGTATTTTCATGTCCATGAAGTTCGCTGATGGCACAAAATTGATAAAATAAATACACAACGAAACAGCATTTTTAAACGCAAGTTAAGAGGATCAATGTCCAATATAACATTATGGTTTTGTATTATCACTTTGTTAATTTGTCTGGTGACCACCAGGTGTCATCTTTGTACAGCCATAAAAATTTTAAGAATCTGCCGAAAAACTTTTTTGTCATTTGATCCGAAATTGACTGCTTTAATTTGTAAGTGCATCCTTAAGCCCGTTGCCTTATGCCTTCTATTTTATCGTCCACAGACGGGCGCCTTCAGTCTGCGACATAAAGTTTGGCATGACTGCGTTTTGAGCCTCTGCACGGAAGTTGATCTTGAAAGGCATACACAATCGTTTCAATGGTACCTAAAATTGGCACTAGAGGGCAGCAAGTTGAATTTTATACTGCAACATGAATAGTAAGAATTTATGCAAATATAATAGATTACGTTGATTTTTTTTGTAAAACAAATCAAATTATTAAATTAAAACAGATTTTACCAAAAAAAGGATGGACTAGGAACTTGCAATAAGCAATAATTTTATAAACATACTTTTCTAATACAATATGGTAATATTTATACCGTCTAGGTTTTGCATTTTAATATTGTTGCAAATTCTTCCTCTTTAAAGTATACTTAATTCTAGCTTATTCCAATTTGTGAAGGAGCGGAAACTAGTAGCGGAAGCTAGGAGCGGAAGCTCTGAGAAAGGTCGAAAGCAGAGGATTTTACCCTTTGCGCCAAATATACTCATCAAAACAAGAAACTTATATCAGAATACACTTAAACGTTATTTAATTTCTTTATGCTCAGGAGGCCAAATAATAATGTATATTAATGAAACATATCGTCTTTCACATGTTTCGACGAAAAATGGTTGTGGCTGCTGCTATAGTTCATTGGACCGTAGAACAAAGGGCAGTGAGGTTGAAAGACAAATCTTGCAAGTTTAGTAATGGGCGTAACCTCCATGTTCTCGGATGCACTCTTCAATGCGTTTTCGCATGCTTCTCACTACTTTCTTTGTAAGAGTCTGTGGATTGCATTCCATTGGTCCTCCAACAGTCTTTTCAAACCATCTGCTGAACTGGTCTCCCTCAAATGCTGCCTCACACGTCTCCCCAGTACATCCCACAGATGCTCGATGGGGCTCAAGTCTGGTGACTCAGCTGGTCACTGTAGACACATTATCCCCTGGTCTTGAAGAAAGTTTGAAACACATCTGGCTCTGTGGGGGCGGGAATTGTCATCCCGAAGCAGGAAATCATTTCCTATTGCACTTGCATATGGAAGCACTTCAGGTCTCAAGACTTCATTTATGTAGCATTCCCCTGTGAGGGTTCCTTGGATGAAGACCAATGGTGTGCGACCACCACCTGAAATTCCAGCCCACACCATCACGCTGCCACCACCGCAATGTTCTGTTTCTTGTATACAACTGGAAGCAAAACGCTCTCCAGGTCGTCACCACATCAAAATCCGACGATCATCTGACTTTAAGCAGAACGTGCTCTCATCTGAGAACAATACGTTTGACCACTGTCTACGTGACCACCTTTGGTGATGATGTGCCCACTCTAGTCTTTCAGTCTTGTCCCTATCCAAAAGCTGAAGTCTTCGAACAGGTCTTCTGGCCCGGAATCGCGCAGCATTAAGTCTATTTCTGACTGTTTGGTCAGAAATGCATCAGGCTCCGCGGCCTCTTAGTTGCTGCAACTGTACACGCACTTGATCTGCTGTCACGGTTACGTCTCACTGTTGAAGAAATGAAGTGGTCTTTTTGGACGGTGGTCACTCTGGGTCGACCAGATCTAGGCTTGTCCGCTACTGTCCCTGTCTCACGAAATTTAGTCTGCAAGTTGCTGACTGCAGCCTTGCTAACGTTGAACATCAACTTCAGCCTGCTTTTGCCCTGCCTGCAGGTGCCCTATGGCCGGCTGGGGCCCGTTCTTGGCTGGAGAGTCTCGGCATGATGGTAACTTGATGGTTTCCATGTAGGGCCTGGTAAGGGCGCCAATTTATAGGATTTCTGGGGTCTCAGGTGATCACCTGGGTCATTGATGCCACAAAGAACAGGTGCACAATGACACGGGTTTCATCCAGTGCATGGCAAATTCTTGTGCCATTTTTGAGACAGGAACTTTAATTGTGTTGCTTCATCTTATGTAAACAAAATCTGTCACTTTTGTGAAATTGGCGTTACATAACTAAGATGAGGCCACATGACTAAATTTGGACTAACTATTTTGGCTGTATCTGGCTTACAAAAGAAATCTAATCTACTTTATATTACAATACAAGTTTCTTTTTTTTGACGAGTATACTAGGAAGTCGGGCAAAAGAAAACAATTGAGCGTGTTACCGCTCTCACAGATACCGGGAAGTGGGGCAACATGAAAAATCTGGGAGTGACCTGCTGGCCATGAAAGAATAACTGAAGCAGCATCTTTGTGACAGGATCAAGACTTGTTGGTACAAGGAATAGCAAAAGGCATGAATTGATGATTTAGTTAACACTTGAAATAAAACTCCCGATACTAAACTAGGCAAAAAAGTAACTCTCCGCCTTCTGAGAATCTGTATTTTGCATGTTTTTAGATATTTCAAAACTTTCTGTTGACATGTGGGACATAACATCTTGTCCTCATTATCTGTGATTTTTGAAAACATTGGCAACCATGCTTGGCTGCGTTGACACTGGATAGAAGTCAGAGATATAATGGAAAGTTCGCAATAATGTTATTGGATGGCACCGTTAATTCCTAATGCGCTTCTCTGCAAACGAAAGATAACCAAACAGATTTAAAGATGTTCTTATAAACTTATCATTTGATTTAGAATTTAATAAAAAGAAGGAAAGATAAGAAGGAAGACACGTTTCACTCAACAAGGTCACACTGGAAATAAGCTTGCACAATCAGGGTTATTATCACAGCTTGGGTGTATCACAGTGTCTTGAAAATTTTTGGGAACATAGTGACAACTGTCTATCGCATGAACACTTGACCATATTGATTGACGTCTCTATTATCAGCATCAATAAGCAGCATAACCACCATTGTTTTGCCCACGTTAATGCCATAAAATGAAAAGAATGTGATTGTTTTGAAATGGATATTAACAAGGACAAGAAAGCCTCACACAACTTCACTGCTCATTGCTCATCTGTTTACCGAACACTCAATTTCAACTATATACTGTGCATCCAGTGCAAATGCAGCTAAGCACAATCACCAATCCTTATGAAAATCACAGGTACATTAGACAAAATGTTATGTCACACATACCAGCGAGAATTTGGGTAATTTATAGAAAAACATATAAAACTAGAAAAGAAGACTTGCTTCACATCAAAATGAGAACAGTTTGAACTGATACACTTTGCTATTGTTCAACATAATCTAAATTTCGTGTATTAGCCTAATTTTCATAAATTAAAATGCTCAGCTTTGGTTCTTGGTTCAAGGGATGTGGCCATGTCCCAAACTTATAAAGTGATGTTTGAATAAAACTACTATCTATAATAGTTTTGAAGCTATTCAACATTTTAATTTCGTGTATTTGCCTAATTTGCATGAATTATAAGCCTAGACGAACTTTGGGTTATTGTTCATTGGATGACGCTGTGCCACAAACCTATAATTTGAAGTAGGAATAGCACCTCTATAATAGTTTTGAAGCTATTCAAGTTAAATTCCTACAACTTTGGTTCATGGTTCATTGGATGCAGCTTTGCCACAAACCTATAAATTGAAGTTGGAATGGCATCTCTATGTACAACAGTTTTGGAGATATTCAACTTTTAAATTTTCCAATGTATCAGCATAATTTGAAATTCTACAACTATACCGTCCATTATAGTGGCAAGTGTCACATTGAAATTTTGAGTCCATCTGCAATAGTTTTTAAAAATTTTTGTTGCCTCTAAAAATTTGCATAATTTTAAACATCATGACTGTTCCAAATGAGATGCACAATTTCACTGGTTATATCAGTCACCATGGCAAGTTTGGTGGTTTTTGGGAAAATAGTGTCTGGAAAAAATCCGGATCAACTAAGTCGTAAAGAAAGAAAAAAAAGAAAGAAAGAAAGAAAGAAAGAAAGAAAGAAAGAAAGAAAGAAAGACCACCTGTCCTATGTGACCAATTTTGTCTGGCATAAGGGGTGGTCTTAAATTGCAAGTACCACTGTACAGTGAAACCTCTCTACAGTGAGCACCCTCAGGACCAGAGAAAAATGCCCACTCCTGAGAGGGTCAGCCCTTCTGGGCAGTATTGATGAGAAAATGTGCATGTACAGTGTACACATATTATAATTCAGAGGGATGTGTATACATGCAATACAAAACTGTCTTTCTTCCTTTATTACATAAACAAATTTTAACAGAAGCTGTCAAGAAACTACATAAACATGTACCTGTGAACCAAGACAAAACTATACTGTCTCAGTATTGGCTATGAAGAACAGGCTTCATCTCACTAGTTACAAAAAAACAAAGACATAAAAGTGTCCACTGAGATGACACAAATTCTATCCTCCTTGGTCTGGCCGATTCAGCTCTGTATGTTGTCTATTTTTAACAAAGGGTACACTCAGGCTTTTTCTGCCTAGAAGTCTGGAGTGTGAGTTCCCTTGGGACTGATAAGCTCAGCAGACTGACATAGCCTCAGGCAAAACAGACTGGCTAGAATACCAGTCTCAGTCATGGTGCACTGAAAGTTCACAGCCTGCCTGGTACATATGGCAGCATGGACAAGATCTGTTCTTACATGGACAGAAAGAGATTATCTGTATTTTATTGAGACCCTCATTACACAGTTGTTGGGAGTTCCCCCCCCCCCCCCGACAATTTGCTACAAGACCCAAACCTTGCACACCATACACCTGCAAGCATACATGGTTAGAAGGCTGCCTATGAGACAGGATCAAGCTAGTTAAATATGGATGCAAAATGGGTGCCTAGCACCATGGAGGTCAAGCACAGATCAACAAGCAGTTGAAGGCCTGCATTTGTGGATTTGTGAGAAATTAGGTGAATTTAGCATACATAAAAATTCCCCAACTTTTGAATGCATGCTGTTGGATTTGCCAGTTGTCTCAAACCTATATGTTTAAGTTAGAACTTTGTGTCTATCTATAATATTTTTGAAGATATAGAGCTTTTAAAATTTTAATTGTCCCTCATTTGCACATTTTTAATCATCTTGACTATTCCACATCAAATGGCAAAATTTCATTGGTAGGTCAGTCACCATGGCAAGTTTGGTGGTTTTGGGAATAATAGTGTCTGAGAGAAAAACTCCTGACAAATTTAGGTGCCATGGAACGCGAGGAAAAACAATATATCTGGATTGGCACCCAGATATAAAGAAAGAAAGAAAGGAAGAAAGAACTAGAAAAGAAGATTTGCTTCAAAGTAAATCTGTCTGTGTGCCTTCAAAAGTTGTAAAATATTAAATGCTAAATCTTTTGTCCTTTGGTACTTCGCATTCCATTTAGCTTATGACTGGATGAAAATGTCACAGTCCAAATGACCTTGACCTTTGACCTTTACAGGTCACATATAAATTGCAAAAATGTACAGTGTTGCAATACCCACAATTTAAGCCCAACATGAACCAAATCAGATGAAAATTGACCAAGTTATGGCGAGATGAAACTTTCAAAGGGCCAAATGACTTTGACCTTTGCCCTTTTGAGGTTACATGTTGTTACAAAAATGTGCAGTGTTGCAATACGTTAAGAGTGAATGGGGCATATCTTAAAATTATCAAATGTAAGGTGGATCGTGCAGTTACATACAATCTGCACTCAAAGAAAAAGTGCCACGCGTCTTCAATGGGAGCACCACATCTACAACTGGGAATTTGCATAATTCCTATTTTAAACAAATGCAAATTCAGCTAGCTGCTGCCGAGTCGTAAGCGAGCATGAAGAATAGAAATAAATCTGTTTCCTTGATTTGCAAGAAATAGAGATATAGACCTTTGAGGATGTAACCTTCATAGATTAGATTTGAATATTGGCAGCGACTCTCAATATCTTATCTCACACTGCAGCTTGTTCAGTAGTCTAACAGTAGATGGAAAGAAGGAATTATCATACATAGATCTGTTCGAGCTCTGAAATGAGGTAAATTAGGTCCTTGGCGAGTGTTATAAATAGGTGTTGCAGGATTGTCAACAGCAGGAATTGCAGAACGTAAAGTATTGGGAACTAAGTTATTCACTTTTTTGTATATTATTATCGATTTTGAATTCTCCCTGGGCTTAGCTAGAGTCTCCCAGCCAAGTTCTTCGCGTAGTCTACCATTTGGTGTACCAGCAAAAGCTCCAGTAACTACAAGAGCGGCAGCAAGCTGGACTCCCTCAAGTCTATCAGCATCCTTAATAGTGCATCCATCCCAAACAGGACTTCCATATTCCAGCATGGGTCTAATAAATGATAAATATATAGTCTCGAGAGTTAAACGGCCTAGCCGATAGGTTAGACATTTCATTATGTTTAATAGCTTTTCAGATTTGTGGATGATGTCTTTAACATGGTCAGACCAGTTTAGATCAGACCGCAAGGTTATTCCGAGGTGTTTATGACTATTTACATTTTGTAGTGTATGTCCCTAAAATATGAGAAGGGGTGGTTGGGTGAATTTAATTTGTGAGAGACTAACATGCTATCGGTTTTTAAAGGATTAAAAGTTATGAGCCAATTTCGCGACCACTCATCAATAGAAGAAAGGTCGGAATTTATTGTTTCAGCGCAGCTGCAGGGTTGTCAATGTTTAAGTATAGAGATATATCATCGGCCTGGTTGTGGTTTAAGAAATATTTAACCGTTTGCCACCAGCTTTTTGTTCGTAGTGTTGGACTATTCAGTCTAGCACGTAAAGTATCATTGTATTCCCTGTCAGCCTTTTTTAGTTCAACTTGATACTGGTTGCTGAGTTGACAGAATCTGGCCCATGCTGCAGTACCATGTCGTGGTCCATGGTGTTTGGTCTTCTCGTGTGCTCGGTGCACTTTATATTTCAAGCAACGTAAATGGGAATTGTACCAAGGGAGGTCCGATGGCCGTACAACTATATCACTGTTTGGAATACATGATTCAGCGGCATTAAGAACTAATTGAGACCATAACTCACAGCATATATCAACGTCATTGGAAACAAAGCAGGGTTCCCAATTGCTTTGACTGAGAAAATTTCTAAATTTCGAAAAGTCCGCTTTATTTTATAAAATTATTGTAATTATTGACATGTCTTGAATGTACTGGGTCTTTCTTGCGTCGAAACAAAATATTGGCGCAGACGACGCAGTGGTCACAGTTGGCAATGGGAGGAGATACGCGAACTTCTTTAATATAGTTTGGTATGTTGCTAAGAATTTGATCGAGACATGTAGCAGAATGGGCAGTGATTCGGGTTGGCTCAATAATATGTACGGATAATAGATAAGCTGCTGATAATTGAGTAAGTTTACCTCCAGCTGGTGTTGAATGTCTGAGTTGAGATAGCCAGTTAAGATGATATTATTGATGTTACCATTCAGTTTACTTTTGAATGCTTGACTTGTTTCAGAATTTTAATCTCTTGATCCAGCTTAGACACCCACCCACCCACCCCCACCCCCCACCCCACCCCCAGCTTACGCCAGTTGCGTATGGTAGCGGGGAAAAGGGATTTGTTGCGCTGTTCGAACCTACAAAATATTAGAGGTGTTTCGTTACTGTGTCTTGTGTTGTGACCGGTGGCTATAGATTCTGGAATCCTATCCTGTAGGCAATTTGGAACAAAACCATTAACGATCTTGTAAAAATGTATCAATTTGTGTTTCTTTCTTCTGTCTTTCAACGGTTCCTATTGTGTAAGGTAAGTTAAGAGAATCAATGTCCAGGAGAGTAGAAATTAATACTGAAATGAAAAACAGTGAAAAGTTATACCTGTGACAATAAGTACATTCATGGTATTTGCAGACGAGATAACCGGGACAGGATTGTAACTGGTGGTACCTAAAGGCACTTCCTTCTTTTTCTTATTAACATGAAATGAAATTGGAAGGTTGCACGCTGCTTTAAACTTTTTGCCCTAGTTATGCCTTCTGTTTTATCGTCCACAGACGGGCGCCTTCAGTCTGGCAAAATAAAGTTTGGCAATTTTATGACTGCGTTTCGAGCCGCTACAAGGAAGTTGATCTAGAAAGGCATACAGAAGCACTTTGTTTCAATGGTACCTAAATTTGTCACTAGAGAGCAGATAGTTTATACTGCAACAATATGCATTACAAAGAACATGCAGATATAATTAAGTAGGCTAAATGTTTAAGTGCAAGATGCAAAATGGTAAATATTAGATTTAATTTACTAAAAAGGGAAGAAAAGGGTGATTATCATCAGTAATAATTTTAAAAACACATTTATCTATTACAATATGGTAATATTTTATACTCTCTGGGATTTTTTTTTAGCAATTTATTAGAAACATTCTTTCGAGACATGAGACATTTACTGTATATTTTTGTAATAATTTTTGAAGGAGCACTAGCCATGGCTCCAATTAAGGGGCAAAAACTGAAGTTGAAGCGGGTGGCTGTTGTTGTGAAAGATATGTAGACGTGTGGCCAACGTGAAGAATGGAAAATTCGGCAGTGACCGACCGTTGCGAAAATTAGTGCGCGTGCCGGTTGTCACAGACACAGATTCTGGGAAGTGCAGCAACGTATAAAATTAATAATTTAGCAGTGACCGACCGGTGTACCATGATATTCTATCCTGGGGGTCCTTGTCCCTCCCAGACCTCCATTTTACCAGGACGCAATCAAAACGAATGAATCAGTACAAGTTACAGTGGGGACGCATATGCAGACATATACGTCCTTGGTTATAATATAGCGAAGCCATCCAGGATCCGTACTTGGAATGGTCTGGATTTGAATCCAGGCTGGGTCAAATTAGACAGTCATTACCATATCCAAACCGTAGTCCTAACGAAACAAATCCAAGTCAATTCCGACCAAAGGCAATGTTCCTTGGTATGTATAGCTGAAACACATAAATTTATAATTCGTATTTACCCAAAAGAGACCAAAACGTAAGTGCAAAGGTCCATAGGGGGAAAAAACTTTATCTAGTTTTCACATGACAGAATGCAAAAAGTTTTGTTTGAAATTATAGGCTTATTTCAGTAAATTGGCTTGAACAGTTGCATCATTCATGCACATACAGGACCATACAATTTATGAAAAGGGACCAAAATTTGCAGCATATCAGAGAATTTGTAAGCGGAGGTTCTTAACTTGTTGAAAATGTCAATAAAATTCAGTATTTAAAAAGGTACTACTTGCAACCACCATCTCAACAATGATCATCATCCATTTAAGTCCACAAAGCGACACCAACACCAACATCAATCCATCAGAAAAGCCCTCTAGGCCTAAAATGACCATCAATAAGAATCCAAACAACATGATTATATAATTCGATGTGTTTTAGGCATGTAGTTAAAGACATGATGTTTTTTTAAAGGAGATAAACTAAGAGTATTTAAAAAAAAAAGTGTTTGAATTTCCAAATATTTCAAATGTTAAACATCAACCAGAAGCAAGTGACATTAGGCCTCAAATCATTAAAACGTAGTCAAAAATGCATTACAATAGTCAAAATTTGTAAGGATAGCAGTCACATTTCAAGTTGGTTTCCAGAAGTATTTTTGAAATGACATTTAAATGTTCAAGAAAGCATATAATCCCACAAATCATCTAATAAGTCAATTATTAGGGTAATAATTTAGAATTCCAAAAATGTAGTATGCCATTGTAAGTCATCTGTAAGTCAGCCAAGCATAATGTACATCTAACTCGTGGTTCTATAAAGTTCAAAAGGTCAAATTGTAAAACAGTCCTGATTATTGTAAAATTCTCCACTTTTATCAGAGAAAGAATTCGGTTTTATGAAAAGAAAGAGAAAGAGAGAGAGAGAGAGAGAGAGAGAGAGAGAGAGAGAGAGAGAGAGAGAGAGAGAGAGAGAGAGAGGGAGGGAGGGGGGGATCATTTGAAATTCCCAAAGGTAACTGTAAGTATAACTGTTTTCCTGTGACAGTTCGTGGTTCTATAAAGTTCAAAAGGTCAAATTGTAAAACAGTCCTAATTATTGTAAAATTCTACAATGCATTTTTGGGATTGATATATGGGTGGACGGACATGATCAAGGAAGCTAAATAGATTGCCTCCTTGACATGATGCACTGTAAAAGTCTGCATAAGCTTTGTGTCCTTTACAGGTTAGTAGAGCCCTTTAAATAATAGACTATAAAAAAAAAAAACTAAGAAATTCATGAATTATATGAAAATAACTGCATCCTGATCTCCGTCACAAGCTAGTAGAGGGCACCTGGGCAACATCTGTGTGTGAAATGAAAGTATCCCACTCAATTGTTTTGAGAATTGTGCAATACATTCCTTAGATTGTTATACACAAAGAGAGCAGTAGCAACTAGAAAAGATGATTTGCTGCATAGCAAATCAGTGTGTGTGTCTTCAAAGCATATTGGTGTGGCAATGTATAACTATTCCATAACACAGGAGTACAAGTTGGAATGGCATTTCCATCTATTATAGCTTTGAAGTTATTCAAGATTTAAAATTTTTGATGGTGCTATTTAGCATAATTTAAATTGCTACAACTTTTAGTTTGAATTCATTAGGTGCGCAATGGTCAACAACCCCCTAGTAGAAGTTGGTCACATGTAGATTGCGCAGTGTTACAATACCCACAATTTAAACCCAACATGAACCAAATCGGTGATATGTTCTTACAAAAATGTGCAGTGTTGCAATACCGACAATTTGAGTCCAACTTGATTAGAATTGGATGGATGAAACTTTCAAAGGTCCAAATGACCTTGACCTTTGACCTTTAGAGGTCACATGTAAAATTCAAGATATGTAGTGTTACCACAGCTACCATTTGAGCCCAACATGATCAAAATTGGATAAAAATTGACCAAGTTATGGCTAGAAGAAAGTTACCATGGAAAGTGGCCTTTGACCTTGAAATGACCTTTGACCTTGACATGACCTCTACCTGAAGTGAACCTTGACCTCAAAAATGACATTTTGGCTTAAAATTGACCTTTGACCTTGACATGACCTTGACATTTGAGATGACCTTTACCTTGTTATGATCGAACTCCTATACACTGCGAACCACATCTACTAAAGTATATAAGATATTGAAGATTTAAAATTTTAATTAGATCCCATTTGCATAATTTTGAAAAGCATGACTTCTCATTATAAAAAGGCCAGACTTTATCCATAGAAGTATAATTGTGCCAAGTTTGGAGTTTCTACATATAATACTTTTCAAATGAAATGTCGGACAAATTTGCCTGTAAAGCAAGAAAGAAAGAAAGAAGAAAGAAAGAAAGAAAGAAAGAAAGAAAGAAAGAAAGAAAGAAAGAAAGAAAAGATGATTTGCTGCATAGCAAATCAGTGTGTGTGTCTTCAAAGCATATTGGTATGGCAATGTACAACTATTCATATACAACATAACACATGAGTAGAAGTTGGAATGCCATCTCTATCTATTACAGCTTTGAAGTTATTCAAGATTTAAAATTTCTAATGCTGCTATTTAGCACAATTCAAATCGCTACAACTTTTGTTTTTGATTCATTACATGCGCAATGGTCAGTAACCCCCTAGTAGAAGTTAAACTGACATGAACATGAACCAAATCGGATGAAAATTTACCAAGTTTTGGCAAGATGAAACTTTCAAAGGGCCAAATGATCTTGACCTTTGCCCTTTTGAGGTCACGTGTTCTTATGAAAATGTGCAGTGTTGCAATACCCACAATTTGAGTCTAACATGATTAGAATTGGATGGAAAATAGCCAAGTTGTTACTGGATGAAACTTTCAAAGGTTCAAATGACCTTGACCTTTGACCTTTAGAGGTCACACATAAATTTTAAAATATGCAGGGCTACAATAGCTGCAATTTGAGCCCAACATGATCAAAATTAGATAAAAATTGACCAAGTTATGGCTAGACGAAGGCCACCAAAGAAAGTGGCTTTTAACCTTGAAATGACCTTTGACCTTGAGATGACCTCTAACTGAAGTGAACCTTGACCTCAAAAATGACATTTTGGCCTAAAATTGACCTCTGACCTTGACATGACCTTTGACCTTGACATTTGAGATGACCTTTACCTTGTTATGATCGAACTCCTATACACTCAGGACCACATCTACTATAGTATATAAGATATTGAAGATATAAAACTTTAATTAGCCCTCATTTGCATAGTTTTCAAAAGCATGACCTCTCATTATAAAAAGGCCAGACTTTATCCATAGAAGTATAATTGTGCCAAGTTTGGAGTTTCTGCATGTAATACTTTTCAAATGAAATGTCGGACAAATTTGCCGGTAAAGAAAGAAAGAAGAAGGAAAGAAAGAAAGAAAGAAAGAAAGAAAGAAAGAATTCCTAGAAAAACAGAAAAGTGTGCGTTGACACACACACTTTAATAAAGAATTCCTAGAAAAACAGAAAAGTGTGCGTTGACACACACACTTTAATTATTGATATCTGGTGGAAAAGTTTGACATCCCATAACTTTGGCGAAGATTAACATCCTCGTCATTTCTCACAAACTTTCATCAACCCGAATCATATATTCTGGAAAAAAACTAGAAGAATTCAGTCAGTCTGGAGAAAAAGTCAAAATTACCCTTAACACACACACACACACACACACACACACACACACACACACACACAAATGAAATGAAATGAAATGAAATAAAATAAATAAAATAAAATAAAATAAAATAAAATAAAATAAAATAAAATAAAAAAAAAATATAATGAATAGCAACACAACTGTTTGCCAAAATGTGACCCTGGGTGCAACATCACAGCAATTGGCCTAGTAGTTCCTGAGGAGAAATTGTGATTAAAAAAAAACAAAACAAAACAAAAAAAAAAAAAAAAAAAAAAAAACGAAAAAAAAAAAAAAAAAAAAAAAAAAAAAAAAAAAAAACCCACCTTCAAATTAATTCATAAAATCATTTTCTTCACAATTTGGTACAGGCCCTCCTGAGAAACAGCCTTGTCTATTAAAAGTCAAAGCATTCCATGCAATGACTCTTGAGAAGTTGTTCCGTTTAATTGGCAGATGAATGACAGATGCAGATTTTATTAGCTCTGCTGACGGACAAGTCAGCATAGCTAAAAAATACTGATGTTTACAAGCAGATAAGCGGTGATCCATTATCCTAGTAAGGTCTCCTTAAAACTCTGAAAAAGGCTATGAGTTTTGTGTTCAATATCTAATTCCCTGTGAAACCCTTATACCAATGATAAACAGGTAGGATTACTGAGGCATATAATAATCAGAACATGTATCTGCATTAGCAGCACATTTTATTTGGTGCAAGGTGCACACACAATTGTGGCAAATTGTATGGATTCTAATTTCTTTGCATAGAAACATTAATATGTGTATAGGTGACATAATAGCTATTTGTAGCCAGTCAAGTATTTTACTTTTTTTGTGCACGAAGCTTGGAAGTATGAGCATCAAAACTTGAATTTAATTCACTTTCAGATTCTTGTAAGTTTGAAGTCTCACTTGGAAAAATGAAATAAAAATCTATCAAGATTTTTTATTGCCACTCAGTAATTAATTTGGTGTCCAATACAAAATTAGTATCTGAAATATGTAAAACATCATACTAACATCTGTACACGTGCATAAAATTTTACATTTTTGTACCAAATTAGTATGTTTACTAGGTCTATCTAGGCAAATAAAGTTGAAATTAAATACCCCCCACACACATATAAACATGTGTATGTATATATATAAGGAACCCGGAACCTTATTATAATGACATCGTTTGTTCCCTAAAAATTTGTCAGATATCTCAACATGTATGTATGTATGTATGTATGTACGTACGTATGTATGTACATTAGAATCCTTTCCCTTGAATAAAGATGGGGTTTAAGACAGATTAAACAGCTTTCCTTTGATGTGCATTAGCATCTTTGCACCCCAACCTCAAGCCCAGGAGAGCTGTTGATCCGGCCCTTGTGTCGTCGTGATATCATAGGTCTTATGTACAGTTCTCTGTTTTCCAAAGCTGTCGAAATTGGCGAAAAACATCCAAGCAAATGACATATGACCCCCCACCCCATCTTAGTGTCAGTTAAAAGAGGAAAAGGTTAATGGTTTTACCAATGCATACTTTTGCGTTACTGTGAAACTTAAAAATGACACTCAGACATCCAATATATTCACTTATAATAACCCAACTTTTTGAGGACTTAAAGTTGAATTCCATTCCTCTTTGACTCGTTCATCAATCATTTTCAGATATCTGACATAGTTTGTAGGGCAAAAAAAGGTGTCATTACTTGGTACCAATTCTACAAGAACACTTCAGATACAACCCAGAGCATCAACAATTATATGCACAGCATTAAAATCAAGAAGCTCCCACATATGTGTATCATGTGGAAGTTGCATATTGCACAATGTACATGACCTATGAACTACTTTGTCAAGGTCACAGAGGGGTTGCATTTCAAGAAATGAATTTTCTAGGATAGTCATCCAATTGCCAGTCAGCAGTGTATTAGGCCCATGGGCTTGTTTACATTAAGATTGCACAGTATGTGGGTCTTGCATCCTCTCTTGTGACCACTTTATGTATCCTTGTGATAGTGAGGAATGGCCCCCTCAACCACTCCTTCCCCCTTGAACCAGCCAAAACTAGCTGGATGTAAAATGTCATTTGCTTCAATCGATTTTTAGCTCTGCTGACCCATGGAGCAATAAAACTAGTATACTTGCTCCATGGCTGACCACAGCCAAGCTGAGCTATTAGGATGGTTCATCAGTGCGCGTCCAGACTTCAACTTCATCTCTGAAACCGTCTGCCAGATTCATTTCAAACTTGCTTCCAAAGTTACCCTAATGTACAGTTTTCAATGTTGTTCAAATGGTCATGTTCCATTGATATTTCGAGTTTTTATGATTTTCCACCCTTTCTTTGGCCTGAAGTTCCATGTAAATCGATAGGAATTAATATTTTCTATAACTCCGAAACCGTCAGTAGGATTCATTTTAAAACTCGGTACTTATTGCTAACTGCATACATTCCTGTTGTTTACAGTGTAAATTAACAGGCATCTACAAATGGATATTCACATTTTCGACTTCTCTGAAACTGTCACTCCCATTCACTTCATATTTGGAGGCAATGTTCTTCTTGTGGTTATCTGCCAATTTTGTTCTAGTGGTCATGCTCCATTGATTTTTGTCTTTTTTGATTTTTTTTTTTTTTTTTTTTTTGCAGTGGGGGTGGGGGGCAAAATCTTAAAACGTCTGCAAAATCACCCAGCTAATTGCTTTGAAATTGCATAGGGGCATGTCTGGGGACCCCTAGAGCTTAATTTGTTCAACAGGCGGTGCTGCAATTTTTCTGGGGGTTTTTTTGTTTTTGTTTTTTTTTTTGCGTGGTCATTTTCGACTTCTCCAAAACGGTCTCTCAGATTATTCTGAAACTTGGTGGAAATTTACCTTGTTAGGGTAAACAAGTTTGTTCATAAGGTGAAGATACTCTTGATGCCCGTTTTATAACATTTTTAACAAAATTTGATTGCTTGTGCATGCATTCCTATTGATTACTATGCAAGTGAATGGAGATTGCAATAGAAATTCATTTTTCATTTCTCCAAAACCACCAAGCACATTCAATTCAGACTTGGTAGAGATGCAATTTCAGTGGGTCTCTACCAGGTTTGTTCAAATGGTCCCAGTCCAGCGAATTTTTGAATTTTTAATGGATTTTGTTGTTGATTTTTTGTTCAATGTTAAAATATCTTCTCGGATACCTCCCAGCCAATTACTTGAAATTGAATAGGGACACATCTGGGAACCCCTAGGCCTCAACTTGTTCAACAGGTGGTACTGCAATTTTTCTGTATTTTATTTATTTATTTATTTATTTATTTTTTTTTTAACGATCAGCAAGGGGATATGAACATGTTAGCAACAGAGATCACAGTCTGAAACAGAGGTTGACCATAATATCATAGTTCACAGGATCCCTTCAGTCTGTCAGCATGTTACATCAGCTGAGCATAGGACTGTCACATTCCCCTTGTTTTAATTATAGTGTTAACAAAAACAATTTGAAACAGAACTGCAGATAGGTCCACAGGTCAACAGCTTTCCTTCGGGTTGGCTGGGCCCTCAGTACCAAATATGTCCCAAGGACAGCTGTTGACTCAGCCAAAGGGGTATGAGCTTAAAGGTTAACAATGAAACAAGACAACATGCCGTAACAAAAACACCTTTTATTCAGTATACGCAAGCTGCAAGAAGCAACTAAAAGTGACGTTTGTCCCACACTGTTTGCCCAGAAGTAAAATTCACATCTGTCAGAAATAAGTACTTGAAACCATCCTGGGACCACATTAAGAGAATGCTAACAAAACCGTTGGGCACAGAATTTGAAGCGTAGCACTACAGCGCCAACACTGGTAGCTAAATGCAATATCTGCCTTTGACATTTCAACTCTCTGTACATCTATGTATATGTATATATATATATATATATATATATAGTATATCCACAAAATCTTGAACACTAGAATGAAAATTCCATCTCTGTACATCTGGTTGAACAATGCTAAAATGGGCATTATTTTATACCATGCTTTTATGATTTGACTTTGTATGATTACTGAACACTATAAATTTACACCTACCTCTAATCCACTATTTTTCAATAAATATTTAATTGCAATAAAGAAAATAAATTCATTCCTTATTTGAAGAGAACATTCATTGACATTGAATGAATATTCATCTTCCAGCATGTGACTTTATATCAATCACTAGAGTCTTGTGTTCAGCATGAGTTTGTCATTGTGACCGATTTTTGGAGAGATCAACTCTCGATACATTTCATGATGACAAACCATATATCAGCTCTAGTCTCACGGTCATGAATACACAAACATGTGAAAGCCCTCCTCCACTCTGAAAATTTTATGCAAAAGAAAATTCACAAATTTAATGGAGAATCAGCATTATTTTCAAAAGATTTTGAATCATATTTTTCTTGGAAACCCCTCTCTCCCGCCCAACAAAAGGGGGGAAAAAAAAAAGAGAAAAACAAAACACCAAACAGACGCAAAGACACAGACACACACACACACACACAGTTATGGGATCAAGCATCAAAGTAACTGGACTCTTTGCAATGATACTGGTGAAATGTGCAAATCATACCCTTTGTATTGCTTTAATACATACATACATACATATATATATATATATATATATATATATATATATATATATATATATATATATATATATATATATATATATATATATATATATATATATATATATATATATATGCATGCAAAAAGTTGATAGGCTTGCAATTTGATTTACAACTTACTTTCATTGTAGCATAAACTTCAGAGAAAGATCCTTGGTCTACTTTTGAAACATGATCATCAAATATATAGTAAGGAATTAACTATCCTTTCACACTTCTGACACTGAGAAACCACATGTGGTGTTTATTTTTCTCGCACATCGTAGGCTAAGTAAATAATGAAATCTGAAAACATTTTATCCAAAAATTTTCATTGCGCCACATCTAAATTTTATTAAGTGAAAGGGGGGAAAAAAAACCCACCTACTTGTCATTCACTTAAAGCAACAATGTTATTCAGATTAAAATTGTGTTAGTTGCCTTGTTAATTTCCCATGATGCATGTATGAGGTACATTCTATCATCAATAATGCCTGTATTTGGAATTCAGGCTTTCATTTGTTCAAAAATAATCTTCAGCAAATGCTAAACCAGTATCAAGGGAGGAACCAGTTTTGTGATTGACAACCACAGTTACACATATAATTTGATCACCACAATCTTAGCACCTTTTAAAAGTATTTCATTCCATGTGCATTTTGCAAAAACGTCATAAATATTTTTATTACTATTTGTCTTATTTGTTTGTTTATTTATTATTATTATATATATTTTTTTTTTTGGTAAACACTTGGCCAGGATTGTTATTCTCGTTAAAAAAAAAAAAAAGAAAGAATTTCACTAGTCAGATGCAATATTTTTTTTTCTTTTCATTTTGGAATAAATGAAAAGTAACATGACAGATTAAATACCCATATCCGTGTTGAATACATGGTGTTAAGTCATTGATGCACAAACCAGTTGACTTCTTTGCCCCTGATGTCTGATATGAACACAAACTTGTCTCAGAAATGCCGTCACTTTAGAAGTCACAATCACAACATTATAACATGAGCAACACATTTCTTGCGGCAAAATACACGAAACACAACCACATAATAAATGACAGATATGGAGGCCACATAATATTGTCTGCAGGTCAAATGCATATTTGTGTTTGTGTCACAATAATCATAACAGAACACTTAAAATTATCACAATAATAAAATGAACTTAAAGCACTTTTGGCCAAGAAATGTTGTAGGCAGTGATTTAAAAATTAAAATGTATTCTCAAGCTAAAGGATTGTAAAAATTGAATATACCACTGTATCTCACTTTGACTTACCGGCATCTCCATGGAAACAAAAATAAACAAAACTGCAAAGAACTGAAAAGCATCATATTTGGTGGTGGACAAGCTTTTCTGTTTACCTTTAGATTTGTATCGCCCCTGTCCCCTTGGGAAATCTCTTTTTACCATTTTATTCATTTTAAAAACAAACAAACAAAGTATGAGGTATAAACAGCTGGGAAAAAGTTATTATTTTTTTGGGCTACGAGCATACCATCTAAATTTAAAATCAAAGCATCACAAGAAACTGAATACATTCTTGAAGTTTGCTCTTGAAAAGTCAAAGCAAATGAGAAGGCCACAAAAAATTGCTAGCTACAATGAAGAAGGCCTAGCAAAACTAAATGGTCATTGTTTAAAAACAAGAAGATTTTTACTGATTTACAATTCTTGGCATGGCTCGCATGAATCCCTTAGGCTTGAAATACCAGGATATAAATTGAGACTTTTTAATGGTTGTGGGACTTCTGGGAAATCCTTTCTAAGCTACAGCATATACTGTGTACTCTCTGGTGTCCTTCCTTTTCTAATCCACTTTTAATGGTATAAAACTGCATCAAAACTGTGGAAATCCCAAATGTTGCACATTAATTCATCATTTGACACAAAATGTATATGCAGACTGAGATGGATACTAAATTGGTGGGATTTTTCATATATGATGCACAAGGGAATACTGTAAATTTACTCAAATTCACTCAACTTAGTTTTCGCTTTTTTTTTTTCCGGTGGCACAAAACTGTGAATATAAAAACAATAAAATAGTTTTCTGCCCCAGATTTAATAGGAGCCATCTCCAAAATAGTGGCATGAAAACTGCAGTCAAATGCCTGAAATACAAAAACTGTGAAATAAGTATATTTACAGCATTCAGCACTTCACAAAATAGGCTGCGATGTGCAGTGTAATTAGACAAAGTAAATATCAAATGAATTGCATTTGTCCCATCCCTGCAGGTACACCCTTACTCACTTTAACTCATTCCATACCAGTCCCTGATTTTTCTGTATATTTACCTAGATTTAAGATGACAATTGCATATCTAAATTTCTCATGAAAAGAGCTTCCATGTACCAACATGCCTATAGTCTTAAGTCAGTGGTTCTGGTACTGCCTGGCAAGTCATGGTGCAGCTGCCGCAAGGGCACCTGCAGCACAACTTACCAAGCAGTACCAGAACCATTGACCAAGGCACGTGACAATAGTATGGAATGAGTTAAAAAAAAAAAGGGTTGTTGAGGCAATTATAGCTATCAGTCCACCTCCTGAAGCAATGCTATCAATACATTGTATTATCAAAAGTGACGCCCATACCAACCATCTTGCATGACAAGTGCCGTTGCATTGATAGTGTCCTTTGAGAGTCACGATTATGAGCTTTTAAGGTCAGTTTTTCATGATCCTACTCGGAATATTATTTGTGTTTGCAGTCTCATGCCAATCAATCTAAAACTCCGTGTCAGTATCAAAGCTGATGATATGGAGAAGTAAATAAAACATCAAAAAATGATATGCCTTTGGTTTCAAACTTTCCTGAGCAGACTTTGGGTATTTAACACTCAAAGGGTGCATGAGGAAAATTGTCTGTTTAATCCAATCATGAAAGGTGAAGGCAGAGAGCTAAGTAATTCACACACAAATTTTCAACTGATAATTATACACAAATGATAATTTCTGTCAAGTGCAGTGGTACCTGCTGTATGTGACCACTGCCGTGAGAGACCACCTGCCATTTGTGGCCACATTTCTGGGGGCCCAGGAGTTAACTTCCTTGAAGATTTACCATGACGGAAGGACCGCCTGTTACATGTGACTTTATTTTCTTGGCAGAGGAGTGGTTTCATAATGCAGGTACATGTACTGATACTATATATATATATATATATAGTATCAGTAAAGTTACTTGATCATTTAGATGTAATTTCCAGATAGAGTGAAACCTTATTATAATGACACTCAGATGTCTGATATATTCAAATATCTGATACATTTCTTCTTATAATGACATTCAGATGTCTGATATATTCAAGTATCCGATACATTTCCTTGTTATAATGACACAGATGACTGATATATTCAAATATCTGATACATTTCCTTGTTATAATGACACTTGGATGTCTGATATATTCAAATATCTGATACATTTCCTTGTTATAATAACACTCAGATGTCTGATATATTCAAATATCTGATACACTTCTTGCTATAATAACATTCAGATGTCTGATATGTTCAAATATCTGATAGATTTTGCAGGGAACAGCTGGTGTCATTATATAGAGGTTTCATTGTATTTTGTAACAACTTTGTACCTCCTTTTCAATAAAAGTATAAAGATAAAAGAAAAACAATAAAATTTACCGCTGAAGATCCCTCCCCTGCATAAATGTAGTCTTAAGATGAAGTGTTATTTCACTGCAGGAATTTAATGTGTGCAAAATATCACGATCACCAAAATTCACATAAGTTCTTATGAAAGAGGTCTTAAATTGAAGGTGTCTCAGTAATATTTTCCTATTTGAAAAGAAAAAGAAAAGGCTTTTGATATTGGAGTACAACTGTACATCTGCATCGATGAATCAATTGACGTATCAAAATTTGATACCACAAATTCACATACTCCCCTAAAGTAGCTTTTTGTAATGTTAACATTCTTTTTTCTTTTCATTTCCCTAAACATTTCATTTGTAAACCACTAACCGAGGCACCACAGTTCTGATTTAAACTATAATCTAACAAGAACAGAAACAAAAGTAGCTAATACATTTCCTAGACATCACTTTGTTTATGTGTTTTATGTATTGGCAGACTTGCAGGCCCATCTTCCAGTAAAAAGACATCATCACAATATGGCTGGGAGAAACGTTTTCCGTATTCATCTTCTGGTGTACTGGACCTGGCTGTGTCTGGAGAGCTGTAACATCGTAAACGTCCCCGCCCATATATGGATTCTAACACAGGGCATGCATCATTTAACATGGCTAAGTCTGGCTCCTCGTTGGATCGCATCATTTCCTGTTCTTGGGCCAGTTTGTCAATTTCTGTGTCCGATTCCGCATGATCACCTATGGGGTGGTATCCACCATGTGGATATCCCCGACCCGCGTGAGAATAATGCCCTTCAATATCATCATACGGTATTTGATTGCCTGTACTACTCGATTCGGGTGTCTGTGGTTCATTCGAGTCATTTTCACAATTTTCCAGAGGTTCCTCCATACTTGGCAGATTGGGTAAATCAGAATCTTTTGATTGTACAGAATCATCAAAGCAAGATGATTTAGTGGCAGCATCTGACTTGGCTGCATCCGTATCGCTGGTGAGGTCACTATCTGTCCTGCTATCATCTACTTTGGCAAGTAAATGCGTGGTTTCCTCACCTGTAGTGTCAACACTCGAGTCATGCTGCTCTGCCAAATCAGAGCAATTGGAACACTGGTCATCAACATTTTCATAATTCACTCCTAACCTAGGAGGTTTTGGAGGTGACTTGCAAGCCTCCGATTCAACAGTTGCTTCTGCAATAAAAATATTTCCTTCAATTGGGGTAGATTCCATCATAGAATCCTCCATGAAATACGGTAAAAGTTCCCTCCTCTCTGTATATGGAGAATCTGCATAGTCTACTGGACTAGGAGGCTCTACAAAGTATAAGTAACCTCCACTGGATCGCATTTGCCGGAGAGGCGATCCTTGAATGGGTTCCATGGGCTGAATCCCAGCCGTCAATTTCTGATACCCATTCGACGCTAACCTCTTAACACCTTTGAAACTACCAGAATCAATGCTAGATGACTCTGACATAGTTTCTGGGGATGCTAAGGGAGCAGATCCAATCCAGTCTGTCTCATCTACTAAATCTAAACGGAAGTTTGGACGCATCTTAGATTTAGTTCCCTTGTTTTCCACAGGGGGTGCTTCCTTTGGAGGATTCTGTTCCACATTTAAAGGGTTGGCATAATCCCAACTCAAGCTGTTTGCATCAGAGTTTATACTATACACACCACTAAGTCTATTTATTTCTTCCTCTGGACCAGGGTTGTAGTCTGTAAAGCTGGTCTCAATATAGAGTCTGTGAGGAGGAGTGTGGTCCATTACTGGGGAGGGAGTCTCTGGTGTCAGCAAAGCTTTTCTCTCAGCTTCAGAGAGTTTGCGCGAAGGCTTGGCTGGCCCCACGTTGACAAGAACCTGTGGTAGCAATTCGTAAAAAGTTCTAGCAACATTTGATTTGAACAAAGTCAGCATTTATTTTTCCACAAAATTTTATTCTACATGTACATCTGACTGAGTTGTATAGTTAGCTCACTGGCCTGACCCATTTTGGAGTGATAGCATTATCCTGTCAAAGTCAAAGGCCTCTAGCTCTGCTAAGCAGGCAACTCTCCATGTTGATGAGGTCTGCTTTATCATTCTTCTTCATACAAATTGCCATTTGTGTCAAAGTTAGGCAAAGTACTTGAACATATAATGATTGAAACATTTGAACATTTTTAAGTACAGGTTATTTTTTTTTTTTTTTAATGCAGAGCATTGGTAGTTGTAATATTTCCTACAAAAAATTGCTATAAATGACCAAACAGTATGCTTCTGTCAGCATGAGGTCACAGTCATTTACACCCATTCCAATGTAATCATTTGTCTTTTGTACCACGAGTCCAGGCAAATAAAGTTTGCAGGTGAAAATGCTCTTTTCTGGAGACCAGGCACACTTCACAGCCATATATATATATATATATATATTATATATATATATATATATATTATATATATATATATATATATATATATATATATATATATATATATATATATATATATATATATATATATATATATAAGACAGTCTCTTATATATTGTTCCAAACAACGGTGTACAATATACATGCATAAACAAATTACATGAAAATAAATACACAATGTGCCAATATAACAGTGCCATTCAACCAAGGATTGTTGAAGGTGATTGACAATCCAGGATTAAACTAAAAGCTAACAATACATATAACAAAATATGTCAAATTCATCATTCAGCAAACATGTATTTGGAATTGTTACTTTGCATGGGGTGGGTGTGGGTGTGGGTGTGCCTGGGGGGGGGGGGGGCTTCAGTTTGGCCTGTAGTCATATGTAAAACCAGTGCTACAGGGGTGGGATGGGGTGAAGGGTAGGGTGAAATTGCTGCCCAAAAGCGCTAAATAATGTGTGGACAGGCCCATCATTGCACATACATGCGTAATAGCATTGATCAAGAACTCAAAGCAACTACAGCCAACAGGTGTAAGATGTGTTGAGAAAAATTACATCAATTAATAAAAGGAGTCAAACTTAATTGAATTTAAGAAAATGGATTTCAAGGAATTGTTTGCTCAGTGAGACCCCAGTCACTATCTGCATAAGATACTCTGAGCTCCTTTATTTTCATTTTTAAAATTTAAAATTTTTGCAAATTATGTAAATCACTGAAGTTTAAATTCCCTGTTTGAATAACATTTAAACATATATAAACTACTGGACATTAAAGCACTTTTCACAGCAGTGCTTTTCCTAGTTGTGTCCCATCAGTGAAAATAAAAATTTGTCAACATTAATCAAATTTACAGCATATTGCTACACATACATGCTTAGCACTTAGGAGAGAGGTGTCACGAGCATATCTCCTACATGGATCATCCCCACTGACCTATTTGATCTCATATCCCCCATGCTCGATAAACAGATCTATAAGCTTATTGTTTTGTAACTTGACCACCCTCATTAAAAAACAAACAAACTTCTAATCCTCAAATACAGTAAATATGAGCAAAAAGTGAATGAGATGTTAATTACCATTGCAACAATAAATTATACATAAACAGAATTGAGTTGTTACCTCATGCATGATCTATTTATCACAGAAGATTTTCTTTGGCATAAGACTCTATGTAATTGCTTGTGACAAAAAATACATGTAATTGCTAGTGTGTTGCAGGTACAGTTCACAATATGAATTATACATAATGAAAATAGATTGAAACAAAATTAGTATTGTTTTGTGACACACATAACAACTGATATAGAACATTAGAGCACACACACAAACTTCAAAAAAATCAAATAAAATTAAAAGGCATTCAGAGATTGCTGGATCCATGACCCCCTCACCTTATTTATAACCTTGCTAATCACAGATCTCATTTTGGAATGACTGTAGTCAATAAAATAGGCTATCACCATGATCCAGATACTTGACCTAGTGACCTACTTTTATGCATGACACACTCTTGTGTCTAGATACACAAGTGTGTAAAGTTTCATGATTCTAAGTCAAAGGACAACATAATTACAGTCCAGATATACAGTGTAATGTAGTTTATATGATTGTGTCACTGTGACCCTCATACATGTACTTGACTGAGTGACCTACTTTTATTTCAGGACACGCCTTTAAGCTAGGGATACACGGAACAACTTTTGTGGTGCCACAAAAGTTGCTGCCACACAGTGATGCACCGATTGCCCGAATATACTGCACCAGCAGCAATTTTATCCATTTTGCCCCATTAATTATGCATACTTGCAGCTCACATATACACACTGTGGGCATTTAAACATGGCTACTGTACAGACAAAGAAAGCTGCTGCTGCAGTAATAGTATCCCTGTTGTTGATAAGACGCAAAAGAGAGTATTCCTTGTTTTTGTTTTTGTCCTGCAGAAAAGGATTTTCTTCCAAAAGCTCAATGAGCCGCTCCACTACAGGCTTGCTCCACTCTATGTTGGCCATGTTTCCCTGCCTCATGAAGCTGCTGATGCAGTTGCCATGACAACACACGTGATACCAGGATCAAACCTAATTGACCAGTTTGCTACCACTTGTGGTAGGAGATCTCTATCTCTGAGCAACTTGTGCAAAGTGGTATAACTTTTGTAGTAGGGTAGAATATACATGCCACTTTTGTGGTGCAACTCATGTGGTACCACAAAAGTTGTCCCGTGTCACTGTGACCCAGATACTTGACCTAGTGACTACTTTTGGTACATGAAACACCCTTAAGTCCAGATGCACCTGTGTGTGAAGTTTCATTAATGTAAGTTCAAGGACAAGCAAATCATAGCCCGGATATGAATAGTGGAGAGCCAGATACTTGACCTAGTGGCTTACTTTTGTTTCATAACACATCTTAAGGTCAAGATATATGTGTGTGTGTGTGTGGGTGAAGTTTCATGAAACTAAGTTAAATAGTGAAGGACTTATAGCCCAGACACAATTTTACAAGAATGTTACTGTGACCTAGATACTTGACCTAATGATTTACTTCTGGTACATGACACACCCTTATGTCCAGATGCACCTGTGCGTAAAGTTTCATTAATGTAAGTTGAAGGACCTCCAAGTCAATTATAGCCGGGACACAAATAGCAGAGAGCCAGATACTTGACCTAGTGACCTACACACATTTAGGTCAAGATATGTGTGTGTTGAAGTTTCATGCGACTAAGTTAAACAGTAAAGGAAAAATAGCCTGGACATGATTATACAAGGATATGTCACCATGACTTAGATACTTGACGTAGCGATCTACTTTTGTTTCATGACACACCCTTATGTCTAAATGCATCTATGTGTAAAGTTTCATTAATCCAACTTGAAGGACAACAGGATTACAGGCCGGACATGAAGTGTAGTGAAAATTTACATGATTGTATCACTGGGAGCCAGATACTTGACCTAGTGACCTACTTTTGTTTCATAACATTACCCTTACATCTAGATGCACCTGTGTGTAAAATTTCATTTATCTAACTTAAAGGACAACAGAATTACAGCCCAGACATGAAGTGTAATGTAATTTTTTAAGATTTTATCACTGTGAGCCAGATACTTCATCTAGTGACCTACTTTTGCTTCATGACACACCATTAGGTTAAGATATATGTGTGTGTGAAATTTACTGAAACTAAGTTAAATAGTAAAGGAATTATAGCCCGGACACAATTTTTTAAGGATATGTCACTGTGAACCTGATACTTGACCTAGTAACCTACTTTGGTACATCAGACACCCTTATGTGTAGATGCATTTGTGCGTAAAGTTTCATTGGTCTAAGTTACATAGTAAAGGAATTATATCCCGAGACACAATTTTGCAAGAATATGTCACTGTGACCCAGATACTTGACACAGTGACCCACTTTTGGTACATGACACACCCCTATGTCCAGATGCACCTCTGTGTCAAGTTTCATTAACCTAAGTTGAAGGACAAGCGAATTATAGTCCGGACATGAAATGCGGATGGATGGACGGACGGACATGCGAAAAAAGTGATTACTAGATGCCCCTCCTCCAGGAGAAGGGGGGCATAATCCAGTAGTTTTGTTGTCTCATATGTTTGTATATATCATTTTCAAGATTGCAGCTCATCATAACTTGCTAAAGATCTGTGTAAGATATATGTACATACACATACACATTTACATATGTGTCATATCATGTTAAAAGTGTCATTTTCCCACAGGATGGTATGCAGACAAGTCAAACTTTTGATGTTAACTGTGCCGAGCCTGCACATACAACATCTGGATGTGGCAATTTCTTGGGGAGGTTGCATGGGTTTAGTTTATTGAACTTTATTATCGCACTGACATACTCAAGATTTAACATCTTAATGATTAATTTTGCATCAGCAGTGTATGTACATTCACATGATGTTGAATAGTATATATGAACCTTGAAAGACAAAAAAAAAAAAAGTTACACCAACAGCAATTTCTGCACGACTTTACAAACAGGATGGTCTATGTATATTCTGCCTAAGTGTGCTCATGGGAGGGTTAGTGGTATGAAGAAAGCACACATACATTGTAAATTCTGCATAACATTGCACAGGAGATGTTAAGTATCAATGCAAACTGAACAATATCACCACTAAAAGTGCAACAATACATACAATGATTACAGAAAAGTTGTTTATTAGCAATGTTAGTAGTGCAGATTGCGAACAATCACCACACAAAGTGCAACAATACATGTACACACAATGACCACAGACAACGGGTTTATCAGCCATGTTAACAGTGCAGGTACAGGTACATGCATGTGCTCAATGTGCAATCAGTCAGTGGTGCTGGCAGCAGTCAAGGCCCACAGTAAGTTACCTTCTCCAGAGCATCCATCACATTGTCTGGCATGTGATCATTTATCATTGTGGGCGAAATGAGAACTTCATCGAAGTCTATATTGTTTGCAAATATGGCTTGGAACACTGGCTCCGTTCTCCCACATAACCTGTGTAGATATGAACTTAGGATTGACATTGCAACATGAATTTATAATTGACAGTGAAAAACTGATAGTTTTGTCTGTAAAAAATTCTGCCTTTTTATCATTAAAATATATGATAGGGAATTGTAAGCAAAATGACCTTTGTTCTTTGTCAGTTAAATAACCAAATGTCTATTATTTCAAATTATAGTCTGACTGTAAGAACATGTATTTCACTGTTATAAGCTTACCACTCTATAGCAAGCTTTGCAAACCTAATGTCAACAAATTTATCAGGGATACATATTGAGGAAAAAAAACAGACTAAAATACAAGTAATGTATCACTATTAAATAACTGGTAATTGAAAATTTTATTTCTGCCTGGTGTCAAAATTATGAAAATCCTTGTTTTCTCATTATCTTCTGTTCCATTTCATGGCCTTGTTATATGCACCATAAACTCGACAATGCACCAGGCAACTGCCATCCCTTCCTCATTTTAAAAGTCAACTTTACAAAACTTCTAAGGATACAAATTCAAATTGGAGTACTTTTGACATCTGTCATGCAAGAAGATCCCCACAGTTTCTCTCCCCTCACAATATCTACGGAGATTACAAACACATCTAAGAAATTAGAAAAATCTGAAGTTCAACAGATTGAGCTGCACTTGTTAATTTAGTAAAGCCAGAAGTATTTATGTTACTATAGACTGCTTTATTTCCACAGGTATAAAGTTTAACTTTTTTGGAGCAATTTACTGGAGTTTTGATTGAAATACTAATTATGCCCCCCCCCCTTGGGGGGGGGAGGACATAATTAGTATTTTAATTAAGATTAAACTTGTGTACATGTAATTTGACATTAGATTTTACCTTCATATTCCATGTGAAAACTTAATATTGTACAGATAATACCCTGGACATTATACAAAAGAAGGAAATTCTCTATCCAAAGACTTTACCCTTGTGAAAGACAAACATGTTCGGTTTAGTGTGCATACTAACCCTTTTTCTTTGGGATGATTCCTCACTATGTGAATTATCTTTCCTGGTGGAAAGAGGGGTGTGTGGGTTGTTAACGCAATCTGGGAGTCGCTAGGATGCAGAAAATTTCTGTTTTCCTTTTCTTTGCTCAAAGCACAGAATTCATTGTACGAGTCCTCCGACTCCTTGCAACAGCACAACACACTGCCTCCTATAATATTCCACTGGAAAACAACAATCATCATCAGTACTTTCTGAGACCTGGGACCAACTCACAGCAGGGAAGTTCAATTTTGACAACTCAAGATGTACTGTATATAGTGTGTACAGAAATTTCCACAGTTAATTTACATTTCATTGATAATACAATTTTATGTTATCAACAGCATTATAATATGAATTGTTTGGTACTGTACTGGAGCAAACTGACTGTCCTCTTATAAATGTATGTCATAAAGCAAACCATTTTGGCACCAAATAAATTATGTTGAAACTGATCACAGAATGGCCAGTATGCTTGTGTATTCATTTCAAGTTTATGCTTCATTAAAATTACATTTTTGAATTGACTTTCAACAAAAAATATTATTGATTATTGGTACAAGTAGCTAAATTCACTGTCCTGTGCAAGTTCAAGATTCACACTTAAAATGAAGATACTTTCAACCTACCTTTGGTTGAGTGCTTTGTTTGATCACATCTATCAGATCTGTCCTTAAAGCCTCCAGCTGATGAAGACCAATCCTGGAAAATACAACAAATATCAAAATCAACAAGAGGAACAATGGTGGTCCTGTGCTCAGCTGACAGACAGTTGGTGGAACATTACAACTGAATATGGACCGTAACCAGACTTCAGATACACTTCATTAACAAGATGAAAGTCATAGTGCAAATAGTTCTCAACTTATCATGTGAACAGTAAAACTCACATAAGTGGCCCTGTCACCTTAGGAATGAGGTCAATGTCACACACGTATTGTCTATGTCTGGCTTTTCCTTAGGACAACCACTATGTGCAACACCAAGTTCAAATAGTTCTCAACTGAACAGTAAAATTTGTATAAATGGCCCCCATGACCTTGGGCATGGGGTCAAGGTCACTCATATAATGTCTACAGTTGGCCCTCATTAAGGACAACTAGAATGTGCAACATGAACGTCCTAGCTCAAATAGTTAACAAGTTATAATATGAACAGTAAATTTCATGTTACTTGCCGTGACCTTGGAAATGAGGTCAAGGTCACTCATCTACCGTCCATGTCTCATCCTCATACCCAGAAGTGTCCCTATGTACTTTCAAACTAATACTTAAGGTCCAAATTAGCTAGTACAGCTGGTAGCCACTATGGTGCTACAGTGATTTCCCGGTGCACCTTGCGGCAGGTTAGGTCGCTTCAATATAGCAGCCATATAGCGCCATAGTTAAACTACAGGGAAAAGACATCGCCAAAGTTATGGTTATTTTCCAACATATGACGGGAGCATTTACAAGCTACAATGACAGTCTACAATTGCAAAGTTCCTGACTGTAAGTCAGACACAAGACAACTGGGCAAATTGGCTGAATGCACGGCGTAACTATCCACAGTTTTCCTCCAAAGAAACACAAATAGAAACGATGTGATTGGTTGAATAAGGTGAGCAGACCAGAAAATTATGCGCCAGGCAAATTTGAAGGAAATTGTTCAAGACATTTTGGTGGGGGTAAAGGTCCGACACCAGAACACCCAGTGCCCATGTTGTTTCCATATAACAACTGGAAGATTGCAGAGAAATGCACAACAAACCAATGGCAGAACTGTGTGAGACAGCCGAGAATCGAGTGACCTACCCAGTAATGAAAAAATGCCAGTTGCCATGTGGAAAGTGTGGGTGCAATCGCCGCGTTGCAGTGGTAGCTCACAGTACTAGCTAATTTGGACCAAAGGTATTGGCTGAGTATTTTCAGAAAAATTTTTCATCATATTCCCCCCAGAAAATGTACAAAAAAATCATAAAAAATATTTTAAAAAATCACTGAACTGTGACCATTTGAAACAAACTTCGTAGAGACCCACCCAAGAAACACCCACACCAAGTTTGAAGTGAATCTGGCTGACCATTTTGGAGAAATCAAAAATGTGAATTAGCATTGCAATCTCCATTGACTTACATAGTAATAAACAGGCATGCATATATGCATTACCGACAAGTATCCGAATCGAAAAATTTGTTAAAAATCGTGAATTCTGAGTAACATCACCTAATGCACACTTTTGTTCTACCCTTCCTTAAGGAACATTTCCACCAAGTTTCACCATAATCTTAGTTATAGTTTTTGAGTAGAAGTCAAAATAACAAAAACACACAAAAATTCATTAAAAAATATAAAAAAATGCTATGCCATCTAGGGGTCCCCAGAAGTGTCTGTATGTAATTTTGAAGCAATTGGCCTAGTGGTTTCAGAGAAGATTTTTACAGATTTGACCAAAACATTAACAAAAAATTCATTAAAAAATCCAAAAATGCTTCTGTAGGTACATTGTATAACCCCTTCCTGACCACAGTAAGTCAATAGCTTTCATTGGCATGGATTAGCTGTAGTACCCAGAAAAGCTATTGACCTGGGGCGCGCTACGATGATAGGTCGACCTTATCTGTGATCCTCAGTAAAAACATTCTGTGTTAACAAGAAATTTATGTCAAAAAACATTAAAATATACAACATTTTACACCTAGGCGCTTTTGGTCAATTTTTGCAGGAAAGTGAAAAAACCAGTAAAGATTCCACAGCATGATGGTATGCCAAAGAGCAAACAAAAAAGTCAGCCAAATACAGAGCATACAATTTCTGCCACAGCTAATAGCTGATGACGTGATAGGCACTGTCTCAACATGTTTGAGTCTAAATTTGTTTCAGTGATTTTTTCGTACAGGCTGAGCTGAAATCAAATGAGGACTGCATATTGAAATTCATCACTAGAAAAGTTCTCATTCAAGTTCAAATATAGGTCTGCACTCAATAATGTCTGTATTGCCTGGCAAAGTATGTTCCAACTGCTACTAGGCATCAGCTGGAGCATGTCTTCCAAGGTTACACAAAAGAGCGGATCAGGACATTTACCACTTGAGCATGCACTTAATGTCATAAACAGCACAAAAATACTGATAAGGACCTTTACTATTTAAGCATGAACTTTTATGTCATAAACACCAAGTAAAACAAGAGGATCATGATGATCCTGTGCTCTGCTGACTGGAATATGCTTTTACAGTATTGCAAAACATGCACTGTAGTCTGTATAGCTACATACATGTACAGTGGTAGCAAAGTTTGATGTATAATTCATTGAAAAAAAAAAAAATGCAGCACCACCTGGTGGCCAAAATAAGAAC
This sequence comes from Hermodice carunculata, assembly GCA_964020975.1. NCBI lineage: Eukaryota > Metazoa > Annelida > Polychaeta > Eunicida > Amphinomidae > Hermodice > Hermodice carunculata. Next base: position 65,703,778 of record OZ026614.1, on the reverse strand, counting down.
TATGTGACCCCAGGTGACCCTATGTGTAATATCAAAGCAATTCTTAAGATGATTTTTCTTTTCCAAAAATCAATTAAAAATTCCCCCCCCCCCAAAAAAAAAGAAACGTTATTGCATCATCATATCCTTTGCAAACTTGGTAGAGGTCCACCTGGGGAACATCCAATTCAAAATCAAAACATTCCAGGCACCAGTTTTTGAGAAGTAGGAAATAAATACAATACCCATATATAAAGTGGTAACACTTACCTACGGTCTCAAAGTTTGATTTCCCATAACTTCCTCAAAAATTAACATATATCCATATCGTTTTTGCGAACTTTCATTGTCTTGAGTCAAATTATATTCTCATCACATTTTAAGCAATTCTGTTCAGCCATTTTGGAGAAGTCAATAATAGCCTTAACACACAAAAATTCACAAAAAAATAAGGAAAAATTGTATCGCCATCTGGTGGCCAAAATAAGAACTATGTGACCCCAAGTGACCCTACGTGTAACATCAAAGCATTTGGCCAAATAGTTCTTGAAATGAAGACATTTTAATTTTTTCTTCAAAAAATCAATTAAAAATTTCACATAAAATAGAAAACTTATTGCATCATGATCTCCTTCATACACTTGGTAGAGATCCACTTTGGGAACATCCCATGTGCAAAATCAAAACATTCATGCAGCGGTTTTTGAGAAGAAGTCGAAAATGTAAAAAGTCTAATGACGGACCAACGGACAGAAGGACAACAGATGCAAATGGATTCAAATAGCTCTGCTGACTAACAAGTCAGCAGAGCTAACAAATTCAGGATTATGAAACTGTCACAGCAAAAGTAGGATGCCAATAATGTGGTACCTGTATTGAGAGACCTCTCCAATAAAAGACACAGAGAATCTTACATGGCTGAGAGTGAGTAACTATTTTTCTCTCACGAGGGATTGTTGTTGGTGGTGAAAATTATGAGTGATCGCAGGTCACGAGTGATTTTCCAAACCAACAACGATCCCCAGTGAGAGAAAAATAGCAACTCACTCTTCAGCCATGTAAGATTTTGTTTATTCTATGTTTAATGTGGTATCCATAACATGAAATATGCCCTGGGCCTACTTTCAATGCTGAACTGGTGTGCTGTGTTTGTTTATGTTCATCACAGTTATTCTACGTCACACGTGACGTATAATCAAACTTTGCTCACCCACATTTCATTTTGTCATCACATCACTGATGCAGGCACATCAAAATTAACTCATAACAGTGTTTATGTCATGTGATCTATAGTGAGTTACTAGTTTTGAATTTCACTCTAGAAAATGATAATTCACCCTCGAACATAGAATAACATCCTTTCTTGAAAGACCGCTTCACAAAACTGAATTCCTACTGTTCCAAAGTTCTGGTACCTTAAATGAGAGCCCACCTCTCTTAAAAGACCACATTTAGTGTGCCAAGTGGTGGTCTCTCAAGATAGGGACTACTATACTGTTCTACCTGTGTGGTGCGTGATACTAATCCCGAAGCCCAATACGTGTACAACCATTTTTTTTTTGGCATGGCGTTTTAATGCCACACATTATAAAATGTAGAATGTGGGCAAAGCAGAACCGCACTGTGTGGGGTGGGGTTTTAACTACCGTGAGTAAATATGACTATAAATCAATATTTGTTGTTCAGCAAGGCCCATCAATCACAGGACACTCTGTTCTGACATTATAGATACAGTAGTCTCAAATGCTGGGTTTGTCTGTACAAGTGAACAAGAATGAAGTCTCTGAGAGACAAAGACATATATGAATTAGTCTGTTACCTTCATTGCCACAAGCTGAACACAAGTAACCTAGTTCCTTACGTATGGAGTGAAGATGAATGACCTGGGTGAAATTTGAAATGAAAGGTACACTGGAAGATCAGAAGTAAGAAAACAAAATCATTAGAAGTAAGTCTCTGAATGACATACATGCAGCTATAGCATGTATACTATAGCTTACCTGGGAACTACATCTTTGCCAACCACCACTGAAGTAATGAAAGACTCTGTTTCTTCTACCGTTGTGGCACTGCATGAAAAACAGCAAAGGTTATACAGGCATTCCACATCGTTTTGCACAAAACCTACAACATTGCTAAGTGATGATGACAGAGCAAGATGAACATTCAAAGACCACTCAATGTTAACACTCTACTCCTTGAAATAAAACTGAGTCAACAACTTTTCTTGGCATAGGTGGGGTGCATAGTGTGCAATCCCTGCCAAGGAAAGCTGTTGACCTCGATCATGTTATCTCGACAGGTCTCATCTACAATTCATTGAGACTGTTTTTCATTCCTGTTGACATATTAAGTCAAATATATTGAAGCAGAGCATTTGACCACCAGCCCGTTTGGGCCAAGTTGATGGGCAAGGGTTAATTGTGTACACTACACAGTACTGGTGTATATAACCATCTTATGTATATTGTGGAAGACGATGCCCACAAAATTATTTCAGTAAATTTCTATTAATTCATGTTGCCAATAATTTATCAATGTCAAAAGTTCAACTTTTTCATCTTGTATTGACCAGAACCAAATATAAAACAAAACAACATCCATATCCAAACAAATATTTTAACATTACATTGTATAACTTGTGAATTATGGCAGATCAATCATATCTGTGGTGCTTATTGATTTGACTGACCTCAGAAGGCCCCCTGGTGGTGAGTAGGCATAACAGTGCAGACTGGGGTATTCCTGATGCAGGAGAATGGCCAAAATGGCAGCAGTGCCCGCACCAAGTGAGTGACCGACCAGGATCAGTTCATACTGCTGTGTACCACGGTCCTGGTGACAGAAAACACAACTATAAATTGTGGACACTCATTGTTACTGCAAGCAGATCACGAAGTGCATCAATTCCAATTTCAGTCAGCAAGTCAGTCAGTCAAGGTCTGTGACGTATGGAAGAATGGAGTGGGAGGGGGGAGGGGATTTTGATGCACCTACATGTAGGTTAAAAGACACATTTACACAAAAAAGATGCACCAGTGCTGCATCCATCATATAGTTTTGAACAAAAAAAATATCAAGATTTGCACAGCCAAATGAATTTATCAATGGGTCACCAGCCTGAAACAATAGAGCAAGTTTGACAGTGTGAAATAGACACTGGTATGTGCGGCCAGCAAATCACAAAGCTTTGATATGGGGATAGGCAGGCATGCTCTCCCAGGTAAAAAGTTTAGCTAGAGATTTTAAATAGTGCACTCTTGGACCAGAATCAAGCATCCATTGACTGTTTTATGTCATATCAAATGTAGTAAAAGTCAAAATAAAACTATGGATACAAATCTGTGGATATGTAGTAATCAGAAAATATATAGGTTTAATGTACTTGTGAAAAAAAATTAAATGGGTGATATTAATCCAAAGTTGCCAGTCTCACTGTGCACTAGCTTCAGATCTTCCACCTTAATTAAATCGTTATCGTTTCATGCTTATATTACAATTTCAGCGTTTAGGTTGTCCAGTCTTGATAAGATGACAAACCTTGGGAGACTCTCCGATATAGTTGTCAATTATTCCTTTCAAACATTCTAAACTATTTGTGCACATTTTTATTCAACTTGTCCACTTTTGCAGTTTTGAGCATGGAAAAAAAGGGGGACAAAATCAAATAACTGTTAAAACAGTGAAAACAACAAAAAGTTATATTTGCTCGTAGCAAGACAGTCTGTATCAAGACACTGCATTCCCAAGTACAATTAGAATAGTTTCCCAGCAACCAAGACCCTACCCTATCCTAACTACACTATTGAGTATCAACTCCATCATAATAGACAAACTTAAGTGGGCTTGAGTGACGACTTTATTTGCTGTAGTGAGTAGACAACAAATATAAAATTTATAGCAGTAATAACAGTGGTTAACAGTTACCTGCCATGTCGTGTGATTCCACATCTCAAATGCAAGACAAACATTAATAAATATCCCAGGTGCTCATTCATGCCAAAGATCTCAATCAAATAATTGGAAAAAAATAAAAAAAATTCACAGGTCAAATAGTCAGATTGTCAACAAATCAGGATGATTGTCTAAATGAATATATTGTGGTTTAACTCTGTAAGTGCCAAATTTTGGACTGAGTCAACAGCTTTTCTTGACGCGCATTTGCAATGCACCCAATGCATGCCGACAAAAGCTGTTGACCTGGGATATTTTCTCTGGAACTAGAGGCATGCTGGTACTTGAATGAAAGGTCTTTTTATGAGGAATATGAACCTGATATCCTGATGATAATTCAGCCTAGTTTCACTTTAGCAGATCGACTTTAGACGTGATTGGCACTGAAAAAGTTAAATTCTCTTTGCTGCTGTTGCCAGGATCCAAAATATATTGTATTTTTTCTCTGGCACCTAATCAGGCATGAACTGGGCTGAAATACGTGACAAAGACCATATTAAAATCTATATTAATATTCTCTTTTTTTAAGTAAGAGATGTACCATGGGGAAAAAATCCAAACAACATAATTCAATGAGGAAAGGAACAATGGTCAAAATACAAAGTAAATACATGACCGCAACAAACACAATTTCAAATGTCTCAACCACAGTCATGTACAAATTTGAACAGATTATTCATGTAAAAAAAAGTTCAACTCAATACTTTTGTTCACAAAGAAAAAAAAAGACAATTACCAGATCCCTTCCAAATGCCTGTGAAAGTACCATCTCTTCCTTCATTTTCTTCTTTATGTAAACTGCTGCTTGCACCATGCCCTGAAAGACAGAGTCAGATGTCTATGTACATAGACTTACATGTAAAGTAATATGAATTTGGAGGATTCTCCATTGGTATTTACATGTATTTCATGTTCAACCTTGGTGGAAAATGATTGGACCCAGATCAATTTCTATCTTTCCTTTCTTTTTTTTTTCTGTTTTCTGTTTGGTGTAGACATGCACAAGATTTTTCAGAGTGTATTACATACATAAATTGTAATGTCTATAAAGAAAGGCTGCAACACCACCTGGTACACAAATTAAGAAGTAGGAGTCCCTAGAAGAGTCCAAATGTAATTTTGATGGAATTGGCTGGACTGTTTCAATGATTTCCAGATGAACATGTACATCATACTCAATGCATCATCAGTAGGGCATGCACTGATTTGCACCCCGTATGTAAAAGGATTGAGAAAATGCACTTTTGTATGAGATGGCTGCATACCTTATGCCCCAACCAGTCCTCCTTGACTGGGTCCACTGGCAGCTGCTCTGCATCTGCTTTTAAATCAGTCAGTACATCCTGAAAATGAAATGGGAGTGGATGTCAAACAGACAGACTGGAGGAACAGAAAGGTACAGAAAGATTGGAATCTCTGAACAGATATTTTTCTCGATTTCCATGGCAGGTTCACCTGTTCACAAACCTTATATTTGTGTGTGTTTACACATGTGTGTGTGTATATACACACACACACACACACACACACACACACACACACACACACACACACAAACAAACAAACAAATCTTAATCACACCTTGGTCTTAATAGCTGCTGGTGAAGCTAATGTTGTACTGTTTTTATCCACCGAGTATAAATAAAGATTTGTACATATAAGCATTAGGTGGACTTGTTCCTAAATTGCAGTATAAGGGGGACTACACAAGCACACAAGTATCTAGTATAACTGATATACTGTTACCAAATACACTTAAATAAAAACATTTTTTGTGTCCCATTAACTGAGTATCAGATATATGTAAGACATTTTATTTATATATATATATATATATATATATATATATATATATATATATATATATATATATATTCTCAGACAGCCCTTTACTCTTATTGAAAAAATCAGAAGTTTGGCCAATATTTGGTGACGAGTGGCATATATACCTGTAACGACAATGTCCCACGTATTGAAATGACGACTGTTCTCTGGTCATGGTCCACTGCCACAAAGAAAGGAGTCTCTCCAATCTGCAAAGGCAAAAGCAAAATACTCAAAAAAAAACCCAAAACATATATCATGTACAGTGTTCCAAGGACCACTCCAAAGACAGACCACTTGCCTTGAAAGATCTTAGCACTTTTGAAGTTTTTTTATGACTCCAATCAGAGAGCACCTGTCTTAAGAGACCACCATTTGGTAATCCTTTTGGGTGGTCTCTCATGGCAGGTTTAGGGATCCCATGAGGGTTGAAGGTGGGCAGTGTCAAAACTCAGCAGAGAAGGCCACTGCCAGCTGATAAGTCTTACCCAAGCGAAGCAAGGGTGGAATGCAGGCTTGCTGATGCCCTTCAGTGCAGCTCCGCCAATGCTCACCGTCAGCCTTCATGGGATCCCATTCTATCATAGGAAAAGATCTTATTTTACACAGAATTTTACCTTACGGAATTCACTTTTGTTGTGAGGATGGTAGAAGACCTCGATCCACAATGAATGATTTCAAGTGTGATATTAAACCATGAACAAATTAAAAGGCAATGAGATTGCTGAATCCATGCCCCCCTTGCCTCATTTATAACCTTGATAATCACAGGTATCATTTTAGAATGACTGTAGTCAATAAAAAAAGGCTATCATCGTGACCCAGATACTTGACCCTGTGACCTGCTTTTATGCATGACACACTTGTGTGTCCATATACACAGGTGAGTGAAGTTTCATGATTCAAATGACAACAGAATTACAGCCCGGACATGAAGTGTAATGTAGTTTTACATGAGTGTATCACCGTGACCCAGATACTGACCTAGTGACCTACTTTTGTTTCATGACACATCTTTAGGTCAACATAATAATGTGTGTGTGTGAAGTTTCAGAAACAAAGTTAAATAATAAAGGAATTATAGCACAGACACTTTTTTACAAGGATATGTCACTGTGACCCAGATACTTGACCTAGCGACCTACTTTTGGTTTATGACACACCCTTATGTCCAGATGCATCTGTGAATAAGTTTTCTTTGATCTAACTTGAAGTACAACAAAATTTTAGCCCGGACATGACGTGTAATGTACTTGTACATGATTGTATCATCGTGATCCAGATACTTGAACTACATGTAGTGACCTAGTTTTGTTTCATGACAGACCTTTAAATCAAGATATGAGTGTGTGTGAAGCTTCATGAAACCAAGTTAAACAATAAAGGAATTAAAGCCTGGACAGGATTTTATTAGGATATTTCCCTGTGACCAAGATACCTCACTTAGTGACCTATTTTTGGTACATGACACACCCTGGTTGCTGGGAAACTATTCCAACTGTACTTGGGAATGCAATGTCTTGATACAGACCATCTTGCTACGAGCAAATATAACTTTTGTTGTTTATGCTCTGATAACAGTTATTTGTTTTTTTTCCCTATTCTATTTGCTCAAAACTACAAACTTGGACAAGTTGAAGAAAAATGTGCTGGAATACTTTATAATGTCTAACAGGAATAATTGACAACTGTATTAGAGAAGTCTCTTGAGCTTGTCATCTTATCAAGACTGGATGACCGAAATGATGAAATTGCAATATTAGGGTGACACATGATAATGATTAAATTGAATTGAATCATCAATCAGTTTAGTATAACCCTTATGCACTTTACATACAGGTGTAACTAGACATAAGGTTGTGTCATGTACCAAAAGTAGGTCCCTAGGTCGAGTATCTGTGTCAAAGTGACATATCTTTGTAAAATCCATGTCCTGGCAATAATTCCTTTAGTATACAACTTTGTTTCATGAAACTTCACGCACACATCTTTACCAAAAGGTGAGCCTGAAACAAAAGTAGGTCACTAGGTCAAGTATCTGTGTCTCTACTATTTGTGTCTGGGCTATAATTTGCTTGTCCTGCAACTGAAACTTTACACACAGGTGTATCTGGACATAAGGGTGCGTCATGTGCCAAAAGTAGGTCACAAGGGCAAGTATCTAGGTCACAGTGATATTTTCTTGTAAAATTATGTCTGGCCTATAATTCCTTTACTATTTTACTTACATTAATGAAACTTTCCACACAGATTTGTCTGTATTTTTAAATGTATTAATTTGTGTGTAATGAAGATTCCAAATTTTTGTAACTGATCCTTACGGCTTCTTAATTTTTTACAACTACAAAGTCATAGAAAGAAACAAAACATTAACAAACACACACAAAAAAATCAACCCCTTAGAACTTTATTGTTTCATTTTCATTCATCATCTGTGAAATCTGATCATATTTGCCATTTTTGGTCTAAAATTATGCAATTCTAAAGGGGTCGTCATAAGCGACCAACTACAGGAAATGACAGGTCAAAGCTTTACACCAGGTGCAAAATGGCGGGGTGAGGGGGTGGGAGGAGAAGTCATGGTGCTGCCTGTGGCACTTACATGTATACACCAGTCCTTCCACAGGCAGTACCCTCCCTGAGCTGCAGGACCAACTGCAGCCTGTTTTGTCTGGCAACAGGAGCCTAACGAAATCTTAGTTCTCCCTTTTGTCACCTTACCATGACGATTGCATGCATGACTGAATTCATAGTTACGATGGTCTGCTGTCACCAAGTGGGACATGCCATTGTGACCACAGCAGAGGCTTAACTGTGAAACGTAACCCCACACATCCATTGATATTTGTCAAGATTCAAGAATTTGTGCGTATCAGCACTACAGCCTGGTGCCTTGCAATTGTACACAGGCGTACTTCAGGCACAGTCCAGCTTTAACTTGATCAAAATTACTCTTTCAAACTTCGCCCCTTTCTTCATGACTATACACTTTAATATGGCTGTCTATGCTATGACCAGCTGATAGTGGTGTCCCACTTCCCACGAAATACCATTTAATCTCATTGCGCAATCCTGGTGGTCAAAATTGGAAAACTAAATTTCGTTAGGTTGGTATTAATGCTAAAACCATCAACTAAGGCCATCAACACTGCATCCCTTTACCCTTTCCTAGTTAGCATAACACTGAGTCAACAGCTTTCCTGGGTATGGGTTGGGTGCATTGCACCCAACTCAATGCCAAAGAAAGTTGTTGGCCTGTGGCATCCTATCATTATAGGCATCATCTACGATTCTCAGCAAAAATGTTTTTTGTTCACAAGAATTTTATGTGAAAAGATTGAGGCAGATGACTATTTACATCCATGTGCTTTGAGCAGGAAAGGGTTAAAAAAAATGATGCTAGAACAATCATGTTACATGAATGGAATAAAAATGGAAAGTCATATTACCGGTAAGTACATGTAATTCCGTGTCTGTAACTTACATATATTTTTTTAATGTCTGGTGTACAAGCCCCCAGAAGAATGGGGATGTGTACCGGTAAGGATATTATGCACGACATTATAGCATGCTAATAAAGAGACATGACTTACATCCACATGGTAAGTGACATACACCAAGTCACTGTCTTTGAGCCCTGACATTTTTTTCAGCGCAGCATATTGGCAGTGACAACAATTGTCCTCAATCAGAGTGGTATGTGTCAGTTTACTCTTGCACGGAGTCAGGCAACAACACCTGAAGAAAACAAGTGGAGAATGAATGAACGTTCAGCAATATTTGTTACGTTTCAATGATAATATTCGTTCGGTTTCGATATTTTGTCTCATTCATATGTCTGGAATATGGCTGACAAACTTTTGTTACCAGTCAAAAAAATACTCCCAAAATACTCATCAAGTTCGATGTGATTGTTCTGAATGGCATCCAGTATTTTATGCCTCAACACTCCTGGATGCATGCACCGGCACACACATATGTAAATTTGTTTAAGCAAACTGATTTAATAATGTGAATTTTAGCCTATTAATCACATTATGGAATCAATGAATTTGACACCAGTCTTATGGAAGTTAATCAGCTACACTTTTGTATTGACATTTTATTCAAGGTATAATGGAGAGTAGACAATAAGAGGCCTGCAAATTAATTTCCTGTGACAACCGCATACATGTACCTGGTTGTCTTAGCAACCATAGTCTCGCCTGGCGAGATTCGGGCCGCTGCCTGTGCCAGGAAGTGGGATATTACTGATATTTTGGAAATAAAGAATACATAGTACAGGCATATGGAATTCTGTTCTTGGAACCAATTTAGGAAGCACTAAATGAATATGACTTTGCTATTTGTAAATTTAAATTTATCAAAAAAACCGCCAATTTTGTGAGGAAGGGGGTATCTACAATATAGTCCTGTCTGGGACAGCGATATGCCTGTGTGTCCTCCGTGATTGACAGGCATTATAGCCCCGTGCCCTTTGTGGCGGGAAAATAATATGCATGTCTTGTATTGCCATGCAAATTTTGGCTGTTTCCCATTCTATTAATTCCATGTGATGTTACATCATATTTGGTAACCAGCGGATTACCAGTACATCTGTTGGTTATCAACTAAATTATGAAAGTCAAATATCAATGATGGCAAGCAGTTGCTTTGTGCTCTATTTAGGTACATGACCTTTGGATCAGGTAAAATGTCATTTGTGCTACATGACTCACTAATATGTAGGTTGGGGTCACATACATGTACTCTGAATATCTGTAATTTCAAACAAAATAAAATTAGAAACACAGACCAGCACAATCTGAAAATGCCTATGGATGATTTTTTTTAAAAAAAAGCTGATTAAATGTGAACCCTTGGCTGTGTCTATGATTCGTGTCTTGTTGAACACTATTTGACATTTTGCAAAATCATAATGTACCTCTACCTAACCACAGGAATTTGAGGGAAGCTCTCAGAAGTTGGTGATGGCATAATCAACATGCTGCAGTAGTTGATGACAATTTTATAATGGTCCCTATAACTTCATGGTCACAGAACTGCTTAAGATACTAGTGTGGAACAGGGGAGATATCAACATTGTGCGTATTCAAGGTGCTTGTGTTTACCCTGGGGGAAGATACCCTAATTGTTGGTATTTTGAAAGGTTTAAATTTTTGTGGTGTTTTCATTGCAAACAGTTACCTGCAGTTTTTTATGATATTATTTTGAATATTGATCTTATTAAACATATATTAGAACACTATTTGCCCGTGTTTTTATTTCACAATCTTGTGCCATCAGTGAACTCATAGCCACAATAAAAATACAGAGAGATTTAATGAATTTACAGGTAATGTACCCCTTGCACTTAGTGAATTTTGTTCCAGGGATGGTACTGTCAAGCCTATAGTCCACTCCCTGTCCAAGTTAAATGCCAGACACATGAAAACTTGAACAGGTAAAAATAAGCACATTTAAAGTACCCACATATGTACACGCACACGCACACACACACACACACACACACAATCCCATTAACAAAAACACATGCTTATCTCACACAAAATAAGACTGAATTATAATTTTTCTCTAACAGCAGAGCATGCTAATTCTTGATGATCACAACTGGTATACAATGTATCAAAATCACTACATATACAATAACTGAACAAATTAACATGTGTTCCTTACCTCAAATCAGGGATAATTTTACAGACTCCTGTACCTGCATTTGTCATCAAATACATTGGCCATCCATAGGCTGCCAGGGCATAATGCATATAGTGCACCACTTTCTTGTAATCAGCAAGTACTTCTGGGTCGGAGAGTCGTAGGAACTGTGTCTGAGGGGTTATTGAAACCCCAGACAGGAACTGGTAGACTTCATTTGTCCCCTGACAGAGGAAAAGAAATTGGTATGAATTATATTTTCTAAGAGTTATATTTTCTTGAAATGTGTGTTTAATTTTATTTCCTTGTCATAATAATATTCGTCTACTTGTTGTCTAAAAATTTGTTGTAGTTTTTTTTTTTCAAAGTAAATTTACTTCATCCTGTTTAGAGTCAAAGTAAATTTGTGCATGATGCAAACCTATTGAAAATCTTTGTCAATCAGTAAAGAAACCAAAGAACAGAACACTAATTATACCTTCTCATTAGCACTTTTTATAGAGTGAAAATTTCATAATACTTGGGTCTGACACATAAAGTAGACACCTGGAAAATATCTGAATAGTTTTTTACCTGTTACTTTTACCAGACTAATATCCTGTCCCTCTCCAGGACAGTTCCAAAGAATTTTCCTTCAAGTGTTGCCATTTAGGAATTGAGCGTCCTGTCAATTGTACTCATTGGCAGGTGATTACAACTTGATGACAGGCATTTTAATGCAACTTCATGTAAAAATGTCCTTCATCAAGTTGAAACCAAACGACAATGAGTACAATTGAAAGGACGCTCAATTTTCATATTTACATTTAAAAAAAAACATGGTAGGCAACCTTAATATTTATGTCTTAGTGGTATATCTCATTTCTCTTGCAAGGCAAACAGTTTGAACTAAAAAGATTTGCTTCACAGCAAATCTGTCTGGGTGCTTTCAAAATGAGAACAGTTTGAAATGCTACAACTTTGGTTCTTGGTTTAATGAGTACAATTGAAAGGACGCTCAATTTTCATATTTACATTTAAAAAAAAACATGGTAGGCAACCTTAATATTTATGTCTTAGTGGTATATCTCATTTCTCTTGCAAGGCAAACAGTTTGAACTAAAAAGATTTGCTTCACAGCAAATCTGTCTGGGTGCTTTCAAAATGAGAACAGTTTGAAATGCTACAACTTTGGTTCTTGGTTTATTGGATGTGGCTATGTCACAAACTTACAAACTGAATTGCAATGGTACCTCTATGTACAATAGTTTTGAAGTTATTCAAGGTTTACATTTTGTGTGGTAGCCTTATTACCATGAAGTAAAATTCTACAACTTTGGCTCATGGTTCATTGAATGTACCTATGTCACAAATATATACAGTGAAATTAAACTGGCACTTCTGTCTATGATAGTTTTAAAGCTATTCAAGATTCAAATTTTTGGTATTCACCTAATTTACATAAATTGAAATTCTACAACTTTGGTTCAGCGTTCATTAAATGTGGCTATGTCACAAACCTACAAGATGAAGTTGGAATGGCACCTCTATGTATAATAGTTTTGAAGTTGTTTAAGATTTAAATTTTGTGTATTCACCTAATTTGCATACATTAAAATTTTACAGTTTTGTTTCATTGGATGTGTCTATGTTACAAACTTTTAAACTGAAGTTGGGATGGCACCTCTATCTGTAACAGTTTTGAAGTTATTAAAAAAGATTTAAATTTTGTGTATTCACCTTATTTTCATAAATTAAAATTGTACAGCTAAGTTTATGGTTAAGTGGATGCGACTTTTGTAAGTTGAACTTGCAAAGACACCTCTATCTATAATAGTTTTCCAGCTATTTATGATTTAAATTTTGCATATTCACCTAATTTGCATAAATTGAAATCCTATAACTTTAGTTCATGGTTCATTGGATGCAGCTTTGCCACAAACCTATAATTTGAAGTTAGAACAACATGTCTATCTATGCTAGTATCGGAGATATTCAACTTTTAAATTTTTCAATGCCCCTAGTTAGCATAATTTGAAATTATACAACTTTCATTTACTGTCCATTTTATTGACAGGTGTCACAAACCTGTACATACACATTCAAATTTTGAGTTTATTTGCAATAGTTTGGACGATATGGAGCTTTTAAAATCTTAATTGCCCCTCATTTGCATAATTTTGAACATCATGACTATTCCAAATCAGGTGCTTATTATTTCACTGGTAAGTGAGTCACCATGCAAGTTTAAACATTGTAGCTTGCATGGTGTCTGAGAAAAGCTCCGGACAAATTATATGGCGGAAAGAAGAAGAAAGAAAGAATATTGAGAAAACAGTATGTCTGGGTTGGCACCCAGACATAATAAGTTGCAGGGGTGGGTGGGGGGTGGGACGTTAGTAGGGTACAGATTTTAGGCCTCCCAGCGGAAACCAAACTAGTCCTAATGTCGTTACTGCATTGTATCACCAGAAGGTTGCTTAAGCTATAATTGCACTTGGATATGAAATCAACTGCAATCACAGAAAAATGAACATCCAAACATTTCCTATTCTTCTAATGCTAAAGAAAATGCCAAATGCAAACATATACATATATTTATATATATTTCCTTACTTGTGTCACAGCTCATTTTATATTCTCAGACTGTGTGACCATATGTTTCCTTACTTGTGCTACAATGTACTTCCTGCGTAACTTCTGGTATTTCCTAAGTAACACCAGTCCTGCAACAACGTCTGACGGGACCACATCCAAATCTCGGAAGAACTCAGTAAATAACTTTGCAATTTCTGAAAAGGAATTCTGCAGCAGAAAGGACAAAATAATTCAGTTATTAGTAGTCATGAAGCAAAACATTTTTTTCCCATATTTTTTTTTTTCTTTTTGACAGATGTAAATCTTCTTGTGCTCTGTCAAAACAATTACTTTGTCTTGTCTTTAAGGGATTTTTATCTTAAATCTTGGCTATGTGTTGTCCCACAGCCTATACATTATGATCAACACACTTTTATTTTTTAGCCACAACTGTGAATTTTTCACACAAGAAATAGTAAACATCAACGTGTGCAACTCGCATACATGGTACACGTACCTATGTTGTTGCTTGTCATGTCTCAAACATTATAGTCATGTGGCTATATTTAGTTCCAGGATTGCTCACTTTTCTAGCTCTTCATTTTACGAGACGAGCGCAGTAAGAAAACTTGGCTCATTCTATATATTGATTTAATGAAGATCTTGGTCAGTGGTTTTTGCCTTGTCTGGCAGTTCAAGGTACAGTTGCTGCTAGAGCATCTGACACATGACATGTCAGGCAATGTAAAAACCACTGACTTCAGACTTGGCAGATTTGTACTTTCATTGAAACTTTGTGAGCATATCACCAGCAGGTGGCACTACAGGAAACTTTCCTCTCTTATCCACCTATTCCAGGTAGAGACCCCTGGAGGATTAAAAAAAAAAAACTCAATCATTTATTGAAAATGTCTTGTGACTCCAAATTGGGCAGCAGGTGTTGCAACAGAACAAAATATTGTATCTAGTATGCCCAACTGAATACACGTATACAGTTCCAATAATATCTTAAGTGAATTGTACACTGACACAGGAAAATCTGTGGGGACAACTCTAATGTTTTGTCCATTGCACAATATCTTGCTGGCTACACTTACCCTATTTGCATCTCGTTTCACGCAGCAAAATAAAAAGCCGCATCGTCGATCCCAACTTTCTTCATATGCTCTCATTGTTTTCCTAAATCAAAGAATACATTTTGTGAATTCCCATGAATGTATCAACAATTCAAACCCAGCAAGGTTTACACCTTAATCTGTCATGGCTATAAACAGAGATTCTCAAGACCAATCCAAAATTGGTTAGAACTATACAAAATGATATTATCCTGTTTCTATATGGTATTCAGTATCTCCACCCCTATGATGACACTTTTTAGTTTTGTTGGCGTTACCTGAAATATTATTACACACCACATGCACATCGATTGATTGTCAAACATGCATGCATTATGCTACTCAAATACTATGATTTAATATTCATTTCATACAGGATCACACAATATAGCAGGCACAATGTAGTTGTGTACTTAAATGTAATTACGGGCATAAAGTAGCACTTCACTTTCTGTGAATAACATATGAAGTTAAAGCAATTTACGAATGTTAAAAATAATGATGAAATTCAAAATCCCTGTTTCAGGACCAAATGAAATCCATGTTAGCACAAACAATGAGAATGTACATGTATCTTATCTTATGATTTCTCTTGTTTTCAAGTGTATTTACAAACATATTTCAAGACCAAGTCTGCAAAGTGGTATTTAAACATATGCTGTGCTGACAAGCTGACACTGCATTAAGCTGTGCATTTGTTCATCCAAGCTCAAAGTGGACCCATGCATCCTTGACACCTCTCTCATAAGTATACTGTGTGTGTCTGTGTTCGTTTGTTTAGCTTTTTGGTGCCTATCACAAAAATGTTTTGACTTCTGGTCTGTGAGGAGATAATATTATCTCAGAAATGCTGGATCTTCTGTATCATCTCCCTATCACCCATCTTCAGAATCTGTAGGCCCAGTACTATAATGTCCATGTGACTACAGCCAATACAAAAACGAAGACTTTCTAAATACTTATTGTTATGATAACACACAAAACAGATAATTTGTAAAAAGGTCATATCAGCCTGGCAGACAATAATGGGTCTTCAGCATGTAGCTATCAGGACACGTTTTGGAGCCACAAATACCCAGACATGTATGACTGACACGTGTTCCTTGTCAAGTGCCACTGATGTCCTTCACCAAGGGCAAGTTTCTTCTGATGCTGCACTCACACAGAGCAAGAAGTGTATATTTTTCTGACTCACTCTCAAAATGCTGACAAAATATAACGTAAAACTATGACATTCATCAACACTAGAGTTACAAAACAAATTGACCAAATAGTTAATGAAATGACTCATGTACATATAATTAAAATGAAATCCTGAAACTCATTCTGTGCAGTTTATGCTTTGCATAATCTTTACAAGCATTAATTGTGCTGACTTGTAAAAAATCCCTACACATTTTTGTGATAAAACAAAATTAAGTCTGTATGTGATACAACATCAGACACATTAAAATAATCATGTGACTCTAAATCAACATTAATTTTTCCACTCTTATTATTTCAACTTCCAGCACATCAGCAATTCAGCATGGTACAGTTCTATCTTTTTAGTTTTACATTGTAAGTGGCTACTCAATTTTGAACAAGTCTGCTTCGCAAATTTTAAAAGTGAGAAGCTTTACTAAATGCCAATAAACTATTCCTTTAGTTGAAGGTCAGCAAAATTATTGCATCTATTTTCTCTTAATTGCCCCTAAAATTTTTACTTGGGTAGCACTTGTGTCACTAAAAATTTTCAAGTAAATTCTGCCAGTATTATATATTGCCTGTTTAACTAACCAAGCTACACGAACACCAAGAACACAAAGCCTGATCTGTTAAGCAGGCAAAATAATGAAAAGCGTCTTTAATACTTTCTGTGCTTCCCACAAGTATCTAAACACTAATGTTGTCTAGCTCAGTTTTCAAGTAACTTAAGCTGGAAATGGAAAGATACTGTATAGGAATGACGTGTAAACTGTTAAAAATTTAGTTTAACAGTTAGGCGTAATTTAGCCATATTCTCTAACTGCAAGATTTTAGCCAATATTAGTTTTCACTCACTTTGCCAAATATGTATGGGCCTAATTAATTATAATTCAAGGCCCCTTCCGGTGTCTCAAATACAGAAGGGTGTAGCAGCACAAGCTTTGTTATATTCATAGCTTTCTTTTATTTAACCATATTCTTGGACTACCTCCAATTGTTTCAACTAATTTACCCTGGGTAACACATAGTCTAGCAGCTTAAATTGTGATATATTTAAAGTCAAGTAAAGTATCTCCACAGGGCTACTGACTTCAATGTTTGTCTATGCTAAAGACAGATGGATCAGTGTCACTGTCATATATACATGTATATATATAGTACATTCATATGTAAATACATATATCCATATGTATGTATGTATGTATGTATGTATGTATGTATGTATGTATGTATGTATGTATACATGCATGCATGCAAGCTATGTATGTACATATGTACGTGCAGTGTATTTCGGCAGTTGATGAGTTATGATCCAAGCACAATTAATATAATGTACGCAAAACCAGCTTTCACAGTTTACATGTAGACTCGAATTGCTTTCCATATTTGAGCTCCAAACCGGTCTTTGTACCATGTTCCCCGGATAAGAAATGTCTCAAAAGAAATGTTAGAAAATTTTGTCAGGACAAAAGATATTTGGTAAGTAACAATTAGTTTATTTTATGAGATTTGCTCTGTGTGTTATGTCTGTTTTGATCACAGACTGGCCAGGTCTCCAACCAATATGATTGAGGTATGCTCATGAATGTCATCATGGTCAGTGCCTTTTTCTTGCACTTAATACTAAAGCCTTAATATTTTGTGCAATTAAAATGTGATGTGTAGGGTTAAATCCTAATGTTAATCACATTTTTCCCAAAATTGCTGATTTTACAAGTGTCATTGATCTTGTATTTTAATCAATCCCAGGATTTACTTGAAGTTTGGATTTTTAATATCTTATTTGTACAAAAAAACACCTGATACTTTAACATATAGTTTTTTTTCCTCAAGTAAATCCTCACCAGTAAGGAACGTCAACTCAATTAAAAATTTCTCCAGTGTACAAATAATTATTGGAAGCTACAGCTACATATTCCCTAGTTATGAGAACAATTATCATTACAGGTCTTCGGTGTATATACTTGTACTCACTTGAATTGCCTTCTGAGCAGACCCCCAGGCAGTTCTCTGTTTCCTTTTACACTACTTTGGGAACTTAATCTCTTCAGCAGGTGATGTACTAACAACAATTTTTTGTGTGAATCCAAATGACAATCAGTAGGAAAGTTGGCTATGTTTAGATGGCATCCTGATAGATTTTCTGCTTTTTTGTGTTTTTTCGTATGGTTAGCTCCAAGAGCTATAATAATCATCAGTGATCTCCTGCATGCTGTCAATGGCCACCTTGTATTCACAGACCACGATTAACTTTCAAGTCATCATAAATGCATAGAAAACTGAATAGCTGAATGATGAAGAAATAGACTTAATATGTGTAAGAACAAGATAAACCACCTGTTATCTGATGTCATGTGTTACATGTTGCTTTTTTTTTTCACGTCAGTCTGTGTAATTAGGCCTTAAAATGAAATACAGTAAAATCTGACTTGGCACACCACTAATAAACATTACAATGCTTGTTTATCAAGACAGACAGTCTTTCATCGGAAGTTTATAAAAACCAGAAGCAGGCATATATGTCTGACAAAACCAGTTCCTAAAGCAAAGTTTTCTTATTTCAAAGGTCTTTTGTGACAAGTATCGCTGTATCCATGGCCACATGTAACAAGTTTCACTTTATTCACATGCACATGTGACAAATGTCACTACATTTATTGCACAAAGCATGGTTATATGTTAGAAAAGCTATACATTTACTTGCAAGCATTATGTGTTAGTCACCACATAACCAGGTGCAGAAAAAGCCTAAATGTACATTATGTATGCAAACCACATCAGGCCTCAACTGGTTATTGCTGAGTGCAAGAACTACGTCTGATTGAAGTTTAAAATAGAAATCTCATGTATGTGACAAATATAGGTAAATGCTGAAAATGCATGTTAATTCTACTGTCTATATGTAAGTTAGATGTCAGTAGGTCTACAACTATCTTGTCAATTGGCAGTTTACCTCGGGTAGCACACAAGAGCTGAAAGTGCACACAACAGATCACAGCGGCGCCAACTAGACAGGCTACAAAGAAATAAAAAAGCAACACAAAGAGACGGGTAAATCATCAGGGCACAAACCAGCATGTCACACACACAAACACAGAGTATACAATGTAGCAGAGGCTCCAACTCTCCAGTTTTGGGTGGAAGATCTCCCTTTTTAGCTGTTTATTTTGAAAGTCTCCCGTTCTGCCTGCCGTAACTCTCCTGCTTGCCAAAAAAATCTTAGTGAGCAGTGAGGGGCATGTTTTTTTGGTTTTTGTTTTAAAATAAATATTGCTTCTAAATGCACCAGAGTTCACCACTGTAACCTTAAAATTCTAAAAATTCCCCAAGGGAGTGGGGCCTGCCCCCCCCCTCCCGGGGGTTATTACCCAAATTTTTGGTGGAGGTGCGCAGCTCGACCTTTCAAAAACCCACCCTTTGTTAGGGCACTTTTTCACAAAAATGATACCTTTGTTCGGGAATTTCTTAACTGAAACAGCAGCAAATATGGGCCCAAATAAAATATACTCCACGTAGAAAATTTTGACCTTAGTTATGGAAATTTTCCTGAATTTTGAGCCATAAAAGTAAAAAATTACCCTTTTTAAGGAATTTTTGGCAAAATATTGGACCTTTGTCAGGGAAATTTCGCTGAAAAGAGGGGCCTTCAGAGCGCCACATGCCCAGTATCATCACTAATGGGAGTATTCTCCCGGGGGCCTTCCCCCTCCCTACCCCCCCCCCCCCCCGTCCGGGCATGCTGGACCATCGTATCTCCCTCTTGCCAGTCATCCACAAGGGAGACTCTCCCTCTTACCAAGGTACCTAGGTTGGAGCCTCTGATGTAGTCATTTATTCCTGGATTTAGTTTAATCATTCAAAAGAAAAATTGTATTTTGTTTCATGATATTTGTAACACTGAATTCACACATACAAATTAAATCACATTTCACACCCCCACCCTTCTTGGGGACAAAGTAAGATGAGACGAAATATGAGATATGAGATGAGAGGAGAGAGATGAGACAAGAGAAGACATGAGATGAAATGGAAATGGAAATGGAAGTGGAAGTGAAATGAAATGGAAAAAGGTAACTGATAAAACTCCACAATTCTGACTGAAGTTTTGTTCCATTACAAGTACACACAAACACACACACACATATTTATATATACATATAAAGACCAACAATGTTGAAAAAATACACTACAACAAGAGGCCCATGGGCCTAATACTCTGATGACATGTAATCAGATGAACATCACCACCACAAACAAAAAAAAGAAGAAGATAAGCTGAAATACAATCCCTCTGTGACCTTGTGAAAGTAATTCAAAGTTATCCACAGTGTGCTATATCAAACTTCAACATGATACACATTCGTGGTACATTCAGTGTTAGGCCTGATTCTTTCTCAACACAGTGATTTTCGTGTCCTTTACTAAAGTGCTTAACAACCTTAGAAGTTGGTCAAAGTTGCACAAAATTTTCAAAGTTTGACATGCTCCAGTGACAGTTAGTAAATACCTTTTTTCAGATGATAATGTTTCATTGGGTGAAAGCTATCATGTGTTTGTGCATTAGTTTTTCCTAGACCACAGTGTGGCATGTGTAGGCCTACAAGACAACTGTCATGTCAAAATAATGCTCTCTATCATTATTACAAGAGGGCGCGCAATGCAACCAGGAAATGTAAACAAATGACGTCCATTTTTGTAAGCCTACCTATGTCATAGGAGGAAAGGGGGGGGGGATATGGGGAACTTTTCATTGCTTTTTACAAAAACAAAAACAAAATCACCATTAAGAGTTTAAGCTGCTTATTTTGCCAATTGACGTTAAGTTGTTGATACTGCAAATATAATTTTCACATGTTGAGTCACACTGTGATGAAAATTTACACTTCTCGTGCCCCGGACAATGCTGTTTAGCACTGTACAAATTACCCTTACACCCCTCTTCCAACACATGACAATTCACTTGCATGTGCGCCATGGATGTTCACTTCTACCAAAATGGCACCTGTCTCCCTGCTATAGGCTATCAAAAGTTGACTTTTAGTTGAAATTTGTTTTGTTTCTTGTGTATTTATAAATCTAGAAACAGAATACAAGAAGTCAAAATTAAAAAAAAAACAAAAAACTTTTTCTCTATCACATTTATATCAAATTAGGCCTACTTTAAGACCTCTTCAAAATGCTGAGTTATTAAGAATTAACATAAAATCTTCGGGAAATTTTATAATTTTGGCTACCTTTTAGTGGCTTATGCAAACTAGGCATATGGTTATCATCGTGAAGAAGATATTTATAGTTACCTGTATGGTTATCATTCTGAAAAAGGTATTTTACCAAAACAGATATGGCGTGGAGAAGAGTGCACTGGGCCAAACTAGTTGTCTCTCATTGACCAGGTGATCCCAGGCTATACTAGTACAGCCTGCGATCACCTGGTCAACCCGGGCTAACTACATGTAAGTTTGGCCCAGTGCAATGTTCTCCATGCCATATCTGTATAACAGAGCATGACTTGCCAGGCAATGTTAAAAGCCAGGCCTTCACCATCATTGTAAAGTTTTTTTTAAAAGTCAAAGACTAAGCCACTACATATCTTTTTAAATGTTGGTTGAAAGATTGTTTTTTTTTTTTCCCAATAAGGTCAATCTTCTCGATGTATATATTCACTTAGCCACTTTCACCAGCATTTGACAAGCTTTCTCTGGATGAATGTATGTACAAAAGTTGTAACAAAAAACTATCTATGTCAAAGCCTTGAGCCGTCAGTTTAGTAAACAGTCTGATTGGCTATAGGCCCAAGAACAGAAAGCTGCTACTGTGTAACAAGTACAGAATTTTCAGCGAAAATTAAGTTACAGTGTCCTTGAGTTTTTTGTTCTTGCCACAAGTGACGAGAAAATTTGTACTGAAAACCAAGTGTCAACTAAATAAAGCATCCAGTTTGGTCTGCTCAGCAGGAAACCAATAAAAAAGATATACATCTATATATATATATTGACTAAAGTTGCAAAGAAAGCAGTCCATAAGCTGAAGCCAGTAAAGCCAAAAAAATTGCTGCTTTTTGTTACTTAAATGAAGTCTTGTACATATACATGTAAAGGTGCATGTTTGAACTTCCCTATTGTCCAGCTGCCAAAAAACTGTCACCCTTTCCTTCATTAAGCCTTTCATATTTCCTTTGTGGACAAATGCCATCTGTTGCAAAAGTTTCTCATCAATCCTCTCCTCCTGATTCCAGTCAAAACCCACTGATGGTCAAATTGTCATCATCTTCAATCTTCTTGTCACAAATTTTAACAGCATTGACACACAATTTGAATGATAAATGAATATTGTATTTGTGTCTTTTTGCCCAGAACCACTTCCTAGTAGTCATTACCCTATTCCGCAGTCCAAACTCTTTACCTTCCATAAGCTAACCTGTCCCTGTCTAACCTATATACATATGGAATTACTATTGTCCATATTGCACACGTTCCTCTGTGAAATTTTGACATAGGCCAAATAAATACAAGGGTCTTCAGCGGGTAACTACTCAACATGTTTTGGAGCCCATAACCCGTACATGTCCTTCTGAGTATCTATGATACCCATACAGATAACATTCCTGTGTCAACAGCTTTCCTTGGTGTTGGTTTGGCATTTGACTCACAGCACAGAAAGATGTTGACTCAGTCTCAAACTCAATTTTAACTCGAGGAGGAAAGCCTAAAATATAAAACATTTTGAGTCAAAACTGAAGAGGATACCTTAGTCTGATGTTAGCATGCCCTACAGGTAAACGTTTTCATTGATGTGGATTTGGTGCTTGGTGCATAAAGCCATAGCATGGAAAGCTTGAGATTCTGGGGGGAAAGGGTGAAAATAGAGGCACTCAAGAGTAATCCATGACAAACTGGTGAGGTGTTCATTGCACAGTCTCAATCTTCAAAATACAAAATGCAAGTTTTACCCCCCACAAAGTTACCTATGTTGCGTTGTATAACTTCTGGGCTCTCTATAAACACAATTAAAACATCTCAAAGTCAACTTGTCTGTTTTTTTGTTTTTTTTTTGTTTTTTTTTTATTTCACAGGTTCCACACTTTCCTTACCAGTGTGCAAAGTGCTCACATGAGTAGCTAGGTATAAACAAAATTGAAACATTTCGACACCATTGACAAAAAAATCATATATTCCATGGTTTCTTTACCACTGAGCCAAGTGTCTCATATGAGTGGGTATAGGTTCAACAGAATTAACATACATAGAGGAAGGTCAGTAATTATCATTCCTGGTGGATCATATCTGTACACCTTGTAATTTTTTTTCATCTATGCAAAGAAGCAATGGATAGTATACATAACATAACAAGGCCATGGGCCTAAAATGTAATCTGTGGCAGCAAACTGACCAGTTGGTCAATTAGTATTTTTGATAGACTCATAACTGTGTGTGCACATGATGTGCTTCCAGAATATTCTCCATTTTCTTAAGTTTTTGGTGTTGTACCTTTCATAATTTGTTGCCAAAGACGGGAATACAGTGACAGCTGGCTTGAGAGACCAGGCCAAATTGAGATCACTTTTTAGAACCAACATATCAAGATATTTTTCTTAACAACAGGCCCATGGACCAAATGCTCTGCTGACAGATGACTAGCAGGTCAGCTGAGCTAAATATCATAAAAAATTCACTGGAACATGATGACCCAGGTACACTGCCACCAAGTTTGAGGTGAATCTGACAGACAGTTTCTTCAGAGAAGTCCTAAACGTGAAAAAGCATTAGAATACCCATTGACTTGCATAGTAATCTGACAATAGGTGAGGGGCTTTTACCAATAAGTACCTGAATTGAAAACATCATTCAAAATCAGGAATCCATAGCAACGCCACCTAGTGAACAACTTTCTATGACAATTTCACATGGAACATACCAACAAAGTTTCAGCATATTCTGAGTGGCGGTTCTGGAGAAGTCGAAAATAGTGAAAACACTAAAAAAAATCATTAAAAAAAAATTGAAAAAAATGCAGCGCCACCTGGTGAACAATTAAAAGCTACAAGTCCCTAGGAGTGTTCCTCTGTGATATCAAAGCAACTGGATGAGCGGTTTTGGAGAAGATTTTTTTGAAGATTTGCCCCCCCCCCCCAAAAAAAACAACAAATCCAAACAAGCGGGCTGTGTGAACAGCCCATGCTCAGCTGACCTAGACATTCATCACACTTGCAGCTCTGTGAACTTGGGAAAGAATCAAGGTCACCCATGTTCTGAGTAAGTCTGACCTTTATAGAAGAACACTAACATGTGCAACATCAAGGTTCAAGTAGTTCTCAATTTATAATGAAGAGTAAAATTCATGTATGTTGCACGGGGACCCCAGAAACGTGGTCAAGGTCATTCATGTACTGTCTAAGCATGACCTTCATACAGAAACATTAACATGTGCAGCATCATGGTACTAGCTCATAACAGATCGAGATCTTTCATAATTCTCAGTTCTTTCACACAAAGAATTCTAAGTCAGAAATACTGTGTTGCATAATATGGAGATTAGTATAATTCGGGCTATTAATTACTAATAAATAAGACTATAAGAGACTCATAATAGGCCAAATGCTACCCAGAATTATGAATGGGTTCACAGAATGAATACAACAAGCCAGACAGCAGTGATATATCAATATTCTAATTGGGGAAGTTGATGCCAATCCAGTTCCTAGAAAACAGCATTCAGAGAATGGATTACCCTCGGCGCCCACAATCTTTTCTCCTCAATTCTGGTTTAAAAAAAAAAAATTTAAGACTTTGCAGGTGTCATAATATAGCGTAACTGCACCAAAAATTTGATGAAGCTGTGATGAATTCTTCTTGAGATATTATGGTACCATTGTCCACTTGTGCGCCACTCAGGGGGCCTTCAAATAAATACTTCAAAAGTTTCATAACGAGTTTGAAAATAATAAGAGGAAGCTGGTTTTCAATAGGAACGTGGTGCATTATAATGTGCATCTCTGATAAAAATTTGGTGAAGCTGCAATGAATTTATTTTTTCAGATATCACAGTAATGTCGACAAGACAGATGGACAGACAGACGGATGACAACAAGACCCTCTAGCACTTTATGTGCCAAGGGTAATAAAAACCTCAAAATGTTCTATCATATTTCCTGATAACTGTATACCATTATTTTATTTCATGTGGGTGTCTATACACATGTAGGTATCAATACTCTACATTTGTGTTGGTTGGATATAATGTTTCAAGTCTGAACAGTCAAGTTTATTCTCTAGGTCCGCAATTTGTATAATGTGTATGCAGTGGTCTCAGAGAAAATTCTCTCATGTTGAGAGATGAAACAAAAAATTTATCTGTAATTTGCTGCCATCTAGTGGCAGACTAGAAACTATCAAAGTGCCAATCTTGTTCTCTGCATACGTCCATTCAAGTAAAATGGTCTATATAACAAATAACTCTTGTACACGCAATATTTAAAAACCAAGAAGAATCGTCCATTTAACCACAGACAAATATAGAAAAAAGGGAAATATACTGTGGAATTTCTCAAGTAGGGAGAAAATGTGTTGGGAAGCAAGCAGCAAAACTAACTGAATTCTATTGATACGAGGCCAACAATTATAACCTCTAAAACCTTCTTCAGTTCACCCCCTACTTTTTTAAATCTAAGTCTATTTTACAGACCTTTGCAATTTTATGACATTAGAGTATGCTGGTTTTTTCTTTTTTTTTTTTTTAAATATTTATTTTTGCAGGCTCTTTGTCCAGAAGATACAAGATACAAAGAAAACTTATTTTTGTCCCTGTTGACAAAATGTGTACACAAAATTTACTCCTGTTCAACCAGGCAAACACGTTGGAGGCAAACGAGCCACTTTGTTCAACTGAAGTCTTTCCAGGTTTCATCCCATTACCAGCCTCTCCAGAGACTGAGTTACTGGATGCCTGTCAATGCTTTATGCCAAGCAAAATTTACCTAAGTATGTAATCAGAATGTGTACTGTGCATTTGCAAAACATTTATCTCACATCACCCTCGCATCAGTGGTGTAGAAAATAAGAAACAACATCCATATATATTGTGTTTGTTACATCTGTTGGCTGTTGTCCTGCTCTTGTAGGTCAAAGGAAGGAGGTTTCAGTGGGAAGGTAATTACTGCTGGGAACAGCATAAATCCAAAAGGCAAATCTGGGAATGGGAAAAGTGATGCCCAGCTGAAATGGAGCTCCATACATATATTCCAAGCTCATTGTGTTTTCTTTTCCTTTGTCAAAAATAAGTCATTTTGGTTTTGATTATGTGCAGCAAACGAGTAACATCAGCAAGATCACTCCTTCATAGTGATAAAACATAATTGGGGTGATATTGAGCAAAGTATTCTGTGGAGGGCAATGTTTGGGAATGCCCAGAAATGACAGGATTCAATTTTTTTTCGAATTTTCTTTTGAAGTTTTGTGTGCATTCTAAACAAAGGTTATGTTTTATTTTACCATTTAACAATTGTTTTGTGATGACATCAGTAAGCGTAATCCAATTGTATTTATGTCGTTTTGTCCAGAACCACTTCCTAGCAGTCATTCCCCCATTCCGCAGTCCAAACTCTTTACTCTCCATAAGCTAACCTGTTACTGTCTACCCTATACAAATATGGAAGTACTATTGTCCATGTTGCACACATTCAATGTCAAAAGAATGATGACAGCAGTCACATGTTTTCTGGAACAGCCCAGACGATAATGATTCAACACTGCACAATGGGCCCTGTGTTGAGAGACCACTCCTGTGTTGAAAGACTATCTTTTCAGGATACTTTGCCTGGCACTTTTCATCTTATTTACATTTCCTTCAAAAGACCATCTGTCTTGACAAACCACAGTTTCAGGTCATCTTAAGGGGTGATCTTTCAAGGCATTTTTTCACTGTACTTTGTAGTTGTCAACTCTGAATTTCCCTGTGAAAGTCGACAAGGAGTATTACATCACAAAATGTCAGCTCCATAACAAATGCAAGCTTACGATTCAGACTGTGTCAGTATTATAAAAGATTGAATTGCATTCTGCTAATTATGACTTATGACATTTCTAAATTATTCATGCACACACAATTTACCATGGCAAAGTAATGGGAGTTTGATCTTTGGAATGATCTTCCACAGGAGACCCATTGTACTATAATTTAAGGTTCCAATCGGCTATGATAGGGACCTGTTTTTTTTTGTCAATTTATGGTATTAACCCTTTGCCCTAAGACTTAAGAATTAACACTGAGCCAATACCTTTCCTTGGCATGGAGTTGGGTGCTGCCAGAAAAAAAAAAAAACTGTTTTACCCGGGGTATGTTATTGTGATAGGTCTCATTTACAATTCTCATCAAACTGTTTTCATTAATGTTGAAACTGATCAAAATGACTGAAGCTGCATGGCGATGCTTGAGTTTTGGTCAGTTT
The DNA here is from genome assembly GCA_964020975.1 of Hermodice carunculata. Taxonomy (NCBI): domain Eukaryota; kingdom Metazoa; phylum Annelida; class Polychaeta; order Eunicida; family Amphinomidae; genus Hermodice; species Hermodice carunculata. The sequence goes on along the minus strand of OZ026614.1, from coordinate 65,676,064 downwards.
AAGGAAGAAAAGGTTAAATCAATTCACAGTCAGGTGTGTACTGCAGCTTCAAATTTATCATGATAAGAGCTTTGTTCAAGGACCAGCATATTTATTAACCCATTCCTATTGAAGCCTCAGTCAACAGCTTTCCTCGGCACAGGCTGGGCAGTAAGTACCTAACCCATGTCCAGGAAAGCTGTTGACCTAGGGCATGTTGCTTGGTACATCTCATCTACAATTCTTGTTGAAATTGTTTTTCTTTATTGTTGAAATTAAAAAAACTTTGAAGCAGACGATCAATGACTACCAGCAGCTTTTGCCCAGTTAAAAAGAGGAATGGGTTGCTGCTCCAGCTGCTATAATGGCAACTGTAGCATGACTTCCAAGGGGTATGCTAACCACTGACTGCAACCTGTATCAAATACAGTGACCCCGCTCTTGTGAGGTGCCTCTCACGCAGGGCCGCCTAATAAAAACCACCGTCCTTGTACAGGAAGCATGACATTTCCATTGTATTACCCCCTCTAGAGAGGCCACCCCTCTGATAAGACCCCTTTTGGGCTGCATTTGGGGTGGGGAGCACTGTAGGTATGGAGGGGGAGCACTGTATGTATGGAGGTCCCTGTGCACTGTAATTAAAGGAAGGTGATGAAAACTATCATGAGCACAGACCATCAGACCTGTACTTACCATGCACAGATAACAATATGATACATAACCCTCCCGATGACACAAGATGCATGTACTTTGTGCAACTCTCCTATTTAACCATCAGTGACCAGTATCAATGTCATCATAATGCTTGGCTTTTAAAACATCAAACATTCACGTGTATTTGTGGTTTTTTGTGGACTTTTCTACGAAATTTGTTCCTGGCAAATATATAACATGTACTCATTTGAATGTACTTTTAATTTCTCCATTCATGGACTGGAGGTTCAATAAAATAATAATAATAGCCCTGGGACCTAAAACGTATGCTGTATTTCTGGCCACAAAATCCCTCTTGTTTTCCAAATAAAATGTACTGGATCATTTTCTATGCACAGGGAGACATTTTACATGTTTTAAGGGATATGATATGAGTGAAAAAGGATGGTGTGTGATCATTCTTTGAAAAAAAGCATCATTTAATGACTGCTGGTGATGAAATACGCAAAATGAGAACATAAAAAAACAGTATGTTGGCATTGACCTATAAAAATTAGGTCTAGGTCACTCAAATGTAATCTCATCCTTTGCCATCACAGCAAGCTTTAAAAAAAAACCAGCTCCTACTTGCCCCTGTGTCATTTCAAAGTACAGTGGTACCTGCTGAATGCAACCACTGCCATAAGCAGCCACATTGCTTTTTATGGTCACTATAGGCTCAGACATAGGAGTCAATTTCTATGTAAAGTTAACCTCTGGTGACAGTTCACCTGCTATATGCGGCCACTTGGCGGGGGGGGGGGGGGGGCACATACAGGATGTACCCCTGTACTTGGCAAAGCAGTTCACACACCATTTTTTTCAGATAGGATGGTGATCCAGCCAAGGGTTAATGTGACAGCAGCTTTATTAACTGTTCATTTTTTGCAATATGTATCTCAAGACACCTGAATCATATATTTCATCATTGGAGACAAAATGAATAATACCATAGGGAATATAATCTGTTCTTACATCCAGTATCAAGTTAACATGGCTTAATCCTAGAACTAAAATGTACGAACAATTTTAATTTAAATTGGCACCTATAAGTAAACGTAATGCTACATAAAAATCTTTGGTTCTAATCGAAAGTCCTAGATACATATGTGTTCTTAAAACAGGGTTTTTTTTTTGTTTTTTGCTTTCTTTTTATATCACTGGCAGCTTTAATTTAGAGGAACAGTTTTTCTTCCAAAAGTTCATAAGCAAAACTTTAATGCTTTAATTTCAACAAGTTACCGATTAACAAATAAGGGCAATATAGGTGGTTAGATTATTGACATGTCAGTACGTGAGCTACAGAAGTTAATGAAGTGTACCTTTTGAGCAAACAAGCAAGAGGTTCACCCAAGGTCCCACAGAGGTTGGGATGAATCAAGCCAATGGTATTTAACTCATTCCATACCAATCCCTGATTTTTCCGTATATTTACCTAGATTTAAGACAACAATTGCATATTTAAATTCTTTATGAAAAGAGCTTTCGTTCAAGTACCAACATGCCTATAGTCTTAGGCATTCCAATGGGTAGCAACTGCTCCCCTTTACTGGCAGATTTATATTTAACCTGGCTTGAATTTAAGTATATGAATAAATTGATGAAAAAGGACTTTCAAATGGCTACAAAATTATCAAACAACGCAAGATATATTGATGACATTGCTTGTGTAAATGTACAAAATTTCAATGAAATTGCTAAAGAAATTTACCCAAAAGATATCCCTTTGGAGGGTAACAATTCAGATGGTTTCAGAGATGTATTTTTGGACTTGGATATTCAGGTCACTAATGACAGGTTTTGTATTAAAGTCTATCACAAAATAGATGAGTTTAACTTTGAAGTAGTTAATTATCCTTTCCCGGACAGTAATATTTCCGATACTATTGGATATAATACATTTTTGTCACAAATTTTGAGATTTGGTCGTATTTGTTCTAAATTTCAGGACTTTGCATCAAGAACCAAATTTATTTACAATAAACTTGAGTCAAGAGGATTCAAAGGTGTACTTTTGATCAAATATTTCTACAAATTTTGCTGTAAATATCCCGAGATGGTTAGAAAGTTTGGCTTCAATAATTTTAGAGATTTTAGACGTGCCTGTTTTGCTACTTAATTTCATCTTTTGACACCATTATGTTTAAACGTTCACCTTTCGGACATTTTAGGCTAGCTTGTTTTCTGTTAGGTAAACCCCCAGGGGCTACAAGTAGCAAGAAGCGGCCTACGACAGTTACAAGCTTGCCTAATTGTACTTGATATCTGGTTAATATTTTCATTGCATTCTTTTGACATAAATACAAAAGACTTCCATTCTTTTCTGACTTGCCCTATAATTCTACTGTTAACATCCAAAGATTATTAGAAAGTCTGGCTGCAATAATCTACAGTTTTTAGACTTGTCTGTTTTGCTACTTAACTTTATCTTTTGGCATCTTTCTGTTTTAATATTCACTATCAGACTTACATGTTTTCTGTTAGGTACACCCCCAGGGGCTACAGGTAGCAAGAAGCGGCCTACGACAGTTGCATGTTTGCCTAATTGTACTTAAAATCCTGTTAAGAAAAAATGTTTTGATAGCAGGTTTTTGGCATAAATGCTAATGACTTCCATTCTTTTCTGACATGCCTAAATGCACATTTACTCACTATTAAAAAATTACTCAAAATTGACAGTATTTTCTCAAGTGTCACAAACCTGACACATTGACTCAGGGTTGGCAGTTAAATAGAGCTTAATTGTTTGAGGAGTAGGTGTCATCATGGAGTTTGTTTTACATCTCTGGTACAGGATGTACATTGTTGCAGTCCTTGTTAGGATTTTCCTTGGTTTGTACAGGTGGTCTAGCTGCAACTGTTTATTTTACAATCAGTGGGACTGAATATAATGCCCCAGCTTGTTTCCACTTCAGTTAAACATTGGCGGATGGTTTAACTAGGAAAAGCTGTCCAGCTAGAAAGGGTACATTTTGGTTCAGGGGTAAGTCAAATTGTTCTTATCTGAACCTGTACTATGAAAATTTGGTAATTATGGTTTGTTTGACAGGTATTCTTCTTTGATATGAAGCTCTGCATTTACAAGCAAAACTTCACATATTTAGCTAATTCATCAATTGCCACGCTCATATTTATTCATTATTATGTGGGTTGTCTTTGCTGAATATTTAGCTTAGGCAAGGAGCCGCTACTCAGAGAGAAGTGTACGGGTAAAAGGCTCCGAAACATGTTGAGTAGTTACCCGCTGAAGACCCTTTAATTTATTTGGGCTGATACAGCCTATGTCAAAACTTTACAGAGGAACGTGTGCAATATAGACAATAGTAATTCCATATATATACAGGTTAGACAGGGACAGGTTAGCTTATGGAGAGTAAAGAGTTCGAACTGCGGAATAGGATATTGACTACTAGGAAGTGGTTCTGGGCAAAAAGACACAAATACAATTAAGTCAGTGGTTCTGGCACTGCCTGTGACCATAGTATGGGATAAGTTAAAGAGTTGAAAATTGGATGGATAGCAGGATGGAATATCGACCAGCCATCCTATTAGTTCATGACAGACAAGGCCGCTATGTAAAAGGAAAAACAAACAAACAAACAAAAACCAGGAGAAAAAAAGGCGAGGTCCATGAGCCTTATGCTCTGCTGACATGTAACGGGACACCCATAGCAACAAGTTCCATTTCCTAAATGCAATCCCTGTCACATTGAGAAAGTAGAGCAAAGTCATCTACACTGTGTAATATCAAACTTCTGCATATACACATTTATGGTACATCTAGTATCATCAGCCTTTATTGATATTCTTTCTGAAAACGATGAATTTAGTGATTTGACTTTACTGACTTTGAAAAAATAGGTCCAGGTCATCTCAAAATTTACAAGATTTTACCATTGGTCTAACATATAATTGGTGTAAATTATGAAGTTCCATCTCAATTTATTATCACAATAATGAATTTAATGTGTTTTTAATATCTATGATGTCAGTTCCAATTAATACCACAGGTGGTACATGAAACTCTACACATTTAGACTTTTGGTCTGTTCAGTGTTCGTGCAATGGTATAGGGATATATGTACACAAGTTAACCCTTAAAGTGCTGATTTAAGATTGAGTCAATAGCTTTCCTGGGGGCACTTTGCGCGCAAAGTGCCCCCAGGAAAGCTGTTGACTAAGACTACTTTTTGCTTTAGACTAGGCTTGCTGGTATTTGAATAAAAGGTATCTTCATGAGGAATTTGAGTCTTTTAACCATCATATGTTTAACAGTAATGAGAAAACGACTATTGCAGTGATTAGCACTTTAAGGGTTAAGATGTAATGACCACGCATTCAAAAAGAAAAAAAATTCATTTTCTGAAATGTAATTCCTTTGTCATCTTGAGAAATAGGTTATGGTCATCCACACAATATGATATATATTTGAGGTACATTTGGTATCCATGGCATCAATAGCCTTCTCCTTTCACAAAATATTGAATTTAATGTGTTTTCAATACATTCTGGTTCATATCTTCCATGGTGCCAGTAGATGGCACGACCAAATTTCAGCATTTTTTAAAACACAATTTTTTATTGCCTGATCAACATTCCTATCAGCTTTCTTGATGATTCATGTAAAACTCTTTGAAAAACATTCTCAAAACTTGCACATCTTGGCCCACATATTACATAATATTGGTCGTGCCACCAATAACAAACTGTAAACCTATATTCTGATATCCTTCATAAATCTTAAGAGTTATACGATGTTAACTTGAAAATTGTGGACTGTACAACGATGGATATGAAGGGTGCTTCTAGCTCTGCACCTACAGTAAGGGGGAAAAAAAACAGGTTCAGCCATCTGTGCCACCCACCAGCAACATAAAGACTAAAATTTACATGCATGCAGCTCTGATATGCTGGTAACCTACACAATTTCCTGGCACATCCATCTTATTCTAGGGGCCAGACCAACCCACCTAAATCTTCTACGCTTAGATGTAAAAAAACTTCTAAGTGTCGTGCCATGCCGCATCCCATCTAGCCTCTGTAACTGACAGCAGGAACAAGTGTAAGCTGAATGCATAATTTCTTCCTTTTGACCCACTCCTAGTTAGAATAAAACTGTGTCAGTAGCTTTCCTGGACACAGGCTGGGCAACCAACCTACACCCTGGAAAGCTATTGACCTGGGGCATGCCAGCATGATGGCTTTTATCTTCAATTCTCAACAAAAAACAAAAAAACAAAAAAAAAAAGAAGAAAGTTTTATATAAACACAAAAGTTAAGTTAATGCATTAATGCAAATGATGATTTACTTCTGGGTTCCTCTGGGTGATTTGAGCTAGCAAAGAGTTAAGTATCTATAGTGCAGTATTCAGTGATAATGATCGAGAAAATTCCTGGAATTCTGGCTGAATCGTGAAGTGGAATTTTGCAGAAGGCACCCTAATGTGCCATGAATTCAGGTCACCATCGATTCTTCCGATTTTTTTTTTCTACAAAAAGAGTGGAGAATTTCACCAGGGGAAAAAATTATTAAATGTCAATTTTCCAGAAGGCAAATATAAGCAAGCAGGTTTCATCAGATTATTTTATGGCCATGTTCCACTGCAACTTTATTTTCAGTTTGTGGTGGTGTAGCACACTTTAGGGTTTCTTCCACTTTCTGTCTTTTCTTGCTGACCATAATTGAGGGATGAATATGAAAAACATCTTGATTTTGTGCCATACAGACAAGCCAATTAATGTAGCATATAGTACAATCTTGGCCACTCCCTCCAGTAATCCACCAATCCCCCCCCCCTTCCCAACTAATAAATTCATGAATTTTATCAAATTCATGTGAAGCATCCTCATTGAATATCTGGTTGTATTTCAAACAAGTTGTGGCAATAACTGGTCAATGAGTTTGCTGACTTGGATTTTTTTTTTCCACAGATAGTGTCATACTATTTTTTTTCTCATGATGGAACAGATCCTAAATGGGTTTTGCCTGGACTTTGAAACATTACAGTGCATTTGACTTGAACAAACTTTAACACCATGTCCCCTAAGAACTGCATGCTCCACAGAGACATGTATTTTTCAATGATAGCGTCACATTTGCTGATGATTTCCGATGGAGAAATCATAAAAGATTATGGGTTCGGTGCTTTTGGCCTAGTTTGTGGAACGGATCCAATTTATCATCCTACCTGATCAATAATTTATCTTTTGACATCCTGACCAAGCAGTGGGCTGCAACTTGAGTATGCTGAGAAAACTTGGGAACATGTGACCTTTCCACATTCAATAAATGTTAATCATTATTCTACTGTATTATTTATCTTTACCAAACATGTGATTTACATTTTTTTCAAAGCCAGACTGAAAAACATCAATGCCAATCTGCAGAATAGCCTGCTGACACAATCTGACACTGCAATGTAGTCTCTTCTCTAGGGGTGTCCATCTATAATTTCCTAAAAAGGATCCATCTGTTTTTGTTGAGAGACGGCTGAGAAACACTCTGTTCCCAACATATGGATATATAATATTTCTGAACTCATCTGAAAAAAATAGCACTACCTGTGTAAATCCAAACAAAGTCATAATCACTCTGGTTTGGAATGAAAACAAAATATTGTTTACATTTTTAGCTCACAGTGATTTTGTTCCAAAACTCAACCTCTTGCCTTTACAGAAATGGTATTAACTGCACTGCACCCTACCCACGCCAAGGGAAGATACTGAGCTTGGCTGTACCATCATAAACGGTCTTACATACAAATCTCAGCAAAAAATGTTTTCTAGCAACAAGAAATTTAAGTAAAATCATCAAAGCAGACGACAATTTACATCCAAGCTCTTTTAGTTGATTTGAGTGGGGAAAAGGTTAATGGCAAGAAAGAAGCTGACAACATTTGTGGCATCAAACGCTTGCCTGTAATTTTCAAAAAGGGAAAAAGTTGTATGCTAATAAATGATTGGCATTGGGTCCTTCAGGGTAAGCAATGACATGCAACAGTAGTAACCACTGGGGTTTCTTGTGTGTTTTGTTTTTACTGCCTGGCAAGTAAAGTAAAAACAACTGAAAAATGCTTTTATCAATGAGTTCAAAGTTTTAACAAATGGCCATTTCAGTCTTTCTTGGCTTGATTTTTAGCTACACATGGCCATTACATTAAGCAGAGCAAATAACCGTTCTGCTTGCTGGAACCCTGGAAATCAGCGTATCAAAAGAGGACACCATTCTGAATGTGGCTCCAAGATGCTTAGACAGACATGCCGAAGTACCATGTCTCCACTTATATGACTTTGTCAATGTTGAATCAAGCATGTAAGGGAATCTGTCTTCTTCAGATCGGATCAGAATTGATGGCGATGACAAACATACACAGTCAGCAAGGCAAAACAGCGGCAACATTTGAGTGATTCAATTCACGAGGGGCCTTAATAAGTACGACTTCACATCAACATTTCCTGACAGAAGTAAAAAACAAAAAAAAAATGGCCAAAAGAGTGTCCATGGGTCATTGTTGTAAGTCTGCATATACATGTATACTTGCACAAATTTGACTAGCTTTCATTTTGTTCCATACACCTGGTACATTTTGGGGGGGGGGGGCGGGGGCTTGAGATGGGATGTACATCAGAGACAAAATGTTGGCAAAATTCCGTTTACCATTTCCGCCTTAAATTAGGAATGAGTCAACAGCTTTCCTTGCCATGGGGTGGGCACTTAGTGTCTGGCAAGTCATGCTGCAGCTGCAGCATGACTTGCCAGGCAGTGCCAGAACCACTGACTTATAAGACTGTAGACATGTTGGTACTTAAATAAAAGCTCTTTTCATGAAGTATTTAAATATGCAATTGTCGTCTTAAATCTAGGTAAATATATGGAAATATCAGGGACTGGTATGGAATGAGTTTATAGTAGCTCCATGATGAGACCTATCAAGATCACATGCCCCAGGTCAACCGCTTTCCTTGGCTAACCCATGCCAAGGAAAGCTGTTGACTCAAGTCTTCATTCAAGGGGGAAAGTTTTAAATGAGCACCCAGGGGACCCGGCCACGATGGTCCTCTCAGCCTTTCTCACTCAAATTGCTTGCATGTAAATTGTCACCTGCTTTACTCCTTTTTGCAAAAAAAATTATGTTAATAGAAAGCATTTTTGCTGAGAAATGTAGGTAAAACACATGCCCAGGTCAATAGGTTTCTTTGCTGTGAATTGCATGCATTGCACTGAACTCACACCATCCAATGGAAGCTATTGACTCAAGTCTTATGATGACCAAGAAATGATTAAGACAGGGTTTGGAGTCTGTACAAACAATCCCATAACACACACAAAAGAGCAGGTTGGAACAGTCCAGTAGCAAATCTCTCCCAGTGCTCTTGCAAACATTGCCTTTGTTCTTCCTCTGATCTGTCCTAATTACATTGTTAAGCAGGTGAGCGTTATTGCAACGGTCAATGGCACAATAGCCAGGGCCTGACAGTTGTAACCTTGAAGGCACAAACAGGTCACCTAACACAGTTCCCCCCCCCCCCCTCAGATTGCTGGGACCTTAAAATGCTAGGCACTGGGGACGTTTGACCATTGAGCTCTTATGACAGGTAAACACAACTGAAAATTGCTGGGGGCACCTTGCTGGGCCTGGTTGCATGCAGGGGTGGGGTGGGGTGGAGGTGGGTTCAGAGGTGGGTGCAAGAGCAGGTTCAACTGCCGTGAGAAAGAAGTAAAGCATTCAAAGGAAAAGGGTTTCTCTAAGAATTAATATAGAAGTTGACATAAAACAGGTCTAAGGCGGTACGACTATGCTAACATCATTATCCCCATTTCCTGTAAAGCACCCTAATGTGGCGATGCTTCAGTCATCCAACAACAGTGTTGCATCTCTTGAATTAAATTGTGAAGACTCAGTTCATTTATCCAAACACTTTAGTTTCCTTGGTTAATACAATTGCCTGTATGCACCTTGCCCTTGAAGGATATATGTCTTCTATTGCCTGTCATTGGACAGAGCAGAATGCTTGAATGTCATTTACAGTCAATTATGCTTATCATGATTTCTTTTGACACTTTTAGGAAAAGGGTAGAAGAAAATTGAAAGCTCACACACATGGGGGTTAGCAGTGACTTCGTCCATTCACTTAACAACTCTACTTTTCTGTAATCATCACCAAAATTATAGTCTACTGGCACCACTGATACATATAACAGTCTAATCGCTTCAAGTGTTCTACTGCAACATGTATCAGAATTGATTAGTGTTCCCATAGTAGCTTAATTAAAACACAACCATAAATGAATCACCTGGAGTCTCAGCAGGGTCCACACTGCTAAGCACATACAAGTAAAAGTGACCACTCACTTGGACTTTTCCACGTCCAGTTGCCAACTCTGGTCTCCTTAGCAAGACAATTGTATTCAAGACTGATTTCATAGTTACAGTGCGCCTTTGTTGCTTAGTAGGGTCAAGCTACCTTGACCAGCACAGTGTTTTTCAACATGTTATAGGGAAGCTTATGGAAAGTAACTCCCAATGTCTCTGGATATTTCTCCAAATACATGAATTTCCATACATTGGGAGAGCAGTCTTGCACCTTATAACAGTACACAAGGATGCTGATGCCTGGGTGTTGTTAACATACAGTAGTTTTAGATACAATATGTCCTCATGGTGTTATATTCCGATTCTCTATCTATTTCTGCATGATGATCCACTCACTTGCTGTCTTACCTCTTGCAAAGTGCTGTGACAATTACATGTATAATTATGGAATCCTGGTGGCCAGAACTGGCAACTGGATTCTGAAAGGCTCCTATTGATAAGTCAAAAATGTCCTAGTTATATTTGAAAATATTTTGCAATAATATGACCAGTCAAACTTCTTTTTGGGTATACAAGTGCCTTCTGCTGTGCCTGGTAACAAATTCAACTGATGTCAAAGCAGGTAATGTGTAAAGGGGGAAAGTACATCCATTTTAAATATAACTGTCACATTTTGACAAATGTCCAAGTCACCTAAGGCCTAACAAAAATATACATATACAGTGGTCCCTGTCTTGAGAGACCACCCCTAGGACAGGTCAAAATGTGGTATCTCAAAACAGGTGGTCTTTCATTAGAGGAATTAAAAACATGGAAAAGATAGCACAGTGTTTTGAGAGAGCAGTCTTAAAAAGATATGTGGTCTCTCAAGACAGGTAACACTGTATATGTATGGTTCCAATAACTCAACCGACCCCACTGAAAAGGCCCGAGTCCTGACCCTAAGCAATTTTTATGAAACATAAACAAAACAAAAAAAAATTCAAGCCGCCCTTCCCTAATGAGCAACACTGATCGACCCTGGCTGAAAGATTTTATTGAGAAAGTGGCCGTCGTGTGCCGTTATTTTGCAGTAAAGTCACCTCAAACACAGTAGTTTATCTCAGCTTGTCTGCAATGAAGGGTTAACGTATGCCAGGGACAGAGCATAGCTGCACAGCCACGGACACAGTGTTTCGTGAAACAACATAGCCATAGCCCCAGTTGAAAGATTTTATCAAGAAAGCCGCCATCGTGTGCCGTTTTTTTTTTTTTGCGGTAAAGTCAACTCAAACACAGCATTTTATTTCAACTTGTCTGGAGGGTTAACTTGGGCCTGGAAAACAATATAGCAACCCAAAGTTCAATAAGGCATAGCCCTGTTGTTTGGTGAAACAGCATAAGCCATAGCCCCATTTGTGTCAGCATTTAGGGACCTCATAGCCTTGTTCGTGATCGTTATTGTAATATTTCGCTAGGTTCCAGGTGTCCGTTCTCTGAGTTAGCAGGGCAAAGGATTGTTAAAGTACTTTTAAAACATGACTTATTATCCTAACTTTAATCTGCCTGCTCTGTTGTGTCTGAAGCAGTTATTATCTTTAGTTACAAATCGAAATGCGCCATGATAGACCTTGAATCAACCACCATGCGGTGAACGCCATTATGAAAATTGCGCAATGCTGCACAAAAATACATTTGATTTGGATATCAAAGTGAATCGTGGCCACAACATATATCATTTCATTATTGATGCTCTGAAATATTTGCAAAATATATACTTTTGGTTGCATATATTATAACCCCCTCCACCAGATCGTCCCATTACTATCTTCATTTACAAACCGTTGGGCGTAGAATCTGCAATTTTCAAAATGGTAGCCAAGTGCCGGTGAGCCAACTGGATAGTTTGAAGAGGTGGTATCCAAAATATGTGTGCCATTGGGGTTAAGGGAAGGTTAATTTTTTCAAATAAATGTAATGTACAATATATAATGGGACTGTTCCAGAGTCAGCATTACCTCAAAATGTAAATACACCCCAATACAGTTATCAGTGTAGGCAGGGATGGGCCCCTGAGTTGGAATTTGTATCAGAAACTGAAGTTGCCCTGAGGCAGTGAATTAAGCAGCAGCACAAGTAGACCCGCCATGACCCCCCTGGTGTGTGAAAGATGGAGCTTGGGCAAGAAGGTTGCCCTGATTGTGGATACAGGTCTGAAAGTACCGGCGGGTTTTTATATAAGTGGTAAATATGTAGATTCATTTGTTTTCTGGGTCTTTGTATTCTACTCATCCACCGTGATCTGGGATGCAACTTTTCTGTATAATTTGGGGAAAATGATTGTGTTTATGGAAATGACTAAACAAACAAAGAAAATGTAATATTTGAAGGTTAACTGTCTTATGACCAACATAATCTAATTTTTGAAATGCTGCCTAATATGTCCTGTCATCATTACAATGAGAACCTATTTGTCAATTAGGAAAAAATGTTAACTATTACAGTCTATCAACCCCAAAATAGCCATTTTGGCAAAGATGACTGTTTTGTAATGATAAAAAGAAATCCACTTGGGTACACGATTGTTCACTAAAAAGCACTTATACTGCTCTACCAAAAACTTAAGAATGTATCTACATATACTCGTCTTAAAAACTGGCATTCCCAAGTAGGCCTACACATACATGTACATGTATATAACTTAATGCACGCTGCCAAGTATTTATTTCACCAGATATCTATAGCCAAACCTAGATGATGCGATAAATAAGCACGTTTCTATTCCACTCAATGTTTATGTCATTGATGTGAAATCTTAACCAGTTAACTACATAACAAACAAATCAATGCACCACACCAAGCATTCATATTTGCTACATTGCTACTCTGTTTAGGTCCTTATCACTCAACAAGGAAATAGCTACATGTAAGGACAAATCCCTGTTTCAAACATGCCAAAATCTGTTGCTCGATCTTGCCAAACCGGCAATTTGGATAAAATTAAGAGATCAATCTATTTTCTCCAATCACATGCTGAGGTTGATATCAGGAGAAACTATCACCATGGCCGCTTGTTGCCATTGCCATAGTCACAGATTTTGGCAGAAATTTAAGTGCATGTCACATATCTGAGCCACTTTTTGGCTTTATGCATGGTTACATACATGTACTGTAACTTCAGCATTTTTTAAATGCTTTGTTGATACATGTTATGGTATTTATCGATCAGCTGAACAATGGCTACATCTTGCAATAAAAGTTGGAGTATCATTTGAGATTTACATTTCATACTTTTTCCACTCATTAGTGATCCAATTTATACATCTCTACTGAATTTGAACATCTGCGACACACAATGATTTTTTGAATGGTATCAGATTTCAAACTGTGTCAATGCAGTGTCTGCTAGCATACTGAATCCGAAAATCTATATCTGTATCTATCCCTTTCAATATAACACATTAATGTTAACCTTTGCGGTGTTTTTTTTTTTTTTTTTGTCTGAATTTCTTTTATGCTTTTTTTGCTGATTGCTTCGTGGTTAGGTATTACCTGTCACATATAAGTGACCACAATTTTGAGCATTATCGACAAAAAATGCAACACCAACTGGGGCTGTTTTAAGAGACCTACGTCAACACATGTACAGCAGTGCAGACATACATGCACATTATATGCAAACCATGGTACTTCATCTTTTCCACCAGAAGACCCCTTAATGAAAAGCTCTGGCCGTCTTCTTCCCTTGAAACTTTTACAGATTATTCCTAACATCGATGTGTCACTGCATACAAAGTTTCATGAAGATTCAATGTGTAGTGTTCACTGTAGGTATTAGTATCAAGAAAGGTACCATACTGAAATCATAGTTGTACAGACCATTGTTTTGGACACACAAAGTGAAACTTCATGTATACACATTGACTTGAAACTTTTTTTTCTGTAGATTTAAAGACGTTCGATACACTGGTCAAAAGAATTTTAGAAATCTCTGGTTTTTGGTGTGAACCAAGATATTGGCATTTGAAACTAAATGCAAGCAAAAAATTGGCATGTCACGGTGCTACTTTTGTCGCTAGGTGGCGCTACATGTAAGGACTACAGAAATTTGATAGCAAACATTATATATGTGGGTAAAAGCAAAAAAATAAATTAAGGATGCAAAAATATGCATAAAATAACTCAATATGAGTGTATGCAATGTATATCAAGCCTTTTAATAACAAAAATGTGAACAAAACATGCTGGAATGTGACTTTAAATTCACCTCATCTTGCAAAAATGTATAAGTGCTTACATTATTTTTTAAGTTTAAAATAGAAAAAATATTTGCAAATCCCTGAAAAATCGTAGGGGGTTTCCAAAATATGCACTGATTTCATTGATTAACAAAAAAAGATATCATACAGTGCTATTTTTTCTGCAATTGTACAAAGAATCCATGCATGTTGACTTAATTTGTTCTAAGTTCATAGGTACAAGGTATCCATTCGTTGTCTAACTTCGAAACCATATCAATATACATGTATGTAGGTTGAATAAATGGCAGTACATCGTTAATTTTATATTCCAGTCATAAAATATACTTTCATAGTTTTACTGAGGAGAGGCAAACATTTTAGGATTCTCTCCATAGTGCAATACAGCAATGTGGAAAAAAAGGTAAAAATAGGAATATCAAAATTTTAGTTGCTTTAATACATTGTCGAATGGTAACACAGGCAGCACATTATCAAATATGCCTGTGCCTCATTTTGACGCTGGGGTATTACTCTGGTTTCCCCCCCCCCCCCCCCCCCCCAGTTGGGACAGCGTTTATCGTACCACATTCACAAGAAATGTAAAGTACACTGACCAAGCCATATCGTTTTTCTGATTCTGTATTTTTTAGGGACATGGTTTTTTTTTACATTCCTCGCATACAAGATTATCGGCTAATACACTTAGTTCCACTATTCTACGACCTTCCTCCCAGTTATACATGTAACTGTCAGTGTTTACCTGTGCATGTGGCATTGGGGAAGTGGGCGTGGCTCTTTCGACGGTGGCTAGGTCAGCGTTCGCTGATTGTGTACATGCTTTTTGGTCTACCACTGCCGTGTTTCGACGTATTCTGCCTTGTTTTAAAGCATTTAGTCCTTTGTTTTGGCACTTGTTAACAAACTGCCCATTCTTTTTCCTTTTCACTCTTCGTAAACAATCCATATTTCTCAAACGGAACTGTGCAAAATAGGAAAAGCGAACAGCAGCTAGTGCAGGTATCGACAAATACCAGCTCTAACTGTATAGAGGCATTGGACCATAAATGGTTGCGCATAACGCGGTGTACCGAACGTCTTTAAATATTCTTGCTACACAGCATGTATAGTGTATAGAGGGCAACACTAGTGAAAACATATTCACACATCTGAACCTTGTTAGGCTGAATGCATGAAGTCTGTCTTTTCCTTTGAGTTTCATTTCCTGGCTCAGATCACAGACTTGTTGGTTTGTGTGTCTAGCATTTAGATTTCTACATGGCTTGAGCTGTAACTTACATCTACAGTTGCAGACATATCTTTTTAACAACATCAAAAATATAAACAAGAAAAAAGATGTCCAATGTGGTCAAAGAAAACAGCAATTGATGGACATGCAGGTGGTTGTATCTGGGCTTAGCCTAGAACAGATAAAAACAAACCTTGACAGGCCTTTAAGGAAAAAATCCAAGGCCATAACAAAGATACAGATGAAACATAGTGGAATGGAGTTAATACTCATAAGGTCATGATTTATGGTAGAACCACTGACCTTGCACACACCCATGATCTTAGACTAATACAGGACATTCAGATAAGCTGCGGTGCTGCTATTTCCCCATACCATCCAACAGGGAAGGACCTGCATGTATGGGCAGATCTCTGCATCAAACATGGCACAACGTGTTGCCTTTGCCAAACTTGTAACTCAGATTAAATTAACTGTTTAAATGTATACTAGTCATGTTTAAGAAACGAACTGAGCCTGATATATGAAGGACTCAATCTTCATACATTTGGAGTAAGTATTATTATTTTTTTTTCTTTTTGTCTTGGTTCACTTTCCAATGATAAGCATACACAGATTCACACACCCATGTGAATCTTCATAAAAAAACTGCATACAGATATGAACATTCTACAGGAACAGTGCATCAACACTTTCCTGGGCTCCAACACAGGGCAAGGGCCACTTAACCCCAGGGTGTCCCTACTGGTTAACCCAGCAGACATATTTTGCACCAAACTAGGTCGAAATCAGAGGGAGATCCCCAGCCAGGGAATTCCCATTCTGGACCCAATACAGCCAATGGGAACCAGATTCATATCATGATGGACATACTATTGTATTACGTCATAGTGCTGCTGAAACGTAAACACAAACCCATGTGTAACATAACTATAACAGCATGCTACGTGGGTGTCAACAGTTTTTAACGGTTCCTACCAAGATACACACAGTATTGAAACCGGTCAAACCTGCGTTTGCCATTCAACAGCTACTTGCCAAGTCTTGTTCATATGATTAATTTTTATTCTCACCAACGTTAGTGCATCTTTGGGCTTCCATCATTGCACCAATAACATGGCAGCTGACTGGCACTGTTGCCTAGCAACAGGGTACTTACGTTCATATGGCACATTCTTTTTAATCATGGACTGTGACTTGAAAAGTTGTTCTGCTGGCAATCACTGCATGCACCACGTAAGTATTTAAGTCTATATTGGGAAGTAAAAGAAATATGTATAACATGTCTGTCATTTCCAAGGTAGAGCGAGAGTTAAAAACTTCAGCAGAGAATCTCTCCAGTATGGGTCGAGTTATAAGATCTGTTTCCATGACAACAGCACATGTTTGAGCTCATACAACTCAACATTTATGAAATCTTTATGTGAACACTGTCACTTGAACACCAATTCTGGAACAAATTTGCATTGGTGTATGTCTTTTATCAGCTTATTCCTGTGAATCAGCTGCACATGTGTCACACTGATGAGGCCCTGGACAGCTACATAGCATTTCATAGATTTGAAAGGCATTTGAGTACATGCTCTGAAAGCTTCACAAATGAAAGCTTTACATATATATATATACATACATACTACACCCACTTTAGGTGTCCCTTGTTCCTGACTAAATATCTTAACATTTAATTGAGTGGTCACCTTGTAAATATCATTTAACCCATTCCTCTTTTCAATATGTGGTAGTGAGGAGCTATCTGGAAATTTGTTTGTGCTGCCACCTACTGTAAAAGCTTGGAACTGGTCCTGACCCACACCAATAGTCATACTAAAATGATAACCACCAAGCTATTATGGGAGGTTGCTGCAGTAGCTTACACAAGCGATGCTAACAATCCCTCATTGTCAGGGACAGTCCCTGAAAACAGCTGGAAGTGATGACACTTTCCAGCATGTGCTCTTTATCAAAATGATGTTTTCAATTTACTTGTATATATTTCACCAAGCTTATTTTACTATTCAATAAATATATTTTTGCTCCTGAGGTTATCACCAAGCTGACGTACTCCCTGAAATGTGATTCGGAATGTTGGAATCAATGACCTGGCTAAACCAATGGACACCATAACATATATAGTCACTAACTGATATGTCTGGAATGAAAGATAGTTATAAAGTATTTTCCTGACTTAATCTTCATACGGTGATAAATTATACAAATATTTAAGTTTTTTTTGGGTTTTTTTGTTTTTTGTTTTTTTTTCAAATGACACTGCTGGTGCAATTATGCACTTAGTTTGATCATCTGACAAGTTCCTTTCATTTGCTGACCAGTTATGTGCCAGGACACAGAAAAGTGGTGCTAAAATCATACACTATGAAGAAAAAACTAGCTTCCTAGACAGCCTAGAATGTACTCCATGTGATTCTGTGATATATTTTTATATGGACCAATGATGTTCAACACTTGATGCTGGTCTGGTCTGTACCATCCAGATGTGTGGGTAAGCAGGTTATCAGGTTGGGGTGTGTCCTTTATCGTGATCTTTTGTTAGAATTAAATCATTTATTATATTACATATATTGAATTTGAAGTGTAATTGGCAAATGTCTCTTGACAAGTCAGGGAAACAAATAATGGATTTGAAAATTAAATTACATACCACATAAAACAAAAGAATTGCTTATTGTGCTCATCAACACAGAAATTAGTAATTAACCCTTAAAGTACTGATTTAAGACAGAGTCAACAGCTTTTTGCTAAAGATTAGGCTTGCTGGTGTTTAAATGAAAGGTATATTCATGAGCAATTTGAATTTTGTAACCACTATATGTTTAACAGTAAAGAGAAAACAACTATAGCTGTAATTAGCACTTCAAGGGCTAACTTCTGATGTAACAACCTTTTTTATCACATTTCTAA
Source organism: Hermodice carunculata (assembly GCA_964020975.1). Taxonomy (NCBI): domain Eukaryota; kingdom Metazoa; phylum Annelida; class Polychaeta; order Eunicida; family Amphinomidae; genus Hermodice; species Hermodice carunculata. The sequence goes on along the minus strand of OZ026614.1, from coordinate 65,657,693 downwards.
TATGTCGGTGACAAGAGCTATGTAGCTCATGTACATTTTTGTGCAAACTGACTACAAATAAAGATAATCTACCTATCTGTGCATCTGTCTGTCTATCTAGCCTCATAAATCCCCACTATAAAAAGAAAAATCTGTGAGTTCACGCTGCAGAGCTGAAGCAAGACAAGATTCCAGCATTGTTCATGACCACCATCCAGTCGGTTGTACTACAAGTGCATCTAAATATCGCTACGACAGAATTAAGCTGAACAAGATGCAAGACCAGCAGCCAGTGCTTACTGCTGGGCTGCAAACTCTATCAGGGCTATTCAACTGGAGCACTGTAGCAAAATTTTGCTACAAAGCTCTTCAAAATTGCTATAGATTTTCTCAAAAATAAGAGTTTCTTATGTAAAGAAGTGGAAAAAATGCTACAAGTTGAGAAAATTTTGCTACAGAGATTTGCAGCTGGACAGCACTGTCTACGTCAAATGTCCTCATACATTCATACAGGCACAACTAATTTATAGTCCCATATATCAGTAGACATGGCCAGTAAAGGAACAAAACAGATGAGACAGGTACATGGAGGTACTTTTGGGACACGATATGAAGGCAATTGACCAAAGCAGGGAAGGGGTGTGAAAGGATAGCTGGGCTAATATCATATTGCAACTCAGCTATAAACGACTGATGTTCATGCTAGAAATATAAATTACGGTTCTTAATTATGCCATGACTCCATCCTACTTTCTCTGCTAAATCTCCATCAAGCAACACACAAATATTGGCTTAAAATGAATATTCATCAGACCCCTCCCCCAATGTAACATTTGCAAGGTATTATATTGCAAGCTTAAAAGAAATATGGTTCACCAGGTTGTATCATATATTTTATCAGAAAAGAGGATCTTGTTTTGCAATCAAAACTGTCTGCTCAGCTGACAACACCTGAGCCTTGTAAACAATCAGAGTTCCTGCTATAAGTTTTTATGCTGCACAAATATTCTAGTGTTATGCACATGATATTGAAAGAGGTACAATGACGGGGACTTCCAGGCATATTCTAGGGTACATGTATAATAAATTAAAATATCAGCATTTTTTTTTTATTTTTGAGGGTTGCAAAAGTACCCTCAGTATGTTTAAGGATACAGTTTATTGCCATCTGCACCATAAGTGGAAACCCTGGCCCTGAAAATTTTGCATATAAATCACGTAAATCCATATTGAATCTCCCAAATGCACTTCTTTCATGTTTCCTCCAAAATGAGAAAATCACAGGCAGAACATGATGACATTGAAAAGTATTACCCCCGTAGGAATGAAACAGAGGATCTTCAATCACCTGTGCCTTGCTCTATTTATTGAATGTGAGACGTGCGGCTTCCCTGAAAGGTCAAAGTACCCTATGGGAATGCAAAGAAACCTTACTATCAGTGATTTTTGAACAGTGCCGTAACGGTTCTATTATAAACCTTGTGGGTTTTCACATTTTCTTATCAATCCATCTTCATGGCACTGTCAGATTTCTCAAGACAGAATCATTTAAGTTTAATACCCTTGTACCTGGCCCATGCAAACCCTGGTTAGAGATGTGATATTTAAAGGCGAGTATGTTATGGCTTAACCAAGTACTGCCAACACAAGCTGCTGTACTCTTTTTTTTTTTTTTTTCTTAATTTTTGTTCCACAAGTTAACAGCTGTGAAATATACAAGACTATCAAATGGTATTGTTCCCTTACTCAAAATAATTATATCATTTCTCTCTGTGCAACCAGACCTAAACAGGGGCAGAGTCAATGTAATTTTATTCAGCCAACTTATGGGGACTCAAGCTATGACACATCCCTTGAACTGTCCTAGTACTAATGTTGGGATGTACATTTACATTGGACGCGTGTGACGCCGGTTATTACGTGAACCACGTGTGACTGTTTACGCCCTGGTTTATAAGCTGGCACAAGTACCAGTTACATCCATTCGCTGAAGAGCTACTGACAGAGTGAAACATGTCGGAAACTAATAGCAAACAGGTTTGCAACTTGGTCTTGCCAAGCTCAAACACAGCTACTGCAGTCTGCCTCCTGTTTTTTCTCACAAACAGATAGGTGCATGGCACTGCCACAATTTAACCAGAAGTTACCTGGGCCACAATTTAACCAGAAGTTATCTATAATGCCTTCTGGTAGAATTACAAAGATACTAGAATCCCCCTTCAAATACAGAGACCAACATTTTGTTAGTAACGCCGTATTTCAGGAAAAGTGGGTCCTGATGCTCAATATTCTCCATTTGTCCTGTCAGTTTTCATTTGTCTTTCTTTCACATAATCAGATCTTTCCTTCGATGTAGACTGGATGTCTCAATTAAAGGACTTTACTATCTTGTGTGAAGATACGTCTCCACCTTTTCAAGATACTTGTGCAGCCTCCTCCCTTGAACTGTAATTTGGGACAACCTGCCAGATGACGTCAATTTCGGCTGGGATAAATTCAGTCTCTGAACTGCAGGTGCTATTATACACGAGGCAAGGGGATATTCCAGGATTATGTATACAAAGCCCACAGCATACAAGTAAACAGCTCCACATCATGCCACCAGTTTGCATCATTTCATTAAACATTCAGCATCCACACCTCACCACTCAGCCTTATATCAACAAAAATCAAGCACAATAAGGCCACATGCAAGACACAAGTTTTTACTCCTTCTTCAGCAAATATTAAAACGTCTATCACTTAATGGTTCTGATATGTATGCTCTTTTTTTTGCTAATATTCTTGGTTTGACTGACATGTATAGATTGCATTAGTGGACTGGTTCCACTTTGAAAGACACACACTGCCAGTCACAGTCACAAAACCATCAGGAAAACCAGGAAATAAATATAGTCTGCAAAATCAGGGAGCCTTGTTTAACTTAGTTTATTTTTCATAATACACAATTATGTTAATTATTATGTGAACATCTCCATTTCCTCGGCATCACTCTTTGAGGAAGTTGTCAGCATGCGAGTCACTTACAGGAGGAACTTATCAAACCTCAGGGGACATCAATTTGCCAATATCCAGTTAAAATTATCCTAAAAAAAGAAAGAAAACGAAAAAGCAGGCTACACTAGTGGTGAAAAATTCAGCCACAGTTCGAGTCTAGACCAACTTTAATCAGTGTTCGAACTCATCAGGGGAACGCCTGAAAACACTGTTACAGCCTGTTGCTCATATAGCAATGAGAAACATGCTTTGGACCATAAGACAATGGGACATGAAACAACACCAAGACATCAAATGATCTACCAGTCTAACTACTGACATTGGCATGTTAAGGTGACGTGCAGCAGGTTGACACGTCAAAATAGATATCTTACATACGCACCCGAGTTGAGTGACAAAGGGCTGATCCCCATAGGTTAGCCTCACAGTAATTATTGAATTAAGCTTTAGCTGTCAAATAATAAATTGCTTTCAATCTATCATCCAGTTCTTGTGATATCAGCTGACAGCCTAGAGTATGTGAACTGCTTTAGAGTATTTTCATGTGTAAGCTACATCCAAACTGTACAGAAGTCATAGAGGGGTATTACAGGTAGAGACTTAAAAATTATCTTACTTTTAAAAGTATTTAAAAAGTATCAACCTAAAATTTTAACTCTTTAACAGCTGAAGCCACAAAGTATTAAAAGCTGTTTCTTTATTATGATATTACTGTTTGGTACAATATTGCCAGAAAAAAATTAGTTATTATGAACTCTTATTTATATACCAGCGAAGGTACATGTAAAAACAAAATTCATATCTTGGGACTAGGGCAGGTTTGGTCCTGTCTCATCATACTGATCACTTCGCTGAAGTAAAAACTGCTGCATGTGTTAGCTATCTTGCATCCTTGATAAAACTAGATATACCTTCAATGCAAAGCGTTGAATGAAGGGTCCGATGAGCCCTAATGAGCATGTAATTTGGCTGCAGTTTGCTCAAAATAGGTCATGGTGACACTAAAATCTAATCAGTTCATCTAGTCAGGTAAGATAAGCATATTGCCAAATTTGAGCAAAATACATAGAGGCATTCTGTAGATATTGCAATAACAAGAATGTGCACATCCGGACTGACAGAAATCTGGACAGACACCTGGACGGACAACCCAAAAACATAAAGATTCCCCCCTTAAGGGGGACCCTGACAAAATTTCTTCAACTCTTTCAGTTCCAATTTTCAACTGAGTCAACAGCATTCCTCAACACACCTTGTGGACATTGCACCCAAAGCAAGCCGAGGAAAGCTGTTGATCTGAATCAATCTTATGATCTCGGCCACTGTGTGCAAGTTGGTTCTTGAATGAAATGTGGGTTTACAAAGAATATGAATCTAGTATCACAATGTTAATTCAGACACATCAATTTTTTTTCCACATTGGCAGCATAAAAAGTTAACCTGGACATCAGTTAAATTATAATGGCCTTTTCGTGACATGTCTGAATTTAAGTGAAAGTTAATTTGGAAATGGATCACCAAAAGCAGGTGGTTTGTTATAAGTGGTCTTCCCTCTTATCTTTTGATCTTTTTCTTTCCTTTTATTGTGATGGTATTATTTTTAAAAGCACATGGGTTGAATTGTACATGCCTGATTTTGTGTTACGCTTTTTTGAGAAATGCACGTTGAAAACATGTTTTACGGAAATCTGATGTACTTGTATCACTTGTTCTGGTGATCGGATTGTTAACTCCTATCTCATCATTGATCTTCCATTCTTTGTCTATTCTGTGACTCTCATACATTTTACAGGCAGCGTTTTCACCTGGTCCTGTTTCCATGCTTGGTGCATATCTTTTCAAATGCGAACTCATCATTTATTTTGGCAAAGGATGAATAAAAATCTATGGTAAAATCTTCGGGTTAAACAATAGTTAAATCACTCAATTTTACATGGTGTTTCGGCTTGAAGAAGCAAAAAGCAAAGAGTTAAATTAGCAGGAAAAGACTTTCAAGGTAGAGTGTGATCCAATCTCGCAATGATGAGAAACAACTTCCTGTCTCATATCTCACGCCTAAGTGGTCAGTTGCCATGGCAACCCAGACATTCTGGGCATCATCTCGATCGGCCTTTCATGGAGACAATGTATTACCTAATTAAAGCCTCACTCTACAGCAGAAGTTGACAGACAATGTTCCCATTGTGCAGTCAAATGAAATCCACCTTTTACCCTTGTACCATTGGAATCGACAATTTTCTCGTCTTGAACTTGTCAGATACACAACAGATTTCTGTGGAATTTCATCAGACTACCTAACTGCAGTTAAATTGTATGCTGTCTTTTTTTCCCTTTTCCTTGTAAATTGTTTCTAGCCATTCAAAGGGTTAAAGTGTCACGAATCAACTTAGTGAGAATCACCTTATCATCAGAGGTGCAGAAGTTTCGGCCTATGAATTTGACATGTTTTATATAATGGCATAATAATAATACATATATATATATGTTTTACCCATATAATGTTCTTACATCATGTATGAATGTCAGCACGAATTTTCAATTTAAAAAATGTGGCCCCTTCAGTGTTAAAGGAAGACAACACATGCTCACCACCCCCCACCCTCAAACCAGCCAAAAAGTGTTCTTGCATTAACTCTTAAAGTGCTGGGTTGTTGAATGAAGTAACAGCTTTCCCTAACGTTTTGGGCACAGTTTGCCCAAAGCGTGCCAAGGATAGCTGGGGCCCTGGCTTTCCTTTTTCTCTGGAATTACAGACACATTGGTGCCTGGATGAAATGTCTATTTTCTTGTACGAGGAATTTGAATCTGAAATCTTAGTAATATCCGAGATGAGCACAATTTTTGTTGTAGTAGACACTAAAGAGTTACGTGTGCATCATTCGAGAAGTAAAAGTTATAGGTAATAACAGTTTGCTCACCCTTATGAAAATCTGGTTTGTTTAGCAAAACAGCAGTATACATCATTTACAAATAAATTGCAGACAATATCTTCTTTTCTTGTTTCCCACTCACCCATACAAACAGCGTGCAAACTGAAAATTGCCACAGAATTACTTGTACCATCAATTTCCTGCAGAACAATAAGCAAGACATCAATGATAAATGATCCATAGTTTCATGCTGGATGCCACCACAATATAGGATTCTGCAAATATGACCAGCCTGTCATGAGACAAAGTAATATCATATTACTTAAACCATTCAGAATGATCTTACAAAAAACATCCACTTATATTCGATCCCTCTTAGCTGAAACCAAGATGGCATGTCATAATGGATAAAATTACATACCTGTGTCTCCAATTACGACGTCTGCTACCGGATCGTCGCTTGCCATGCCGCTCATCTCGTTCTTTGATACTTTGTTGGTATCGTTTCATTTTGACCCAGCTGCGTCCAGCGGTGTCAAAGGTGCACCATAATGATATGAGGACACTCAACATGATTACCCAGTTGCAGACGATGATCCCTGTCAGGCACACAATAACAACATTTCAATTACACCTACTCAGTAACCACATCGTGCAGCTGTCACAGCAGCTCATAACACCTACGAAACAACTTTGGCTTCACGTTGGGTTTTAATCTTTGGTTAGTGGTCAGACAATATACTGACCCACCATGACACAATAATGATCAACGCCACCAGACCCACAAAAAGCAATACAGTAAAACCTCTCTAACCGAACACCTCTGTATACCGAACACCTCTCTATACTGAACAACATTTCTGCGTCCCAAATATATACTTTCAATGCTATCAAACCTCCCTATACTGAACACCTCACTATACTGAACACTTTTTTCTAGCCCCAAGGGTGTTCGGTATAGGGAGGTTTCACTGTACATGTACATTCATGATTTGATATTGGATCAAGGACTCTGTTAAATGCTTTTTGTGGTTCAGATCACGAGGACATGTCTTTGTGCGGTCGCTTCTCCTGTTCACATCAAGACCTGATCACCTTCATTCTGCAATATAACACATGCATAATAAGTTTTTGCCAAGATCACTGGTCCTTTTGCTTGGTGCAATGGAAATAAGCATCTGGTGGACATAATGATGGGCACACCAGCAGTGGCATTAACACGTATAGAAATGAAGGATACTGTCACTTTTCCAAAAAGAATATAGCATTTAGAGAACAGATTACCCTCGGCGCTTTTATGCTTTACATACAATTCCCATATTGTTGTCTGTGAAATGAAAGAACACTTTTGGATGTGTTCTAGTGACAGAGACCACTGTACTGTGTATCACTCAGACAGCCATGGAATAAATACTTCAAGTTTCATAACAATTTTAAATAGAAGTGGATCAGTGACCGAAAACCCCTTGGCCAGGACCGATGGACAGACAGATGGACAGACACATAGGTGACAACAATACCCTTAGGTAGGTCAAGGTTACTTCTGTTTGAGCCAATGACAAAGCTTTGATGCAAAAGCAATGAGCAGAGATATCATTTAAAAAAAAAAAAAGTATAGACACATTTGTTTTACATGGATTGTGAAAGAAGTCAAGCATTGACTTATCGAGTCACTCTCCATGGCACAGATGTTGGCGTATGCTTCCTACCTTGACTAGTGGAGGAAACCGAAGAACTCGGAGAAAACCACCATGCACAGTTAAAGTGGTAGGAACTTTTTCCACATGCTGCCCAGGACGAGAATCGAACCCAGGTTGCAGAGGTGAAAGGCGAGCGTCTTACCGCTCAGCCAACCGTGCACCCATATCATGGCAAGGCCATTTTTCTTCAATATAGCACTGTGACTTAAATATGTGACCCAGTGACCTAATTTTCACAAGGTGTCTGAGGCATCCTTAGGACCAACTGTCATAAATAATTGGTGCAGCTACAATGAGAAAATTAAGATTTGAAGATATCATGGTATTGCCATTTTTCTTCAATGCAGCACTGTGACCTAAATATGTGACCCAGTGACCTAGTTTACGATAAGCTTCTGAGGCATCCTTTGCACTGTGACCTAAATATGTGACCAAGTGACCTACTTTTCCATAGGCACCTGAACCACCTCAACGGCTCCCTGTGATAAAAATTTGGTCTCTGTAAAGTGAGTAATTTTTGGTGTTAACAAGGCATGGACCGACGCATAGATGACGACAATTATACCCTTCCGGCCTAGAAGGCTGATGACACCACCAATTGATCATGAAAGGAACCTTGATTTTTATTCATAGAGTATATCCAAAAAAGTTAAGGGGCTAACTGAAAAATTGTATATGCTATCGTGTTGACAAGCAATTGTTTATGGACAGATGGATATGTAGATGGCCAGATGGCTGGAATGACTGAAGGACGAGTGATTGCATATGCTTTGCTACTATGGTCAGCAGAGCTTAAAAAGGACTTAATTGCAACATTTCTTCCTTTTCCATGTCCAAGAGTCCAGTTGAGTGTCAAAACTGGTCTGACTCCTGCTTCAATGATATTTCACAATGATAAATAAGGGTACAATAGGCAGCCAATCTTCTGGCTGTTTGCCTCTTGCTGTACGTGTGGTTTCTATTGCGATAGGTATCAGAATGCAGCACAGCCCTCTCTCCTGTTCATCTTGTACACCATGTGCATAGATGTTGTGCTGATATTGTGATAATCACAATACCTGAGATTTCCTACATCTTGCACTTCCTCTTGTCATGTTTACGTATCCTTCAGAACTTAAGCAAATACATGTACAGTATGGTCTCTCTATTAAAATTGGTGGGAAGTTGCTTCTTTTATGTATCTTTGTGCACAAATCATACACCAACATCAGCAGGGCACGAAGTCAGTTCAGTCTTTGTGTTCCACATGTGCCACACCCCCCTTATCTTTTGTTCTGGTCACACAACATGCACATGTACATTGTATCTTGCTGGATGCTATGCATAAACTTCCATGAAATAAAAGCCAAAGTCATGGAACATATCCCTGCTCTTTCAACACTATCTGCCATATATTCTTATACATGTGAAAATAATCTGGAAATTAAAACTTTCACACTATGAAGTGCCATACCCATTGAATGCAGACAACCACTTGTTACTATCCAGTGCCCATTAAGATGGAAGCTGTGAAGCTAGTGCACAGTAGGACTGGCAACTTTGGATCAATATTACCCATTTAGTTTTTCCACAAGTACATTAAACCTATATATTTTCTGATTACTACATATCCATAGATTTGTATCCATAGGGTTTTTTTGCAGGATTGGAATTTTTTTGAGATTTATAGCATTCTTTCTGACTTGGTAGGATTTTCACATTTTTCACACAGAAGTCGCACAGAATATTTTTTTTTTTGTCAAGTTGAAATCAGAACAAATTTAAAATATATATCCATGTCCTGGACCAAATTCAATGGTGACACCTGAACTAGCATAAACAAGATATGTTTGTAAAACATAGATGCTCCCCTCCCTCATTACCCTTGCCCTCGCTACCCTATTAATAGTGGTAGAAGGGGCACTCATGACCTTACAAAGTTAGTGAGGGTTGATCATACATCAATGTCACATATCTTTATACTTTAACCTAGCCCTTAAAAAACGACTAAAAACCTGGGCATATAAAAGTTATAGCTGAAAAATTAGTCATCATTTAGAAACCATATTCAGCAAAGTGGCTTTATGACATTGGAAATTAGGGCAAGGTCACTCATTTTCACCTGATCTTCTTCAGTTATTGTGCAAAAAAAAGGAAGTCTACTGTCTGTGTGTGACCCTCAAAACTGGGTCAAGGTCACCCATCTACAAACTCAAACTAGCCCTTATAGGCAACCATAAAGCTGTGCAATATAAAAGTGCTACCTCTAAAATGCAAGTTATCATGCAGAAACAGTATTCAACCAAATGGCTCTGTGACCTTTGAAATTAGGTCAAGGTCACCCATCTTCAAACTTGACCTAAACCTGAATACGGACAATTATCCAGTGGAATACAAAAGTCCTAATTTAAAACCTCTTCAATTATCATGTGGAAACCTAATTTTATCTCAGGTACCAACGTGACCTTGGAAATTAAATCAAGGTCACCAAACTTTAAACTTCTTCTAGCCCTTAGCATGAACTATAGACCTGTAAAGTATCCCAGTCCTAACTTAAAAACTTCTTGTGTTATTGTGCAGAAACCACAGGAAGCATGAAACCATATTCAGTAAAGTGGCTCTGTGACCTTTAAAATGAGGTCAAGGTCATCAATCTTCAAACTTCGCCTAGCCCCAAATATGGACTATAATCCTGTGCAATATAAAAGTCCTAGCTTAAAAACCTCTTAAAGCTATTGTGCGAAAACCAAAGTTAATTCAGGTACCACTGTGACCTTGGAAATTAGGTCAAGGTAGCCTAGCTTTTGATTAGAATGATACACCTGTACAGTATCAAAGTCCTAGCTCAAAAACTTCTTGAGTTATTGTGCGGAAACCACAGTTTAACTACAATCTCTCTGTGACCCTGAAAACTGGGTCAAGGTCACCCATCTTCAAAATCAACCTAGCCCTTACAGAGAACCATAAACCTGTGCAATATTTAAGTTCTAGCTCCAAGGTCTAGCTCTGTGACCTTTAAAATGAGGTCAAGGTAATACATCTCAAACTACGCCTAGCCCCAAATATGGACTATTATCCTGTGCAATATGAAAGTCCTAGCTTAAATACCTCTACAGTTATTGTGCGGAAACCAAATTTAGCTCAGGTACCACTGTGACCTTGGAAATTAGGTCAAGGTCACCCATCTTCGAACTTCGCCTAGCTTTTGACTAGAATGATGCACTTTTACAGTATCAAAGTCCTAGCTAAATAACTTCTTGAGTTATTGTGCAGAAACCACAGTCTACCGACCGACCAACCGACCGACCGACCGACAGACCAACCGACCGACCGACCGACATGTGCAACGCTATATGCCCCACCTTCTTCGAAGGGGGGCATAATAAAAAAGTTATAAATTTTTTAATTTAAACCTGACAGGGTATTAATTTTCTTTCCATAAATTGCTCCAAAAGTCACGCAAGGGGATGTCAGAAAAAAAATCCTGGGAACCGCTCCTGGATATGATATTTTTTTTTGGATGTACTTTGATTTTAATATGATAGGGCAGTTCGCACGTTTGTGAGGAGAGATACAAATTGCAGAGGTTGAGCAAAAAACAGTTCTGAGAAAATTGTATTGAAAGAAAAAGTTGACAATTCTTACGCATTTATGGCTGTTATATGACACATACTCATTTCTTCTGTCCTGTGTTTTAATTATTGTGTGAAATAAACTTGTAGCTTTAACTCTGCGATGTTGTCATTAAAAAAAAGTATAATTTGTGGCTTAAATCTCGAACACCACACTTGGCTTGTTTGGGTGTGGGTTCACTGCAGCTTTCCATATTAGGGGACCAGTAAGAGGATTGTGCTAATTTGTTTTTACATGAATAGAGAATTTCAAAGTAATCAGAACAATGATAGTGATTAGTCTGAACTGGCCCACTCTTGTCTCCATGGCTAATGGTTTCCTGTGAGTGACCCTTGTCAATGACTCCACTGTTTTCCAGGGGTCATGGACTAATGACTGTGCAAACAATGACATGGTTCATTATCATGCCCATGCAAGCAAACCCATGTGCCCAGCACTGCTTACACTTTTCAGTGTAAAACAAAAGTTTTGAGCTCAATTTTCTCACACAAATTTTATGTTCACACATCTGAGTTTTGGGGAGCATGTAGTTTAAGTATCAAACTATCCCAAAATATGAAAAAGTGATTCGAGGTTATCCAAAGGTGCTGGCTTCAGATCTTCCACCTTAACATACTTTTCTTGTATTCACAAATGGCAATAAAAAAATTGTAAAAAGGAAATAAAAAGAAAGAAAATGAAAAGAAAAGAAATCCTATGATGTTAAAATCTCTCTGTATACATTTTATATGTGATTAATAGAAATAGTGATAATTTTTAGTTCTTAATCTCTATTGAATAGTGCTCTTGTGACTGTTACAGTCTTATCTTAGATGTGCATTATAAATTTACATGCATGTCATGTAGTCTGCAATTACGGTTGCAATGATAGACTTTGTTTATTGCATATGATAGTTATGATATGATAAGACTTGGTTTCTTTGATATAAAGTCCTGTCAGTGAAATATGTCCCAGCTCCATTTAGTGGCAGAGCCCCGCACCTGTCATTTCATATTACACAGCTTCTCACAGGTTGTCACACCCTCATCTAAATTTCACAATTTAACATGCAAAATGTTTATTTAGTTCTGCCACTAGGTGGGACTCAATTGCTTTGCACTGAGGGCTACAATGGCAGCCACGGTAGAGATTTTGCATGGAATCAAAGAACAGACTAGGCATATCCCATATCATTATAACAATTTACAGAACTTGATCTGGTGGGTTGAATAAAATAATTGATAAAAGTCAAGTGCTTTGATTCAATAGAATATGCAATACATAAATCATAAAATGGCCTGTTATGCAGATCGTTTTTATCACTCAAGATCTGATATCACACTTACTCAATATCGTTCTTTTGTAATACTGGATTTCCTCTCATGATAAAAATGATCTGCATGACATGCCATTTAATAATTTATATATCTCAAAAATCCAAATATCCCGTGACAGTTCCATATCAATACCTGTAATCTGTTAACCTAGTTCTATGACCTCCATGCATGTCCTGTCACTACCTACCTCCAAAACATAAATACAGAAACTGGAACTAAACGGAGAGCCGAAAACTACTACTGAGATAATGTCCTGAGCGCTTTCGCAAGTTGTGTTGCTTCGTCAGAGGACTAAAACAACTGAATCAGGGGGGGCTGGTGAGCCTTTATATACCCTGGCGTTCGGGACGTGCTTGTCGGTAATTGGTCTTTATGGTGGTATATTAATGACGTCACTGGCGTGTGAGTCATTACTATTGGTGTAATTTTGTGCAGGGTCTGGTGTGGTCGACCTGTCTGTGGATTCCATTGGATGAGAGCAGTTTCATTGTTGGGTTCAAAGGTCGGTCCTTTTGTGTGGGCGTTGATGGATCCGGATGTACCGGTGTGGGTGCCAAACTTGTATGGCTGATATGCGTACGGTTCAGTGTGAACGCTAAATGTGGTGGCGGTCTAAAGAGTAGGTCGGTTCGGGTGAACCGTGTCTGTGGCCAATTATGCGGTTTCGATGTGAGCCGTGTACGTCGGGTTTTGGATTGGTTCGTGTGAGCCATTTTGTTGATTCATTGGTTGGTTCAATGTGAGCCAAAGAGACCTAGAGTGGGTCTTTGGGGTAGGAAGGGATGTGACCCGTTTGTATGTAAGGTGTGTACGGTGATGTGTAGGTAGGTACATTGTGAGTCGTTGAAGTGTTCGCGATGAACCGTTCATTGTGAGCCGAGAGATTGGTTCAGTGTGAACCGCTGGGGTCCTGGGTAGGTCGGTTCAGTGTGAACCGCTGGGGTCCTGGGTTGGTCGGTTCAGTGTGAACCGTTGGGGGTTTCCGTGTGGGTCGGTTCAGTGTGAGCCGTTGGAGGTCCCGTGTAGGTTGGTTCTTTGTGAACCGGTTGGTGATGTAGGTCGGTTCAGTTCGGGCCGCTGGTCCTTGGTAAGTCGGTTCAGGGTGAGCCGCTGGGGGTCCCACGTAGGTTGGTTTAATGTGAACCGGTCGGTAATGTAGGTCGGTTCAGTGTGAGCCGTTAGGTCCTGTGTTCTCAATGAACCGTACATGTGAGACGGGAAGGGTAAGTTGGTTCAACGTGAACCGCTGGGGTCCTGGGTAGGTCGGTTCAGTGTGAACCGTTGGGGTCCTGGATTAGTCGGTTCAGTGTGAACCGTTGGGGGTTCCGTGTGGGTCGGTTCAGTCTGAGCCGTTGGAGGTCCCGTGTAGGTCGGTTCTTTGTGAACCGGTCGGTTATGTAGGTCGGTTCAGTTCGGACCACTAGGTTCCTGGTAAGTCGGTTCAGGGTGAGCCGCTGGGGGTCCCACGTAGGTCGGTTCAGTGTGAACCGGTTGGTAAAGTAGGTCGGTTCCGTGTGAGCCGTTAGGTCCTGTGTAGGTCGGTTCAGTGTGAACCGTTTTGGGGTTCCGTGTAGGTCGGTTCGTCGTGGGCTAATAGGCTCTGTGGGTCGGTTTCAAAAGAACCTGAAGACATAATGGACGGTTCGGAATGAAATGTAGGGTCCTGTGTAGGTCGGTTTGGTGTGAACCGATTGGGGGTCCCGTGTGGGTAGGTTCGATTGGACAAGTGAACCTTGTGGGTCGGCTAAAAGAGGGCCGTTTAGGAGAGAGACGGTCGGTTAAGTGTGAGTCGCTGGGGTCCCTTATAGGTCGGTTCAATGTGAGCCGTTGGTGGTCCCGTGTAGGTCGGTTCGTTCTGAACCGATCAGTAAAGTAGGTCGGTTCGGTATGGGTTGCTAGGTCCTGGATAGGTCGGTTCTGCGTGAACCGTTTAAGGGTTCCGTGTAGGTCGGTTCGTTGTGAACCGATAGGCTATGTGCCCTGATAAGTTTTGTAAGTTGGTTCGAAGTGAGCCAGAAGGCATGACAGACGGTTCTGTACGAGCCGTAGGGTCCCACGTAGGTCGGTTCAATGTGAACCGGTCGGTAATGTAGGTCGGTTCAGTGTGAACCGTTAGGTCCTGTGTTCTCAATGAACCGTACATGTGAGCCGGGAAGTGTAAGTTGGTTCAATGTGAACCGCTGGGGTCCTGGGTAGGTCGGTGCAGTGTGAACCGCTGGGGTCCTGGGTTAGCCGGTTCAGGGTGAGCCGCTGGGGGTCCCACGTAGGTCGGTTCAATGTGAACCGGTCGGTAATGTAGGTCGGTTCAGTGTGAGCCGTTAGGTCCTGTTCAGTTGAACACAAGGATCGGCTCCGCGTAGGTAGGTTCAATTGGACAAGTGGGCTGTGTAGGTCGGTTCAGTGGGAACCGTTTATACAAAGACCGGTGTGACGTGTGGGCCGTTAGGCAGGTCGGTTCAATGTGAACTTATAGTACCTGACGGGCGGTTCAAGGTGATCCGTTTTTCGTGTTTATGGTGGACCGTTAATTGGCGATTTGGGGGCCGTAAGGGTAGAGTATGGGTCGATGTGCTGGTAAGAAGGGAGGTAGGTAAGCGAGAATCAACATCGAATGGTGCTGTCGTATAGAGGTAAGTGGTGTATTAAAAGTAAAAATATTAAGAGTCCAGGGACTCAAAGCAATGGAATAGTCCAGTGGACAATGGAGGGAGTCGCCCAATGGATCAGTTTTCCGACAGGTGTCGGGAAATTGTTCCCCTGTGGGAATGGCGATGGAACCTAAAGGAAAGAAAGAAGAAAAGACAAGAATGAGAGGCTATCAATTTATTAACAATAATAAATACAGAAACACTGGAGAATTTATTCTTTATTTTCATTCTCAATTTTACCAAAGCACATTCAACATTTTATTTGTGAAAAGGCAATATCAGACTGAAAGGTAATAATAGGTCCTCATAAGGCAACTATCAGAACATGTTTTGGAGCCTGGCTGTCCCAGACATGTGCCTCTGACTGCAGCTCCTTGCCTCAGCTTAATGTTTAACCAAGACAATTCATGTAAATATATAACAGGGTATATGAACATTAAAAAACAAGCTTGTATGGGTAATTTCACAGACAATGCATTTTTCAGAATTATACGGTTTTACTATGAACTACTTATGTCACCTGTACCAGTTTTCACATTTTTTTTCATGTCAGGCTTTTAAGTGAAGTTTAAATTTCATTAAGTTGGACACAGTTCCTATTAAACCCATGTAAAAAAATAATATTTCATTGTGTTTTTATTGTCAGTGTTATGTCCTCAGTAAAATAAGCAAAAATAATGATACAGCAAAAGTTTAAGAAAATTCACAGTGTCACTGATGTCTTATTCCTGCAGAAGAATTTCCTCATACTGTAAGTCACAGTCAAATAAAATGTGTGTATTGCTTTCTTGCAATACACCTGCTTGTATATTGATATGCATCTCATAAACAATGTTAACATGTACCAAGGCACACTAGGCTGAGTGAATCATCTCATCCCTGTGCTGTTAAGTTTGGAGAGAACCTGTTTTCTGTTGATCATGTGCTCTGATTGTGTGGCTGCAGGCTGTACCATTCACCAAGCCAATGAGTTTACATGCTGTATATTGTATGTATATGGATCTTGGCCATTCAGTAACATCAAGACAGATACATTTTGTATCTTTTTTTTTACTAACATAAAATTTTGTAGGTGCTCATGGCAACTGCTCTCCGTCCATCATCAGTGCACTGGAGCAAGGGGACATGTCTACAGAATGGCTTCCCTATTCAGATCAAGTGCAGTTATATCATGCAGAAGCCTTGCCAACCGATTGGGTCTAGGTCCAAGGTGAGAAAAGTTACAGTTTGGCAACACATCACCAGCGGGGCCACGCTTTTGCTATGAGACCAGCTTTCACAACTCCTTGGCTCTTAAATATTGTCTGCATAAATACATGTGTGATAAAACTGCAGTGTGGTGAGTGGCAGAAAGGAGGAATATTGAGGCTCAGAGGCTCAGGGGCTCAGAGGCTCAGAGGGAGATGGTGCAGAAATCTGAATTTGAAGATGGTAAATTGGACTGCATTCTACAGTATACATACAACCTAGGGGTTTAGCAGGGGCACAAGTAGCTGTAAATATGTCTTAAAATGTCACCTTTTGTGGAAATATTTCACTGTTTAGCCCAATAAATGCACAATCTTCTATTTGCAGGACACATTGTGATGCAGCACTTAACCACTTATGTGCTGTTGAAAGTTAAAAAAAAAAATGAATAAAAAAAAACCTATCAGAATATTTTAGATAAAATTAGTGGCCACAGTATTTCTGACTAGTTGCTTTCAGAACAAAATCAGATACATACAAACACAGAGTTACAAGCCTGGAGTCATCCAGGTTGATCTGTGTAGTCATATTCCAGTTTGTGAAACTGCTGGAAGACTGGCAACTCTCACCATGTATGTGTGAGGAACTGACGTGAAAAATCCATCATATGCTCAAAGAGGCATTGTAGACAAGAGAGCCCCAGAATTCACCACAGTGTGGTCAGCAATTCTTCTGTTATGTCCAATTTTTATGTGTACGGTTTGAACTTCCCAAAAAGAATTGAAAATAAATCATTATTAAGTGGTGCCATATTATTCATTCCCAGATTTACACTTACTTTTACCACATTTACATGTTATAGATTACCTACTAATGAATCACTTTTATTAATTTCTACCTGTGAAATGTGCTCTAATTAGTTTACCCTTTGCTGGTGTGTTCAGATTGAGCAGACAACTTTCTTCAAAATTTCCATACATGTGTAAGTGCCCCCTATTTAATTACTTAAAGCTTTAAAATCATAAGTTAAGTGCCTTGTTGTTGCATTATACAAGCTGCACATCTTATATAGGAACAGCAGTTTTCTACATTTTCCATTCTTAATTGGTCATCTGTTTTTACACTGCTTGTTCCTGAACTGTGCTGTCATATACAGTGGTCCCTGTCTTGAGAGACCACCCCTAAGGCAGGTCAAAATGTGGTCTCTCAAACCAGGTGGTCCTTCACTAGGGGTATAATAATATGGAAAAGATAGCACAGTGTTCTGAGAAAGCTGTCTTAAAAAGATATGCGGTCTCTCATTGGAGGGGTCTCTCAAGACAGGTACCACTGTATGTATAATATATATTGTGATTGATCCTCTGTTTAATTTCTTGGTTGCATAACTTCTACATTGAATTCATGGGTCGTAATCTTCTGAGAAACAGGTTCATGTTTGGTCACAGTACAGTCAATGGGCTGTATTAAGTTTAAACCCAAGGACACATACCACCTTCAATTTCAACAAGCATGTGGTACTTCAGTGGATAATGCTGATTGTTGTATGTGCGCATCTCAATAACAGACAAGAGGCATGTGCAGCACAAACACAGCTTCAATGGCTATTTCTCAGGAACTGTCTCAACAGGCCTCAAATTTGGACAACATTCTTAGGAGCCATGATCACCAAACATGATTGAACAAGGGCCTGATCTACTTTATTCAAAAATGCATCAATCAACGTGCTCAGTGGTGGCAAATACAGAAAGTGTGTCGACTTTCACACATCAGTTTGTATACTAACATAATTTGCTTGCCAGGACTTATCATTGGTGGCATTTGGCCACCTGTAGGCAGCAAAACTGAGCCCAGTTGGCTGTCAGAAACATATGTACCAATATCATCAATAATAAATAGGAAAACAAACCCCTGAGGATAAAAATATATGTGCCACCATATTCCAAAAAATTATCTGGACTTTTTTTTCCAAACAAATATCAATATAAAGTGCCACAGTATTGTTACACTAAGAGCACATACATCCTATAAGCATTTAATTTGCATCCATTGTGAAAATATATTGGGCTAGCAAATAATTTGATCCATGGCGACAGGTTTTCTCTATAATTTTTAGAATGACTGGCCTGGCAACAGCAATCTTTCAGAATGGAAGTGATAATGCAAGCTGGTAACATATTGTAAACACTGAACATACTATACAGAAAAAGGTTCACTTTATTCACCTAATGCATCATTCAATATGCGCAAACTGGCTTCATAATAGGACACTCATTTTTGGCACATTCCTGCTAGAAAATAGACTAATGATAAATTTATCATTTTCATCGCAATGAGTGAATCTGATTTTCAAAACTTCTAAATGCTACCAGCGATAAGGTTTTAATGAAACCAACTGCATGAAGCAGGGACTACCCGTACAATTACATATAGCCAAATGCCAATGTTTACATTCCAGATTGGCTTAAATTCTAGATCAGCTCCTGTCGAAGAAATGGTGAACATATTTAATGCAAAATTTGAAACAAGATGGGTATGGATCCTGTGCTATGCTATACTGTAAATTGATGAGCTTAAAGTCCATGGGTGGAACCTGCTTATGTGACCATCTGAATATGCGGACCTCACCAGAATCAAAAAAAACAATCAACATTTCGATGTCCTCTGCAATTGCACATTTCATCAAGGTCAACCAAAAATTAAAAAATGCTAAGTTTTTGCAAAATTTTTGCATTTTGATTCATATATTACATAATACTGTAGATGGCACTGGTATACAGGGTTTTATATACTTGATAAGTCCTGCAAGTTATATGGGCCTAAGTGTAACTTTAAATCTGTGGACTGTATCACATTCGCCATTGATATTACATATAGATGAAAGGATGGACGGAAATATATGAGTGATCACATGGCTCTGTGAACTAGGGCCAGCCAAGCAAAACAAGGGAATTACCATGTATATCACATATGGTGTGTACTCCTGGCATTTAAAGTGATTTGCTTATGTAATCAGTTTTGCAACACTTGGTAACTACAAACAGGAGAAATTGCTGAAGTGGACCTAATACTTAGATTGACATATATGAGCTGAGGAGTGAACCTTGAAGATCAACATGTGATGTCCGCATACAGTGAAACCTGTTTTGAGAGTCTGCCCTTAGGGCAGACCAAAAAGTGGTCACATAAGGCAGGTGGTCTCTCAATGGAGGTGCAGTAACATAGGAAAGATACCAAAAGGGACTATGAAAATGTGGTCTTAAAAGGTAGGTGGTCTTTCATTACATTGGTCTCTCTAAACAAGTTCCACTACATATATCTATATATATATATATAGTCTTCATACGAGTCTCCCTAGCCACATAAATAATTTTATTATTTATCTTTATATTGATAACATCACTGCATTAATTGGCTGAAATAAATGAGTTCTGAGTTCTATATATATATTTATCTACGCAGAGACAACCTTGCAGAAGGTTGTCAAATGTTTGATAACTTTGAAAATACATGCATTTAATTTGATGCAAAAATTGATTTATCAAATCATGTATCTACATTTAATAACCTAGAATAAGAATCCAGGGGCAAAATCCATGAAATATCCACACAGCATATCCAAACTGTTCTGATATAGCTTGAAATGAAGCCAGGTAAATCACTTGTGCCCCAAGTGAAACCTGTCTAAAGTCTACTAGTGTGTAGGAAAAACCCAAAGTGATGAGAATTAAACTCTGTATCTTCCAACCACCTAGAGGCATTTTTATATGGTATAAAATCTAAATATGGTCAAAGGCTTTGATGTCCATTTTGAGAAATCGAACTAAAGCTTGTCACTCTTGAGTTCTTTTTTTGGGGGGGGGGGGGTGTTAAACATATCTATTTATAATGGATAGCCCTGTAGTGTATACAATGATAGATTAATGCAACAGCTTCTCCAGAAATGTAGACACACACAAAATGTATGTACAACATGCACCGAACAATACAAACTATGTTACAAAAAATTATGCTTACACTAAGAAAAATACAGTTTATTCTGTAACAATGAAAAACATCAAGACATGATTGTAACATGAATGGCGACAAATGACATGGAATAAGGAAATAATGAAATTAGATTCAATGTCATATTATATATATCTGATTCCTTACAAAAAGAAAAAGAAAAGAAAAATAGGCAGAAGAAGAAAAGGATAACAAGGTAAATCTAATTACAGTGAGGTAATTTTACACAGCCTCGGAAATTTCATTATTCAATGCATCAGTTAAATCATAACTGCTATATAGAAAATATGGACCAATCTATCACTTGCAACCTGGATTATACAATTGCGATTGACTCTAGGTAGATAGGGTTGTGTCTGATGCTTTTTTCCCTCACACCCTAAAACTTTGGGCAAAAGAGTAGGTAATGATTATGGTCTTCAGAAGAGGAGGAGCATGCACATCTAGGACTAGGAATAATGGTGACCTTGCAAAGATCGTACTTGAACCTAGAGAACCTCAGTTGCATCTGGGTATGGCATATATATTAGAGAGGCGGTCACCAATGAAGGAGAAGTCAGGGACATTCTCTACTATAGAGGTTCAGCAGGAAACCCCCTAAAAGTGTTCGTGTTCACCCCAGATTATGGTATGCAATAAGATCAGTAACTTCTGAATTTTTCTGAAGTGATTCAGGCAAAATTCAGAAAACTGAATGTTGAAGTGATTCAGACCAGATTCAGATACATCTGACTACTGCTGAAGTGATTCAGACAAAATTCAGATACCTGTGAATATTGCTGAAGTGATTCAGACTTGATTCAGCCGATCTGAATTTTGCTGAAGTAATTCAGCTGGAATTCAGCCATATTCAGACAATATTCAGAGAGCCCCCATGAACCTTCAGACCAGATTCAGCTAACTTTTTGTGCTTCAGCCAAATTCAGCCAAAATTCAGCAAAATTCAGTCAGTTTTCAGCAAAGATTCAGATATCATGGATTGTAAGGGTAGTATTCAAGTGATCAGAGGATTCTATGGGGTTTTAGATAATTTCAAGCAGACTGGTGTCATCAAAAAAGAGTCTGACCTACTAGTAACAAGTTATGTTATCTACCAGGTCATTTATATAAACTAGGAAAGGAGAGGGCCAAGTATAGATCCCTGCATCACAACATGCTTTTCTAGGTCAGGACAAGTATTATCATTTTTTCCCTGATGAGGTCTTTCCAAGAATTTTTGGTACAAAGCTTGGTAATTACTTTATATAAGTATGTATATGTATGTACGCACGTACGTACATATATATATATATATATACATACATATATATATATATATATATATATATATATATATATATATATATATATATATATATATATATATATATATATATATATATATATATATAGATAGATAGATAGATAGATATATATAGCTGAATCCAATTCAGGATTTAAGGATCAATTTGAAAAAATGAAACTCTGAAAATTCTATTTTGGAGTCAATCATGAAATTAACTGTTCCTGTGTATAAATTGATTATACAGCATAATTCTGCTCTATGTCTCCAGGAACTACCATTAGCTCTGCTTTCTCTATATATACAGTTCAGGTTAAGAAAGTGACCAGACTTCTTCATTCAATCCTTTTTTTAACCAGTCAATTTTCATCCACTGTAAACTTGCACAAGCCAGGAGTATAGGTTCCTTTCATACCCCTCTCCAATCTGAATGCACAGAAAACCTGTGCCTTTTACGAAGTCTTGATACTGAAAAGCTGCCAGGTGGCGAGTGTCACAACTGATTAAATGGATTACTTTGGATACTGGGATTTTTCTTGGAATCTACAACAGGCTGCAGACCCTGATTACACTAGATACATTTGCTGACTGTTGTCCACAACCTTGACACTCAAGTGTGTAATCCACACTATTACATTTTCTTTAGTCCTCTTCCAGGCAAGTGATGTGCAATCAATAATCTATTGAAGGATTTTTCCTGTAAAGCACTTTGACAGCTAAAATCACTTGCGTTGCCCAAATACTGCATGAAATGTGAGCCATCTGCATCATTTTGTGTGCCACATGCAGCATCTCTACTTGCAAAAAAAACCAAACAAACTTGAGGGCTGCGTGATCAGCCCGTGCTCAGC
Organism: Hermodice carunculata; assembly: GCA_964020975.1. Classification (NCBI taxonomy): domain Eukaryota; kingdom Metazoa; phylum Annelida; class Polychaeta; order Eunicida; family Amphinomidae; genus Hermodice; species Hermodice carunculata. The sequence goes on along the minus strand of OZ026614.1, from coordinate 65,635,244 downwards.
TGACCTAACCTTGTCCCACAAAATCCAGGTTGCAACTGAAAAGACCTGGGTTGAGTTTTAGCTGAGTGCATTATGACATTTAGAAGCACATGTATTTCTAATATGGACGGCTGAGCCCCCTATAAAGCTCAGCCTGATAAGCAAGTCAGCTGAGCTAAAAATTTGCAGCACCACCTGGTGAACAAATTACAAACTATGAGCCCTAGGATTGTTCCTGTGTGATATCAAAGCAATCGGGTGAGCAGTTTTAGAGAATAATTTTTATTATTTACCAAAATTGAATAACAAAAATACTCAAAAAAAACAAAAAAATCACTGAAGCGTGACCATTTGAACAAAACTTGGTAAAGACCCACTAGAGGTGCATTGCAACCACTGTTGAAGTCAATGTGGATGACGGTTTCAGAGAAAAAGTCAAATATGTAAATTGGCATAAGAATGCCCATTCACTTACATAGTAATCAACAGGCAAGGTACCTATAAGTACCCGAATTGAAAAATTCGTTAAAAAAAATCAGAAATCCACAGCAGTGCCACCTGTTGAACAAGTCTGTTTGACCTTTCAACAATGAACATGTCCACAAAGTTTCAGCCTAATCTCAGTGACGATTCTGGAGAAGAAGTCGAAAATAGTGAACCCCCCCCAAAAAATCATAAAATTATAGAAAAAAATTGCAGCACCATCAGGTGAAAAATTTAAGAACTAAGAGCCCTTTGGAGTGTCCATGTGTGATATCAAAGCAATTGGGTCAGCAGTTTTGGAGAAGATATTTTAAGATTTGCATTAATTAATGAATAGGAAAGGTGCATTTACTGGTAATTACCCGAATTGAAAAAATCGTGAAAAATCAGAAATTCACAACATTAGCTCATAGTGAACCATTTTGTTTGACCCTTCCACAAAAAACATATCCACCAAGTTTCAGCTTAATCTGAGTGATGGTTCTGGAGAAGAAGTCGAAATAGCAATAACACACACCAAATCATAAAAAATTCCAAAAAAAAAAAAAAAAAAAAAAGAAAAGAAAAAAGAAAAAAAATGCAGCACCACCTGGCGAACAAATTAAGAACTTTGAGTCCCTAGGAGTGTTTCTGTGTGATATCAAAGCAATCGGGTGAGCGAGTCCTTAACTTTATGTCCTCAGTGACCTTGGGACAGAAGATCAAGGACACCCAGAATATGTAATACAAGAGGCCCATAGGCCTGCCTGGTGCTGTGCTGACATCGCCATTGAAGTCCAAGCTACACCCTGCCATTACAAAATCACCTCTTTCAAATAAACAGGCATGGTGACCTCACAAAAATAGGTCAAGGTCACTGATATTATATACGATTCTAGCTTTGGACATTGTCTATATATCCTATAAATTTGGCAAGTCTAATCCAATTACTTTTCAAGATTTGGAATTTTATATCTTAAAACACATTTTGGCTCATAAATTCCATCAAATTATAAGTGGTGCAACTAGTATCATTAGCAACTTAGACTTTGACCTCCCCCACAAACCCACCAAATTTGGTTAAGATCTGCCACAAAGATGCTAGAGTGTTCACAAGATTTTCGCATTTTGACCCCTATATTACATAATAATGTGGGGGGGGGGGGGCACCAATATGGAAAGGGGCCTAGCTGATTTTCATACACCCTATAAGTCCTGTAAATTATATTGGGTTAACTTGAAAACTGTGGACAGCATCGCGCCAACCAGAAAAAGTTTACGGATGTCTCTAATATGATACACTAATGTAGAAAAACATGACCCATATTCATAAATATCAAACCCAACAATGACAGCAGCGATTCCAGAGTTACCAAAGCATCAACATTCATCTTCCAATACCAATGTGAAGAAACAAATTTCACTCCTGACTTGAGAAAGGCAGTCACCCACAAAAGGCAACTGGTGGTTTTAAACCGGTCCTCTCAACCTTGGAAATATTCTTCATTAAATACAGACTATAGTGTTTCCAATATGTATACACATGGACATGAGCAGTCACATAAGCTCTGGGACCTTTGGTCAGCAGAGGTAAAAATCATAAAAACTATATATATATATATATATATATATATATATATATATAGTTTTTATGATTTTTATATACATATACATACATATATATACACACACGCATGTATTCAATACACTAGAAGCCCAGAAAACATCTTAAAGCAAACTTTCTTCTTTAATTTAGTCTTATGGTATCTTATTTAAGACTCTTAAGATGGTCTAAGATCTTTTTCCTGCCCAGTCAGAAAAAGAGAAAGTGAGTAAGACCCCATAAGAGGAAATCAAGTCATGCTATGACCATGAGGGAAAGGAGCAGAGGCAGTCAGTCAATTTTCAGACCAGGTAAGACCTTCAGTGGCTGCCTCATTAGCATAATGAGATGATAAGAGTATATTCAGACTTGGAAAGACATTTGGTACCTGGCTCATTAGCATAAGAGAAAGGCCTGGGGGTAACAGAACTATTATAAGATCTGGTAAGATGTTTTGGGGTTAGGGTAATTAACACAAGTCACATGATCAGATATAACAAGACCTTGTAATATGTAGGCACTAGGATATCCACAAAGTGTCACAAAACAGTATACTCTATGTATGCACTATCTTACTGAGCAGCAAATCCACTGATTTTTCATTCTCTGTCCTCCTTTTCAAAATCAACTCAGAATCGAGACCATGATATATCTACCTAGCTAGAGATACACATGTACAGTACATACTCCCACTCATGTATGTTGTACCCACAAACTTTACCTCACCTGGCCACTATAGTGGACAGTGTATTCACAAGGCCATCAGGGATGGAGGGCAATGTGTTGAAAGTTTAAACAAACAATACTTGTGGTCAAAGAACTGTGACAGCACATGTATATATGCAGCCATCCATTATAGCCTATCAACATGCAATACTATGTGTATGGCTGTTTAAAAGCCTTTTTTTTTTAAATTTTCTGTACTGTGTGCCAACCATTATTTGTACATTTTCTTACTTTCTGTACCTTATACCAGGGCAAAGTTGTTACAAGTACCAGCATATATACTAGCCCCCCCCCCCTACTGCAACATGTCTTTGTTTATTTTAAATTGTGCTGCTGTTTCAACAACACACTGGGGGATGTAATATAACTACACCTGATTACATCTGGATGTGGCAGCAACTTTACAATTTGCTGGTCATTGACAAAGAGATCAACCACATGTACATATATATGGGCCATTCAACATTATCAGCATTTTAACATTGGTACACAAAGTATGCGGGGGGGAAGGGTCAAGACCAATGTACATTTTCACTTATTATTGAAAATATTGATAAATTTTTTGATCAAAATCAGCATTTTTGCAGGCTGTCAGGACCACCTCCACATTGAATATAGTGGTAGTTTGGGCCACACAAATGCAAATTGAAAAACTGCAATACTTTTACACATCCACAAAGTACATCGTTGTATGTGGTGTGATGAAAGCTATTATGATGTTTAATCTGCCACTGCCAAAAAAAAAAAAAAAAATGTTGCTTTTTCATAAGTTTTTTAAAAAAGAAGAGGGTTTGTTCAGCCTTTCCACTCATATTTGTATGAGATCCTTTCACTATCAACAAAGAGATACATTTTTTCATGCAAGGAAATTTAACCAAGTTTAGTCACATCATATGTAACAATACTATGGTCTCAGCATTTATGGACAGTATTTCTGGCAAACTTGTGCAACTACATGTGGCAAGTTTAAAGCTTTTTTGCCATGTAAATAGTCTGAATATATTCTTATACAATGGGGGAAATGGAGGCACATTGTGTTGAATGTAAAATGATCTGTTATACTGACACAAAATGATTTAGACTAATCATGTATTATATATGATATCAAGTCAAAATTCACCTGTTGAAATATTTTATAGAACATTCATCATTCAATAAATTTTTGATGTAAAAAAGCTCATAATCACCATGCAAACAAACCCTGCTAAGGGAAATGCATGTGTGGGTTCAGTGTGGTTACAAAATAGTTCTGCCACAGCTAACTGGCTGGAGATCTGAATTTTAGTTAGACAAGGTCCACTGACTGCGCAAGTCTGTCTCAAAATATGCTTAACTGAGGCTGGTGGAATGGAGTGGTGCAGAGGTAGACAACTCCCATGGGATCACTGCCTCAGCACTGGACAAGCATGTTTGCACATCTGTGTGTGTGTGGGGGGGGGGGGGGTAGAGTGGGCTGACAGAAATTAACTAGAAAAGATTTGCTTCACAGCAACTCTGTCTGGGTGCCTTCAAAATGAAAACAGTTTGAAATGCTACACTTTGCCATAGTTTAACATAATCTAAATTTCGTGTATTAGCCTAACTTTTATAAATTAAAATGTTACAGTTTGGTTCTTAGTTCATCGAATGTGGCCATGTCACAAACTTAGAAAGTAAAGTTTGAATAAAACTACTTTCTATAATAGTTTTGAAGTTATTCAACATTTTAATTTTGTGTATTTGCCTAATTTGCATAAATTAAAAGCCTATAACTTTGGTTGATGTTCCCTTGGATGGGGCTATGCCACAAAGTAGGAATGGCACCTTTCTAATAGTTCTGAAGCTTTTCAAGATTTATATTTTACATATTCATGGTTCGTTGGATGTGGCTTTTCCACAAATATATAAATTAAAGTTGGAATGACATATCTCTATTTATAATAGTTTTGGAGATATTGGACTTTTCAATGCCCCTTATTGGCACAATTTGAAATTCTACAACCAATATACTGTCCATTATATTGGCAGGTGTCACAAACCTATATGTGCACATTGAAATTTAGAGTCTGTCTGCAACGGTTTGGAAGACATGGAGCTTTTAAAATTTTACTTCCCCCGAATTTGCATAATGTTAAACATCATGACTATTCCAAATGAGATGCACAATTTCACTGGTCAGGTCAGTCACCATGCAAAGTTTGGTGGTTTTTCGAAAAAATTGGGTTGGAGAAAAACTCCTGACCAACTTTGGGAGGAGACAGAGAGAGTGCTTACTCATACAGTGAAACCTCTCTACAGTGAGCACCCTTGGGGCCAGAGAAAAGTGCCAACTGCTCAGAGGTTCAGCCCCTCTGGGCAGTATGGATGAGAACACTGTGAATTCATTTAATTTTGCGGTGTTCTTCACTTATTTCACTGATGCTTCAAAACCGTGAAAATTAGAACTCAGTGAAATATATTTTTAAGATGGCATTGACAGGAATTATAGCAAAAATATTGAATTTAAAGTTTCAGTGAAAGGTCCAAAGTTCAAAAACCGTGAAAATTAATGCTCGTGAAAGTAAATGTATTCATGTACATATACATATACATATACATATACATATACATTATTCATACATGCACATATACATGTTCAGTGTATACATATTGTAATTCAAGGGGATGTGAATACATGCAATACAAAACTGTCTTTGTTCCTTTATTACCTAAACAAATTTTTAACAGATGCTGTCATGAAACTACATGTACAGGTACCTGTGAACTGACACAAGCACTATTCTTTCTCAGTACTGGCTATGAAGAACAGGCTTCATCTCACTGGTTACAAGAAAATGAATGAAAGTGTCCACACTGTGAGATGACACAAATCCACACAGTTTCAAAATGCACAAAGTTGTGTGAACAGTCATTGAGGACTGGAAGACCATACTTTGATGGGTCTAGCCAACTCAGCAGGTAGTCTATTTTCAACTGTGGGGTACACTCAGGCTTGTGCTGCCTTGAAGTCCAATGCCTGTGTTCCCTTGGGACTGATAAGCCAGCAGACTCATAGCCTCAGGAAAAGGGACCAGCTAACACACCAGTCTCAAGAATGGTGCGCAAAAAGCTCTGTTTACCACTAGTGGGAACTATAACCTGCCTAGTACATATTGCAGCATGGAGCAGGTCTGTTCTTGCATGAACAGAAAGAGATTCCCTGTATTTTATTGACAACCTCGTTACACAGTTGTTGGGAGCGTTCGCCCCCACCCCCCGTCCCATTTGCTACAAATCCCAAACCTTCCAAACCATCCCCCCTAGCATGCATGGATAGAAGGCTGCCTGTGAGACTCTGTGTCTCCATGGCAACACAGGACAGTGTGGTAGATATTAAAGCAGATAGCCACAGAAATGTTACCACATGTACCCACAAATGCACAAAACCATTCCTAAAACATCCCCAAACCACTGAAGCATCACCATTTGAACAAACGTGATTGACACCCACTCATAGCACATGACTACCAGTTTAAAGTGATTCTGCCCAGCGGATTTCAGAGAAGTTGCAACATGTGAATTGTTGATACCATGGAACGCAGACTCCAACAGAACCCCATACTTTAAGCTTAGCTGACTGACAAGTCAGCTTAGCTTAAAACTTAGGTACATGTATCTCGGGTACAGACCTGCCCCCCCCCCCCCCATTAGTGTACAATGTAACTGTTAGACTGTAATAGATAACTGCATATATACATGTGTTGTCACAGTTCTGGACCACAAGTATTTTTTGTTTTAACTTTCAACACATTACCATGATTACCATCCATCAGTAATGGCCATGTGAATACACTGTCCACTATAGTGGCCGAAGAGGTAAAGTTTGTGGGTACAACATACATGAGTGGGAGTATATACTGTACATGTGTATCTCTAGCTAGGTAGGTATATCAGCAGTGATAAGCTTGTCAATGTGCTATCCACTATAGTGGCCAGGTGAAGTTATTATATAAAGTTTGTGGGTACAACATACATGAGTGGGAGTATGTACTGTACATGTGTATCTCTAGCTAGGTAGATATATCATGGTCTCGATTCTGAGTTGATTTTGAAAAGGAGGACAGAGAATGAAAAATCAGTGGATTTGCTGCTCAGTAAGATAGTGCATACATAGAGTATACTGTTTTGTGACACTTTGTGGATATCCTAGTGCCTACATATTACAAGGTCTTGTTATATCTGATCATGTGACTTGTGTTAATTACCCTAACCCCAAAACATCTTAGGGATGGTTCAACATTTTCATCATTTTTGAATTAGTACTTACAGTACGCAAGGGGGGAGGGGGTTAAATGGGTCTGTACACTTTCACAAGATATGGAAAATGATGGTCAATTTTGGGCCTGTTTTGTGCAATTTTGCTATGATTTGGGGGGAAAATCATCATTTTTAAAGTACTAATTTGGGGGGAGGGAGGGGGGTCATGAAATTTAGTACCCTAAGTACTAATTCAAAAATGATGATAATGTTGAACCATCCCTTACCAGATCTTATAATAGTTCTGTTACCCCCAGGCCTTTCTCTTATGCTAATGAGCCAGGTACCAAATGTCTTTCCAAGTCTGAATATACTCTTATCATCTCATTATGCTAATGAGGCAGCCACTGAAGGTCTTACCTGGTCTGAAAATTGACTGACTGCCTCTGCTCCTTTCCCTCATGGTCATAGCATGACTTGATTTCCTCTTACGGGGTCTTACTCACTTTCTCTTTTTCTGACTGGGCAGGAAAAAGATCTTAGACCATCTTAAGAGTCTTAAATAAGATACCATAAGACTAAATTAAAGAAGAAAGTTTGCTTTAAGATGTTTTCTGGGCTTTTAGTGATAGTTTGAACATTAAAGGAACATAAAAGTTCCTGTTGTTTTCACCAGTCCCTTTTTTTAAAGTTCAACTATTTGTAGAGTAAACAGCTTTGACAAAGATACATGTACAAGTAATGATAAGTTTCTGCAGAAACTTTCAGCCATAACATTGACTTCTGCTTTACCATCAAGTACTTACTGTAAAGCTTTACATATATATATATATATATATATATATATATATATATATATATATATATATATATGAAAACTGGTGTTACAATTATAACCTTGGGCAAAGGCAGTTGGCCTCATTACTGGTAAAGTCAGCATTTGTTTTCAGCAAAAGTAAATTTTGTTGACTTCTACTTTGGCCCATGAATTTTGCTGATGGTAGATTAAAAAAATAATCAAAAATAAATACACAAAAATCAAATGAAATTAAATGAAAGACAACAATAGTGTGAATGAATATTGTAAAAGTGGTCAGAAAGAACTTTTTCCACAATATAGAAACATATAATAACATCAATATCTCAAGACTACCAACCCACTACATATGTCAAATAATTATCAGGATCATAACATATTGGGCACTGGATGCTAGGGGTGGTCATGACTTTAAGTTGATCCTCTTTATATTGATATTGTGCTACATTATTTATTGTGTGGCAGTGGATACTAGAAGAATGACTTGGAGCTAATTCTTGTGGTGAGACTGTGAGGTGCTATCACCTTGGGATCATTACTGCAAAAACACAGACCATGCACTGACATACTGCTTAGAACTGTAAGATGCTGCCATCTTGTAATCACTAATAAAAAAACAAATAACTGCAAAGATCAATCAGATAGTGACCTAGATAACTGACCCAGTGACCTACTTTTACAACATGACATACATGTTTGCTCCAGTCTTATTACACACTTGTGTCACATTTCATGTTAATGTTTCAAAAATAAAGTTACAGCACCTCTCCCCTCCCCCTCCCCCAAGCCGAGGGGGGTGAGTGTGTGGTTGGGTGGAGGTAAAAACTGTCCAACTCAGAACTTGACTCACCCATTATAGCTTTCTTTGCTGGAGATGCCGAGCATGACTTATAGTGCTGTGACACCCACACAACTCCCAGGATGAGCCACACCAACTCTACAATCAGGATTCCTGAAAGAAAAAAAAAATATATATATATATATAGTCAACATGTGATATTTCAGTGTGTAAAATCATCTGTGTAGCTCAACGTACTGTCCTGCAGTGGACCTGCACCTGAAAAAAAAAACAAAAAACAAAAAAAAAAACTCTTTTGGTTGTACATTTGAGTTGACTGTAATCAACAAAACAGAAGCATGAAATTATCATCTGAGCTGACAACAATTTTTTAATCTGCAAACTAATACATGTACTGTTGGGCCATGTGTTATACACAGGCTTTTATCTTCTTTGACAAAGACATCAGAAAATTAGAAAACCAGATAGAGGAAAAAAAATGTTTTCAGCATGATAATCATAAAAGTATAAAATAACACAGAAGATACATAAGATTTGTTGTGATCTTCTGAATTGAAAACCACATTCCCAGCACTTGTCACTGACTCTGATGTCTCGCCAGCAGCAAGGGCTATAAGCTCAAAGCATGCACAATTTTAGTTTGAGAACAAGATTTGCATCTTTATGTGATTATGTAGAATACTTTTACAAGCTCAAACACTATATCGCTTTAATATGTGGTTATGAGGGTCAAGTACATGTATGTACCTTAATCAAATCACTGCGCCTAATTCTAACCTTTAAACATTAAAAATTTTAATTTCTTTTGTCTATTTTCCCACAGTGACCTTTCTTTTTGAGAAGGCAGATACAGACATCTTGCCAGAAAACGGCAGCCACAGCACCCTCCCTTCATGACGAGTCATGAAATGGAATTATATGCAATACAGTATATAGCTCCTTTATCATAATTATTTATGCATTCAACATAAATTCTTTGAATGCATAAAGATCATCCATGAAGGCCCCCCCACCCCCCACCCCCACCCTTCTTTTCGGTGAAGATAACCACTGATCCCTCTTCTTTAGGACCAGCGGCAGTACTAAGTACTAGTTTACTGAGTGATGTAATTTGGGATTCCACCTTCGATCCTTTACATCACAGTACATTTCCTATGATATTATGTATGGAAACGTGATGCGTTTGTGGCTACCGGTATTTTCAGTTCCTGATGAGCCCAGTTAGGCGTGAAACGAGTCCAACTAAATCTTATGCATTTTACTGAAACATCACATTAAGTTCAGGCTCCAAAGCCGTCAGGCCCTTGCCTGGTATTCACACTACTCTTTAAACAAGTGTACTGTCACAGCCCTGTGCTCAGCTGACCTTGTATGCAAAAACCTTTACCTCACAGAGGAATATATAATCTTGTGCAATATAAAAGTGTCAGCTTTAACTCAATCCATACCAGTCCCTGATTTTTCCATATATTTACCTAAATTTAAGACGACAATTGCATATTTAAATTCTTCATGAAAAGAGCTTATGTTCAAGTACCAACATGACTATAGTCTTAAGTCAGTGGTTCTGGCACTGCCTAGAAAGTCATGCTGCAGCTGCCACAAGGGCAACTACAGCATGACTTGCCAGGCAGTGCCAGAACCACTGACCAATGCCTGTCACATAGTATGGAATGAGTTAAATGGATAACTCTGCCAGCACCAGTGATGGTAGCTGGACTTGTGACCTGGAACTGAGAGGTGATGGCAGCCAACAGTCTGGATGAGGGGGCCACACTGGTACTGGCAACTAGGATGGTATCCATTACCATGACTGAGGACTGAGGATGCATGTAGCCAGGGCTGAAGCTGGATCAAGTGAGGCCTTCTTCCTACTCCTCTGTTCTGCCATGAAGTCTACCTTTGTGCCCCTATCCTAAAAATCTTGTGTTATATGAAAGGATTGGTTTTTTTAACTTTTTCAGTTATCTAGCTGTTGACTCTGATGAGCACACATATTCCATACAAGGATACACTTTGCACTTCATGGCTTCCCAGCATGAAAAGTGATCCCATGTATCATAATCTTTCTAAGACCATTTGATTGTACCATTGAGACATGCTGCACTTAAGTGCCTCTTCAGTAGAAAGTTTAAAACAGACATATCATTTGCCTGCCAATCAAATATACACATGGCAGGTATTTCAAGTCACTACACCAATCCTCTGTTGAATTTTGGTCCTGTTACAAGTGGCTGTGACCCGCCCATCATGCTTTTAGAAAAACTTGAATACTTTGGAGTTCTCCAAAAAGGCCCAATGGTTTGACCCTCCCCCCTCCCCTTCACTGCAGCTGCATGTTTATTATATGGATTGTCAGGTTCTATTTCATACTCCACAACTTCATTCAGCCTAGGTCCCCATAAGTCTTTAAATACATGCATGAAATCCACAACTTCCTGAACTTAAGTCCCACCATTGTATACCTGCCAGTAAAATTCCACTGGCTGGTCCCCACAGGTGCCAAGTCAGTGCACATACAATGGCACAGCCAAATACCATGCCGCTTCCAGTTTCATTTCTTTATGAAATGGCTGTCATGTTAAAGTCAATCTTTTCATTGGTCCATCTACTGATCAGTGTGATACTTTTATATCCGACCAGTTCGAATAACAGTTGGCTTTTATTTCAGGAGCCATTTGTAGCATTATGGTGGGTGAGTTGAGTATGGTAGTGTGATTGACAAATTGAGGATGGAGTCCACCACACTCATTGCCAACTTTAACTGAAACTGATCAGAACTTCTTTAGCATGAGGGCCTACTCTTAAATTTGCTTTTTTTTAAAAATAAAATTAAAAAAAACATTTCTCAGAAAAAAATAATTTTCAAGCACACAGTGTACTAAATGGAAGGAATACGGCATGTTATGTTTGTGATGCTTCTCTTGTTTATTTAATTACCAGGCACATTTTGTATTTTGCATTTTATCACTCTGACCCTGCTCCATTTACCAGATCATCATTAACAGCCATGTCATGACAGGCATCACCCTCTCACTGGAAATGGATATACAGATTCCCAAGTCCAATACTACCCAGGTTAATCTACCTGTCATCAAAACCACTTGCGTGTAAAGATCACCATTTTATTGCAGTAGGGATCTCTGGTGACAGGGACCACTACACAATCAATTAAACCATTAGTCCTAGTATTAGTGCATTGTACTTGTTCAAATCAACTTCTGTAGCTATACATTTCAGATTATTTCTGGTCATGTGATACAGATATTTGCTCAGTCAACAAGAATACTCCATCATTTTACCACCAACTATATTCAAGCAAACCATTGTCATGAAATTGGCCAATTTCTAGAAACAAGATACTCCTTCATCAAGTTTGCATTGTAATTGAAACGGGACATGATACTAGGAAAATGGCTTCTGTATGTGACATTTCATTCTTCACTACACCACACAATTCACTCAAGATTTCATACACTTCGAACTTGCATTGTGACCCGTGTCAGGTGTACATAGTCACTTCTATGCTTCACCATGAGTATGAGAACCAAATAAATTGCCAACTGCTGTTATACTGCAATGATTTTGCAACATTTAACTCTTTCAGTGCCAATAACATTCTAAAGTTGATCTACTAATGTCAAACTAGTCTGAATTGTTGTTATGATCCCAGATTTGTATCCCTTGTAAAAGACCTTTCATTCAAGTAGCAGCATGCCTCTGGTTCCAGAGTAAATATCCCAGGTCAACAGCTTTTCTCGACGCGCATTGGGCCCATTGCGCTGAGATAAACTGTTGACTCGGTCCAAAATTTGGCATTTAAAGAGTTAGTTGGCCTAAACTAGTCTGGCTTGTGGCCATCACTTGGTATGCAACATCAATGACATGTGTGACCTGTTGGATCAATACTTGTGTACTGCAAGGTAATATGTATATAACCAATATTTAACTGGCGGTAAACCAGGCTTTGTCTACCAAGGACGACTTCCAATGTTCTAAATACCTTCTGATAATAATTTTCCACTGCACTACTGCTTTTGTGGTGAAAACAATTCTAGGTTTAGATTTGGCTTATTGGCAGGATTTAGGTCAGCACTCCACATCGATGTTGACAAAATTTCTTGTATTAAAATGTCATGAGCAATTGGTCAACTCGGGATTTTTGAGTGCAATAAAATAGACATTGCTGCTTCAGATCACCATTTTCCCACAACCCTCAATTTAACACAAAATTTCTTCCTGTATTAGACTGAAATATAATGGTTTTCAACCTAACTGTACAAGAGGCATGATCTGTCAGTCAACACACACAATATAACACTATTAATAAGTTATATCATAAATTATACAAAGCAACACATCATGTACAATTATTTAAAAGAATCAAAATAATACTTGTATATGAATAACACAAATTTATAAGGTAACATATGACAATGAACCACATGAGATTAACTGACAAAGAGCTGTGATCATGCATACAGGTGAAATATGGCAATCATTGCCCTTTGTACATATAAGGCAAACCTTGTGTGCACAATAGCATAAATGCAAAACAAAGAACCACGTACAGTTAACGGTGACAATCAGGCTTATCTGCGGTCAAAAGAATCAATGAAAGGATCAATACACAGAGTATGAGCTTCATCATTTTTTTCTTGGGGCTGAGTTTCAACTCAACCACAAAAATTTGGTTAAGTCTCTCTCTAGATTAGCTGTTCTTGATAACATAGAGTAACTTTTCTTGTAAGCCCTTGCTGACTATTGGTGCTCAGTTTATCAGGAAACTGCAAAGTCTGGAGATGGGGTTTATCCATGTACGGACCTGATCAAGTCCTGGTCAACAATGCTATTCAAGTTGTTGTTCAGCTGAGGTTGATCTTAAAGTCAGTTTTCTCAGCGGGAGAATGAAACTGTGCACCTCTCTATTTAACAATGTACTTTCAAACTCCAAAGATCAAGATTCCTGCTTAATTTTAATTGCACAGCCAGGGGGACAGACAAAAAAATGCACAGAATCAGTCTGCACTTCTTTTTGTGCATGTGTAGAAGTCTAAACTATAATTCAAATAATATTCTAGGGCAAATCCAATGCTATTAGGAAATAACAAAGGAAAAATATCAGGCCAGTCATGCAATACAAATTATCATTTGTTCAAATAGCTTGCAGCAAACCCAAGGACGTGCCAAACGAGGATGCTGTTGAATTAAATGTGAGCACACAGTTGCAGCAATAATGTGGAGGATTCGATGCAGGGCATTCCAAGTCTAGCCACACATCACGTTCACCTCCCAGCTTTCACTAATTGTAACCACATTAATCCCATATACTTGATACTGTGCATCAAGACAAAATTTCTTCTGCATTGGAAAAAAAAAAAATTAGACTTATGGAAGTTTTTAACTTGAATTCTGCATGACCTTGCATGTGAAATAGGTCAAGTTGTAAGTCAAATCTAGAACAGTAATCCAGCAGCGAAATCCATACATAGAGGGGTTTGCATTCATTCCTTTCTAAAAATGAGTGACCATATTTTCTCATGTTTATCAGGAATACTACAAGCTGGGACAAAAATCAAATCACAGATTCAAATTGCTTACATACATGTAGAAAGAACTTTCAGACAAGTAGGGGTGAACCTGAATACACCACTTGTAAGACACATAAGTTATTTGTTTTGTCTTGCATGAGTCTGAAACTTCTCATAACATATTATTATTAAACCACTCAGTGCAGGTAATATATATAGCAGAACGGCAAAGCGTATTCCAGGGGCTCAACAGTTTAGTGTCATTTGCCATCTTGTCCCTGAGGAGTCACTGTAATTGACAAAACCGGTCGGACCACATCCTAAGATTCCTGTTATTCGTTGCAGCCTTTGCACCGTCTCTCTCTCTCTCTCTCTCTCTCTCTCTCTCTCTCTCTCTCTCTCTCTCTCTCTCTCTCTCTCTCTCTCTCTCTCTCTCTCTCTCTCTCTCTCTCTCTCTCTCTCTCTCTCTCTCTCTCTCTCTCTCTCTCTCTCTCTCTCTCTCTCTCTATATATATATATACATACATACATACATACATATAAACCAAATTGAAAAATACTGCCATTCTGGAGCAGATCATAAAGCTATATTGGGTTTCCATAGAAACTCTTTAAGTCCTTTTGCAACCAGACTCCAGAACCGTAAGCACACCATAATGCTTTTTTTTCCCACCAAATATTGTACATAGCTACAATTTGTGTTCCAGACATAAATGTCACTGCAGAAAGTCCAGCCAAATATGTTTTGGATGCAGATGTTTGGGGTTCAGTGGCACAAGAGTTAAGTGGTGAACGGGACTCCCTGCCAAGCATCTGATCACGAGGCATTTGGGTGAAGCCATTGCATTACCCAGGAAAGCTTATTCCATAGAATGAGTCTTGACAGCTACAAGATTGGTCCTCAAAGTCAATTATTGGGGAAGACGTGAACACATTGATTATGCTGTCTTCCAGCCTCACAATGTATAGTCACCAATGCATGTTTTGGAATTTTCATCACGGAGCCTCACACTAGAAAGCCCATTGCTGAATTGGCATATATATGTACTGGGTAACTCAGACCATATGAACAGATGAAGGACTTTTAACATACATTGTACTCTTTTTCAGTGCATAATCATTGTGACCATGTGTGCTTTGTCTCACTAAGAAAGACATCTGCTGTCCATAATTACCATGCTGTGTACACATGTGTAATTTCCCTGGAAGAAAACTCTCACAGTTTTGGGTGAGGGTTGTAGTGGAGGCCATAAAGCAGTGCATATTTCAAGGCAAACTATGTACATTTCCTGTCTCAGCTTCATAACTGGATGTTCTTTAGAATCCCACCCATGCTTTCATTTATTGCATCTTGCTGGGTCGATGGAACTTGTCTGTAACAAGCTTGGGGCTATTCATTGACAGGTGAAAGTAGTCTGGCTCTGATTCTGAAGAATTAGCTCCTAATCACCTTTAACTTTTTACATTTTATGGGAATTAAAGTTAAGGTGATTTATTTTAGGGGTTGGTCATTTTTAAGCACACATGTGTGCATGTAATTGTTTCAATATGACCTTGCTACAGCAATGATGTAACTCTACTCAAAGTATTATCATCCATCTTTGCATGTTACATCTGATTTCCGCCTGGTCCCATACATGTACGTCACAGGTCCTCCTCACGAGAAGCAATAAAGCAATTAAAATCATTCCAATATTCTTAAATTAAATTTAGATTCTTCAATAAAGTTTAATATTTCTGTACAGAAGAATGTTGCCACAGAATCAATTTTTTTCTTTTTTTGTTTTAATGTTTCAAAGTGCATGACTGTATGATAATAATAGTTTTATACCAGTGACATACTTAGCTGGAATCAATTAAATTACCATGCAAAGCACTAAATACCCCTAAGGTGCCCTCAAGTCCATCCAAAGTACCCTCCCAGCAAGTCTGGAATGAATTTAATGTCTACTTATATTGATTTGACCTTTAAAGTCAAATTTGAAAGCTCCAAATATTAGCACACATCATTTCCTATTCATGTTTAACGGTAATCGTAGTCCTTAAATACACCATTTTCCTGATATAAACCAATGTTATACCCCTGACCTTCATTTGACCTTTGAAGTTTACTCCAGGTCAAATATGTGACAGTTTCAAACAAAGGCACATGTGTCATTTCCCATTTACGTGCAATAGTACCAGTAACTGTGGTTTCAAAATGCACTGTTTACCAGAGATTAGCCAACATATGCAATGTAATGCCCCCGATCTTGATTTGACCTTTCAAGGTCACTCAAGGTAAAATATGACAGCCCTAAATAAAAGCACACACATGTGTCATTTCCTGTTCATGTTTAATGATACCTTGGCTGAAATGCACTATTTCCAAACCTATCAAGATTATGTTAAGACATTGATTTAACCTTTCAAGGTGCTTCAAGGTGAAATGTAACAACCCGAAATGAAACTTCATATCTCATTTCCCATTCATGTTTACTAGTTGTGATCATGGTCATAAAATTTGTGCTATTTTCCAGCTATATGCCAATCTTAATTTTATAAATATGATCAGCCACTTTTGGCCTCTTAAGATGGGGTAAATATAGAGATATGACCTTGATACTCGAAAGGATACTGGAACACACCAAGATAATTGGCACATGCAAAAGCCAGATGGCTGCTGCGTTCATTCAAGAGTTCGAGCAGTAACATTGTGGATTGGTGACCTTTGACCTCTCAAAAATTGTCAAATTTACAGGATTGATCTTGACCTTCCATACACTTCTGAAACACTCCCAGATGCTTGGGTCATGCTAAATTCAGATGGCTGGCTGTGTTTGTTTTAAAGTTTGAGCAGTGATATCATTGGTTAGTTACCTTTGACATTTAAAAAAAATGGGTCAAATATGTAGATATGACCTTTACCTTTAATTGGCTCTGAAACACCAACATGGAGATGCTTGAATCATACAAAATTGGACAGCCAGCTGTATTTCTTTAAGAGTTGATGGCCTACACAGTGCAGCCAGAGCACTCATCCATATAACAGGGACCTCTCCGACACACCAAGCACTCCCAAACTTGGTTAAGTTATTGAGCCTAGTGTTGAAATGCAACAGTTTTGAGTTCAATGGAGAACACTACAAACAGATAAGCTGGATGGCAATGGGACTCACGGTGCTCCATTGTTTGCCAATCTGTTTATGGCTCATTTGGAAGAAACTTGCCTCTTTAAATACCCATTACAACTGTAGGTTTGGTTGAGGTTCATGGATGATATTTTTTGCATATGGACTTTTAGTGCAGATGAATTATCTCAATTTGTCTTTCACCTCAATTGCTGCAACCCTAAAATCAAGTTCACTTCTGACTCATCAACTACAGAAATGAACTTTCTTGACACCACAGTCAAGATTGATGACCTACGCAAAGCATACACCACGCTTTATGTAAAACCTACAGATACACATACGTATCTCCATTACAGGTCAGCAAACCCTAATCACTCAATTGTTGGAGGTCCTTATATCCAACTGCTCAAGATCAAACACATCTCCAGTGAACCACAGGATTTTCTAACAATGCACACAAAATCTTGTCTTATTATGAAAACAGAGGCTACCCCAACTGACTTCTACAGTCAGCCCTCACCCAGGTTAACTCCACAAACAGGACCAATGTGCTGAAAACCAATCCAGAAGCCAATCAACATGAACAGGACAAATTAGCCCTGGTCATCAGATACAACCCAGCGCTACCACCACTAAAGAAAATAATCCAAGACAATTGAAAAACTCTTGAGGCATCATGCAATGCCACAACATACGGAGGTAGTGCTAGGCTTCAAACAAGCGAAAAATCTGACCGACATACTGATCCAATTCAAAATCAGACATCCAGAGAAATCTGCACATCACCCAGGGATCTCTGGCACCAAACACAAAAAACACATGTCACTGCAATTCTTGTAGATATTGCATTTGCTTTAACACAAGGGGGCATATTACAAGCAGCCAGACAGGCAGGACCTATGTGGTTCCAGACCAAATCTGTCGCGAGAGTTCAAACTTAGTTTACGTAATTACTCACTTGTAATATCTGCAAAAAGCAATATGCGGGACAAACACTTAGCCCACTCAGGGATAGGCTATGCCAACATTTCAGATACATTGAGAATTGGCTAGACACACAACCACTGGGCAGACATTTTGCCCTTCCAGACCCTAGTGGACTTGATTTGGAAGTCCAGGTCCTGGAATATATCCAGATCTCTCCACTCTTAGAATGCACAAAATTGTTACGTCTAGAGAGAGAGAGACAGAAACATTGGATGCACAAATTACGCTACACGGAGCCATTCGGCCCCAACTTCATGGGGAGGTGAGCTCACTCGCTCTGTATACTGCTAAATTTTTTATTACCGATCTCACTCCTTCATGACCAATAGTCTTAATTCCCTGTTATTGACACATTGATGTACTGATAATGGTGAGATCTAGAATACTATTTACCCATGTCATAACAGAAATTCCATTTCTTTCTGCCTGCCCCTGTAATAGGGCATCAGGTGCGAAATTATCTTTTCACCTGGTGAAATAACCGTCAATTGACAATTAGCACCAGCTGACCTGAAACAGTTTGTTCACTTACCATACTTAGTAAACAAACAACTTCAAACTAACATTTGAAAAGTGAGTTACGTGGTTACAAGACTGAAACTAAGCCTCTGGTCTCCATTGCGCACGAGCAGACCTCAAAGTAAGGGCACGTAACTTAACAACATGATTGTTACACCTCACTATAAATATGGACTGTTGCCACGGGATCCCTTCAGTGCCTGATGAGATTCAGATGAATCTAAAGGTGTGACAGACTCGCCACCTCACCTATCTGTCTATGGCTACTTGCGTTGTCTTTAGCTTATCAATCTTCAATAGGCGTCTGAAATGTAACATGTCTGGCTCACGTGAAATTATGATGCCAGCTGCTTCTGTTCAAGAGTTCAAGTGCTAACAGTGATGGACCAACAGACGGTAGACTCAACAACAAATCCCTACAGCAGCTTCATCGGCCCAGGGTTAAAAAGGATATTTTTTTTTTCTGAGGCATATTATTTTCTGCTGTTACTGGAATCAAGCTAAAACATTGCTAGAGGGTTCCTTTCCTTTTCTGCAGAAATAAAAAGCTCATAAAAGAGCTGTTTTGTCAACAAAGTAATCCATGCAACTGCTGCACATACAAATAAAACGACTCACTACAAGGACTAAGCTGGTAAAGGGTGTGGTTCAAGGGATTAACAAACCTCCAGCGAGGGGCATGTGTCTATACCCTGACCTTGCTGACGGCGCAACATGCCAGCATGCAAACAGATAAGGGTACGCGACATAAGCCATGACTTGAAGGTTTTAATCACTGTCCTACTATGACGAATTGCTGACTGAGTCTATCTAATACAATTAAATTAATGGAGACAGTACTGTCTGCATGCTGGCCCGCCGAGTGCTCACCTGGGACTTGCAGGGTTCTAATACTTTCCAGAGATCATAATAACATCATTACAGTCTCTCATTCTGCATTGATATTGGTCAGTCCTTGATTACAGTATAATATCATAATAGATTTTTGTATAATGTGTATATCTGACCAGTCATGCTCCAGCTAGCAGTTTGCTTAACCTTTAGCATGACTTGTCACTAAATAGGTAAGTCTATGACCAGTTTGAAAGAATCATTTGCAAGCAATTGCGTAAACAAGTTTCAACTCAATCCTTCGGATGTTCATTGTCAATTATCAGTTTTATGCCCTTATAATGTAGCATTACATATATGGTGCACATGCAGGGTTCAACAACATAGTATACTGGAGGCCAGTTTAAGCTTAAGCCAACCATATCATGGCACAAGAATGTGTGCAACACAGGCCTCCGAAAATAGAATCAGTCAAACATGTACCAATAGAACAGTTGTCATCAACACACAGGATGTCCCTGCTTTGCACACTCAGGGGCTCTGTGACCTTGAAAATGATGTAAAAGTCCCCAAAATGTAATCAGTTCAATAATGTCAAGGCACAGCTGAAGTAAATTTAAGTTTGATGTGGCATGTAAATCATGATATATTTGGCCTGCATGGATTGTGCTATTAACAAACAGACAGACCGTCAAATGGACAGTCATACAGTTGGATTTATGGTGAGACAAGCCAAAATTAGTATACCCGCAAAGTTTGTTCATGGACAATTTTCCTATTTCCATTCAGTTACCCACAGAAGCAGTTTCCTTCGACTCACAGAGGTGGTGCAGTGAGGTAGAGGCAGGAGTATTGGTGTTGGGAAAAATGCACCTGTAAGATACAACATTCCTTTCATCCTTTTCCATGAAAATATTTATTCTTTTAACCCCTGGACTTCTTGTCACAAAAAAAAATCCTCCCAAACGGTAAGGAAAACAGCATGTGTTGAAGCCACACAAGCTTGGACTAATGTATATCATCTTTGCATTAACTGTGAAGGCTGAACGTTTGATCTGCGGCAATTCCCTGTCAGGGTGAAAAAAATTATGGCATCTCAGTCACTTCCTCGTGTTACTGTGCTAAATCAGAAACATATGCATGGCAGCCAATTTTAACGATCTCCATGAAAAAATGAAATAAAATGAAACTTTTTATGCACACATAGAAAGCATACGCCACTTTAAGCAAAATTGATATTTATGAAACAAACCTAACATTGATAACATGGTCTTGGGCATAAATGTGAGATTTTTTTCAGGATTTGTATTACACATTTGATCTATATACTCCTAGCCAAAAAAAACAGGAACCCTTTTTGTCAACATTAGGTATGTGGGTAAGGATGTATGGAGGTATGTTTATTTATTTTATACTACAAGTGCTTTTATTATCTCTTTTGGGAGGATCTGGTGGTCTTGAAAAGGACCTTTTTGTTTCTTTGAAGGCTGCACGCATCAGCACCAGGTGTGACTAGCCTGGACTTTCTAAATGGCATGCTGCTGGAGAGTTTGGCTACCTTGGCCTCGGGAATTTGGTCTTGCAGGTCTGTGAGCCACTGAGCCAGTTGGTCAACGGTGACTGCAGGTTTGTCATACTCGTCCCTGACTCGATAGTTAAGTACATCTCAAAAATGATCAATGGGGGACAGGTCTGGAGATCAAGGAGATACAGCATGCTGACTCATGCAGTACTTGACCATGTATTGTCTTGCTGGAATAGTAGGCCAGGATGTTGCTGGATCCATTCAGTGACTGTTGGCAGGATCTCATCCACATTCAGTTGTGATTAGAAATGGGTTCCCTTCAAGTGCACTTGGAATTTTTCAACAAATAATTGTGTTCACTTTTGCATTTTTCCATGCCTGCTGTCACACTAACTTACTACTTTGTACGCATTGGACCTTTTTGCGCAGGAATGGGACAGACATAAACTCACTTACGCGAGCTTGGAGAAGAGCGCATTCATGACAGTTCTCATGTTTCTGTTACATAATAATGTTAACTCTGAATCTGACGCAGTCCTGACCATTCATGGTCCCCCAGTGCCAGTCAATGTGTATGATACATATTTAACACTGTGCATATTTATTCTGCAGTAATTTGTTTGAAATGACTGTTACCACATGTAATTGATTTCCAATGTGTCAAATCTTACTATCTTGCTTATTTTACAAGTTATTTATAATTAGCCGTTAGATTTATTGAAGGCAAAATTGATATGTTTGGCAAAAACAATGCTTTCGATGTGCAAATCGAGTCCGGGCACAAGACATTGCCTTCATCGGTGCCAAATGTAGAGTGAATATTCTTCCGTATTTTTAGCAATCATAACAGAAAGCTTCAGCAGAATTATCTAGGTTCTAATCCAATGAAAATATCAAAGTTTTTACATATTAACAGCATCAAAACGGCCAGATTTACCACTTTTATTGTGCCCTGCATCTCTGCTTTCACCAACAGCATGGTATGGAGACCAGGGTGGAAGTCACCGGCAGAAATGATCTCGTTTAGGAAATCTCCATGCTCCTATTGGTCCACATGACTAATCATCACAGGTAATAATTCAAATAGGTCATATGAGGACCTGACTACATGTACATCACCATCCCCCAATAGAAATGATGCTCATTTCTAACGTTTGAGACAGGGATGTTTTGACATACATTAACCGTATTGCGGTCACACTTAGCCAATGAGAAAGTGTTTTACTGACGTAGACGAAGTTCTAAACTTTCCAATGATAATTGATACCAAGCATGTGGTGTTCATCGCAAGTGATCCAGTCCTACGAAGGCACAAACAATTGCAATTTTACCACTGTTTTTATATTGTTTTGCCAATTTTCAACCGATAAAGTGCAAAATATGCATCGTACAAGGTACATTAGCCATCTGTTCAATTAGAATAAATATTTTTATGTGGCAGTATTGCCAGTAAGATGTTGATGCAAAATTATCACAATATTTTGTCAGTCATATTTTTATAAGCCTGTTGGGAAAACACATGCAAATAAAACATATTAAAATGCGCTAAAACATGTACCTGCATGTAAAAATATGCTATAGTCGCGCTATTTTGTGCTTGGATTACCTCTTTGTGTGCAAATAAATTCAATTGGAACTAAGTGTGCCAGTTGTGCTCAAAACACGACAAGGGGTCTAGGGTCCCCCCATCAGATTTTGCGAATATATGCGGATAATTCTGCTTGTCAAGTGTGGATTCGTTGCATTTGACAGGGAACCCATTTCTAATCACAACTGTAGCACCAGCCTGTTAGAGTCCTATCTACCATGAGGAGTTCTGCTCTTACTGTCGCTGTGATCACCCCCCACATGATGACACTGCATGCCTGAGTTTAGCAGTCACGTCACTCATCCAACCACATCATACTCCACCACTGATCTCTGGTCCAGTCATCATGTTCCTAACACCACTGTATACGTATCCATGCAGCCTTGTGTGTAGGACTAAGAGGCATGCGGATGCCATGGCAGTATGACCTCAGTTTGGCTGACACCAGTCTCTTGTTGATTGTATGATGTGATGCTGCAATGCTGCAGGCCTGGTGCCACTGTTGATAAAACCTCTCTGCCAAAAGGAACCTGCCTCTTCACATACTACACCATGTAATGGTCATCCCAAAGTCTTGGCCTTCCAGATCCAACTTTCTTCTTTCATCTTCTTGTTTCATGAAAATGGTCCCAACAACTCTGGGCAGCTTTCTTGGAGCATCCCATTCTCCTGGCAACCTCACACTAGGAGAGACCTGCCTCCAACATGCCAATGACCCTATACCACTGTCCAATTCAAAGAGATGTGTGTGACCTGTATGCCATGACATCATGGGTTCACACTGATCCCTGTTTTGCCAGTGGCCCCTTGTGAAGCTCATAGGCACCCTAATACAAAAGACACGTTTTGTACCTGTGTGGCTGCTGTCTCATGTCCAGGACATTTTGTTTTTGTGTGACCAACCAGACATACTCTAAGCTATCCTGTCAATGATACATAACAGTCCAAGTGACACTCATATTTTGTACACAGACCAACATTTAAAGTAGGCCATGTTAAACCAATGAAGGGTGCCTGCTTTGTTTCTTTTTTTTTAGCCATCAGTATATTTCTTTAATCATACAAGGTTTAAACCTATGATTTTAATCCATGGCACAGGTAATCAAAGGAGTTGTTTTTTTTCTCTGATGAGAGATCATGTAGGAAGCCATAAAAATGTTTGTAAAATCCATCACATAACAGTGTTTGTTTGTTTATTTATTTATTTATTTATTTATTTTTTTTATTTTTTGCCTGCTAGAAACTTACCCAGCCTGATATAGAGCAGGTACTGCATGCTCATTCTGGGTTCGGTCTGAAGGATACTGCCTCGCATGCTCACCCAGGCAATGCATGCTTCTATCACCAGGCAGCCGGACAGAATCACCAGATATCCCAGCACGTGTTCTCGTAGGTTGATGGCACAATTGGAGGTCAGATCGAACTTGACTAAACCGAGAATAGAGCCCAGCACTATCACCCTGCAAAATACATTAAACAAAAATTTAAAACTTGGTGTTGCTTTGATGTACATTATATTTGAGTTTCTGACCAGAAAATAACACTGTTACTTCACAACCACTCCAGAACAGATCAACTGAAATTGAAATCATTTTCTGAAATGTAGGCCTATTCAATCCACAAACCTGAAAAATAATTATTAATCAAGGTTAGCCATATTCTACAATATCAAACTTCCACATGATACACACTTGTACTACTTTGGCATCATTCACCTCATTCTTTATCCAGATATTAAATTAAATGTTCTTCTCTTAAGTGCTTAATGACCTTAAAATAGGTCATGGTCACACAATCATTGGGTCATCATGGTGAGCAATAACCTAGGTCACCAAGTAGGGTTTTATATACAATGTACTCAAGTGCAATTTTGATCTAGAGGCTCAATTCTCCTTTGCCAATGATGTCCAAACTACACCCTACTAATACAAAATCATCTCTTCCAACTTAAAGGGTCTGGTGACCTTACAAAAATAGGTCCAGGTCACTGTTCTTCCATGACATTCTAGCATTAGACATGGTCTATATATCCTATACATTTAGCAAGTCGAATCCAATTACTTATTCAGATATTGAATTTCATATCTTAAAACACATTTTGGGTCATAATGTCCGTCAAATTATAGGTGGTGCCACTAGTATCATTATCAACTTAGACTTTGACCTCCTTCACAATCCCACCAAATTTTGTGAAGATCCACCGAAAATTAAAAGATGCTAGAGTGTCAACTTATTTTCACATTTTGACCCCTATACATGTGTTGCATAATATTGAAGGTGGTGCCACCAATAGCAAAAAGGACCTAGATTTTTATAGACCCTATAAGTCCTGAAAGTTATATTGGGCTGACTTAAAAACTGTGGATGGTATCACACTAATGAGCAAAAGTTTACAGACGGACAGCAGACAAACAGATATGAGTGGTAGCATAAGCCCTGCGACCTTAGGTCAGCAAAGCTAAAAATCATATGGCATACATTTATAATACATGTACATCTAGAATCATCCTAGTCTCATTCTTTCTGATGATAATGAATTATACTGGTCTCAAAACACATTTCCTGATATTTTCGCGTTGACTTACAGGTGACACCACCAGTATCACAATACTTAACATTTTTGCCTACCCAACATTTCCTCGACTTCCATGACAAATTAAGGACCCTAACAATGTCCATAAGTTTTTTTTATACTTTTATTCCATCAGCGACCTTTACAAAGTAGGTTCACGGTAATTCATCGAGTATAAAATATCAATACTCATGTACAATGCATATTTTGTATCAATTTAGTAACCGTACATGTAACTCACTTATATCTACATTTTGTACTTCTTAATTATCAATGACATATGCAATTTGTATTTTGACGTTCAAAAAATACGTCAAGCTCATCCAAATTTTCACAAATTTGACCATTGACCCAATGCATAGTTGTGTCAAGTTTCACAGCTTCATTTTTGTTGATGATCATACTACTGAATTTAATGTGTTTTTACACCTATAATGTTAGTTCCATTAAAAACCACCAATGGCACCACCAGGACTCCATGTGCACATCATAAGCTTGTTTCTGTATAGTATTCCTGTAATGGTAAAATGCATATGTTCACATGTAAAGATAGAATGACCATCACAAGAATATCGTCTCCTGAAATGTATTCCCTCAGTGACCTGAAGAAAGTAGGCCAAGGTCACCCAAATTATGTAATTTCATACCTTCAGACATGATACACATATGTCCTGTGACATTTGATTAAGTTGCTTGATTATTTCTCATGATAATGAATTTCATAGGTCTGAACACATATTGGCTAATATTTTCCATTCGCCAGTACTATTTGGATTCCACATATTAGCCTCCCAAATGTTTCCACCAAATTTCATACAGGTCTATCACAAATCAAGGACACCAGAGTGTTTTCAATTTTATCACTTTTTGGCCTGTGTATCACATAATCCTGTAGGTGGTGACACCAATAATGAAAGCTAGGAACCCAGATTTTCATTCATAGAACATGTCCACGAAATTTCAAGAGGCTATCTAGTTGACAAGCAAATTGTTTAAGGACGGACATGAGGGATCACATACATGTATGCTCTGTGACCTGTGGTCAGCTGAGCTAAAAATCTCCAGAGTTATATCAGCTTTAGTATACTTCAATCATGCCCAGACCATCAGGCCCTATTACATGTCTACTTAACGCACAGCTCACCAATACATCCTATCACTGCAGGCAGCAGATCTTCAAGCCATACAAGTGCCGGGGAAGAAAAGGGTTCGAGAGAGATTTCTTCTCACTCGTGATTAGCACTAGCCCTAAGTAACTTGACGTGTATAACATGGTGTGCTAATTATGAGCATTATGCTCAGGCCTGTCAGCAGCTTAGATTAATGGAACAGATTATGATGAACACAATATTGCCAATTAAGCCAAAACTGTATCCCATTTGTTTGGCTCGAGAATGTGCACGTCTTCACAGAGTGAAGGTCACTGACTCTATGGAGAACATTATGTCAATACTGTTCATGTCCATCTTTACTTCATGTTCTGTACTGCACAAATTTCAGACCAATATCTACAGAAACTGTGGGAAGTACAGATTCTTCTCTGTGCATCTATGTTTATGGTCCATTCTGTTACCAGTCTCTTTCTCTACAATTAAGTCCTCATATATATGCGAGAAAGATTTATATAGGCTCTGCCTGTTTCTCAATCTTTCTTGAATAAAATATGTTTAAACCAGTTCCTCATATTCATAGTTTGGTAACATTTTATAGCATGCAGCCATCACCTGTGCCTAATATATGCCACATTTCATTGTAGGAGAAGTGCTTTGGGATTAATCTATTTGTTAATGTTGACCACAGTCCTTACCTGAATCGTATTTGAATCAATACTGGTATTCTAATTCCTATGACAAAGACCTTTCATTCAAGTTCCTGACTAAGCATGCCTGATCAAATTCAGTGATGCCACATACAAAATGAATGCTGTATTGGTCAACATGATTCCTCAACACACCAAAGCCTGCAGAAGAAAGCTGTTGACTCTCTAACCTAGCACTGAAAGGGTTAACCTTTGGATATGATTTTATTTCCTACGGTAACATGTTGAAGGTTAATTCTAATGTGAACCATTGAGGGTGGTGATGGGAAATGACTTCCTTCTGAGCACACCATTTCCATGACTCAATGGACTTGATTTGCACTTTTAACCCTTTCCCCCTTGAATTAAGACTGAGTCAACAGCTTTCCTCTCGGCATGGGTTGGGCACTAAGTGCCTAACCCATGCCAAGGAAAGCTGTTGACCTGGGTCATACTGTCTTGACAGGTCTCATCTTCAATTCTCTGTCAAATTGTTTTTTCATTGCTGTTGAAATCAGTAGAAACCGCTGAAGCAGACGGCATTTGACCACCAGCCAGTTTTGGCTGGTTTAAGGGGGAAAGGGTTAAAATGGGAAAGATTTCTGCTTGCAGTCAGATACAAGTAATAAGTTTCAGTGCAAGAATATTTGTGTGTGTGGCTCCGAAAATCCTACTTGAACAGAACAGAACTTTTTATGTATAATTTTTTAATGTAACTGAGAGGTGCACAACTCTCTAATTCTATTTTTGTCGCAATGAAATGAGGACAAGCATGTGGGAAGTCAAATGCTGCACCATGCTCCAAAAGGACAGGAATACTAGAACAGTTGTTGCCAACAGACTTCATACCCTGCTTTGCACAAACATGGGTCCTCTGACCTTGAATATGAGGTCAAGTTCAACAAAGTGTAACCAGGTCAAGAAATAGTGTCATGGCATAATTGAGGTAAATTAAAGGCATTTTGGCACATTGTGAATCTGATACACTTTCATCAACACTTGCCTTAATTGTCTTTCCCTTGAAGTGCATTCAAATTTGATGTGGCTTGGCCTGTGAATCATGAGACATTTTGGTTGCAAAGATACTGCTTAGAAATCACAGTCTGACAAGCTGAAAACAGTATAACCCTCCCCCCCCCCCAAAAAAAAATCATTCATGGGTGGTATTACAAGTACCAGGAGTTGTAATCTGAGCACCTTTGTTTTTGCACCAAAGAAAACAGCAGACATGTCAGACGCTTTTGCTGTGGACCAAGGTGTGCTCGAGGAAATAGTCACTCAACAAAGGCAAACGCTGCATTTTTAAAATTATATGTACAATAAATTTCAAAGTATTGTATTGATTCTATAATGTTTTAGACTACTTTTAAAACTTGAAGTGGCAAAACTCTGTGAAGGTCTACCATACCGTTTTTTTTTTTTTTTTAACTGTACACAGAAACATATGAAGATCATGTATCTACATGTAGCCTATGTCTTCTATATATGTACCTTTTTTGTTGCAGTGCTCCTTCTTTATAACACCCTTCAGTACAAGGCAAACTTTTACAACACAACATTCCCTTGGCTCCCCCTGAAGTACTCAGGCCTCCCAACAAAACAAAAACAAAACAAAAACAAAACAAAAACAAAACAAAAACAAAAAAAACCACTGTACTGTCAAATTCATCTGCATTAAATGCCAGATGATTCCTAAAATGTGTGGAAACAGCAGGCCTACTATCACGATCAGGTCTATTTAGGCCTAACCTATGTCTCTTTGCAGTAGAAGAGAGTGTCAGGGTTTTAGACTTGTACATGTTGTCTACATAAGGTGTAACCCTGGTGAAATTTAAAATCAGTGTAACTTCTAACACTATTCCTAAAAGTGGAAAAAAAATTAACCAAGCTACAAGTGAAAGAGAAACTAAATCTCTCACACACTAAACTCAGAACTTAAAATGTGGAAATATGAATTATCTCTCACACACTAAACTCAGAACTTAAAATGTGGAAATATGAATTAAGTTCAAGTAGGAAGCTAAGAATACACACGTATTAAGTGGCTATATAAATACTGACATTATGCTTACATATATAGTCTCCAACCAAAGGTAAATCAAACGATCTGTCAAAATCTACAACAATGAAACAGCACAAATATGCACTCACAAGCCCTGTCCAGATTTCTAAACATGAAAGAGCACAATCTGTGACCAGAGTCAAAACTGCAGAACCAGTTTTGGAGATACCCTTAATCAGCTGCCACCAAAATGTTATCCACGAAACACACACAAATGAGCCCGTAATCACTATCTCTAGCTATTTCTATGCAATGTACATGTACAACTGTACACTGATTTCTGTACACAGGTGTATACAACTACAAGGGGCCGTCAGAAAGTTTTTAACCTTACCTAGAAGTAGTGGTGTTAGGATCATGAAATTGGGCAGAAGACTTCAAGAATGTTATCTATATATTATGTGATTCAAAATATTACGTTATATGCTCTATTAAAAAAAATAGAGAGAATAAACTGATGTAACTCCATGCACAGTCCAGAAGCATAGGTTTGCTTGCAATTCTAAGCACATATATGTAAGTGGTCCCTCATGCAATTTTGCTCTGTACAAAAATGTTCCTTTTTGTATTCAATATTTCTCAGAAGTGTGTACTAACTTACTCGGTGTATCTAAATGAATGCCACATACATGGATTTTGAGGAGAGGACTAATTTTTGTATTCAATGTCCAAAAAATGCAATATTGATTGGCTTTGTTAATTTTTAAAAATATAAGAAATGCATCTCAGATGGCAAGTTATATAATCATTACCTTCTATGTTCACAAACATATTGGGACAATAAATTTGTAAACATTCCATTGTTACATGTACTTAGTTTTTAATGTACTTGAAAGCATAGGTACCACCTTAAGTGCTCTACTACAAAAATGTGTGTCCAACAAAACAGGTAGCATGGCAAAAACAAAAAGTCACTGCTGCTCAACTTAACCATAGACAATAACAGATGGATATAGGAAATCAATCATGCATAGCTAAGACAAAACCAATAAGGATGCATGATTACCAAACATCTGCAGATAAACTAGTCCCTTGGGAAGTACAGCTGTATGCGGTTAAGGTTTACAGATTTATAGTATGTATTTCCAGGAACTGTAATCATAATGTTTTCCAATTTATGGCCAATTCAACATGTTGATGTAATTGATATTCCCCATGTTAGATGTCTTAAACTGAAACTTATTACACAAAAGCTCAGCCTTCACCCACTGCAGTAACTGTGCTGTCATAAAATCCTCTCCTGACTATAAATGTGATTGAAGTCTTTTATGGCTAATTTCCACACAAGCTTGTGTGCTCTGAATTGACATACTGACACCAGATTCATATTCTTAGCAAACCAACCTTTAAGTACCTACACGGCCAGAGTAGCAGAAACCATAACAATGGTTCAGGTCAGCATCTTTCCTCGGCTTGCATTGTGAAGAATGCTGAGAAAAGCTCTTGGGTCAATATGGGAGTTAACTCTTTCCCTGCCAACTGGGACTAAAGTCAACCTCCTTAAACTGAACTGTTCTGAATTATAATAAGGATGCTAGATCTAGTTTCTTTGTAAAAAGAGCTTTCATTCAAGTACCAGCATGCCTGTCGTTACACAGAATATAATAGGCCAGGTCAACAGCTTTCCTTGGAACACTTTGGTTGTGCCTGAAGCATGCCGAGGAAAGCTGTTGACTCGGTCCAAAATGTGGCACTGAAAGAGTTAAAACAAGTTGATGAAAAATGCATTCATGGATTCCACAGTTTACCTGTGAAGCTATATGACCATCATACCCTTGACTCAAACATGTATTAGTTGCAAGGCCTGGGCTCTGACTTTTTAGGACCAACTGCTTACAATCTAATGCCTCTATATGGAGGACTTAGTAGGTGGTTTATTTGCCCAAATCCAAGCAGTATATCATCATTTAAGCTTGCTGACAACTGATATGGAAGCCCCCAGTGGCTGTGCACAACTACTGCTCAGCTTTGGATAAAAAAATATTGCAACATGATATCATCGAGGTTCTGTGATTTTTTCAGTTACAATTTCCAAGAAACAAGCGTGTTGTGTTTCCAGGTTTGTTAATGCAGGAATTGAATACATGAAGTTGGACTGTGGCAAGACAGTTCTAGTTCAAATAATGCAGCCCTGGCATTCAGTGTATGATGCTAACTGTGTGTGTATAACATTATGTATATGTATGTATGTTGATTCATTATGACATTCAATACAGTTATATGTACAAGGCTTATTGAGGTTGCCTCATGCAATGACACATAAACTCCTTTTCCATTCATGAAAAAAATCAAGATAAAACAAACTGGAAGAATGAGACAGTACTATGCTCAGTTAACATTAGGTTAGACAGTGACAGGTTAGCTTATGAAGAGTAAAGAGTTCGGACTGCGGAATAGGGTAATGACCACCAGGAAGTGGTTCTGGACAAAAAGACACAAATACAATTACATTCATAGACTGATGTGGTCATGTGATAGTTGAAATATAATCAATGTTACCTTTCTATTGGACCATTATCGCTGAGATATCAGTCTCCACTCACACAATTAAATGTGTTTTGGAGTCATCATTTTTTTTTAATGAAAGGGGACAGGATCCACTATCACCAACTTATATGCAAATATGTCAGTCTTAACAGGCCAAATACAGGCACTGATGTGAAATGGGGAACTTTCTTCACATGGTGCTTAGATTCTGTGTCAACAATTAAAATTTATTGGTGTTTGAACTGGTGCAAAAAAGGTCACGAAAATAGAAAAAAAAAGGCAGTACCACCTGGTGAACAAACTAAGTGGGGTAATCCATCGTGGCACAGCCTTTGAAGTTTAAAGGGACATCGTCTGACGATTCCCGCTCCTTTTGAACATTTAAAGTCTCCATTCATTACAATGCAAAACAAGCAAGATAACTATAAAGTAAACCACTAAGGCTATGGTATGTGAGCATGTTTGCATCTTTTCCCTGCCCACAAACATACTTTCGGCATGCCACCTTATTTCGCATTGCCGCCCTGATACCACTCTCCTTTTGCCATGGGCCGTTGCTACCTGCAGCCACGTGACAGGCTGTTAAGTATGATTGACGGGTGGCAATGTTCCGTTTGGCAGCTGAAAAGCAAAGGAATGACACATGGACGTTCGGATGTCCACATGCCTGTGTGGTTTTTGGCGTTTTTCTCATATTTCTACTTTAGCTAAAAGCCTGAAATTTTGACAACTAATAGAAAGGACCTTCATCTTGTAAAAACCGTTAAAATCTCAAAATCGGCCATGCAAAGGTTTTTTGGTGTCTGACCTGTCCTTAAATATATGCTAGAATGTTAGATACTGTCTGAAGTTAACTGTGGAATTTTAAAGCTTCACTTATGCAAGTATTTCCTCACTACTTGGCTCTAATGATTCAATGCTGGAGTGTAAAACACATCTTATCAACCCCTATTCAAATGCATGATGCACAAAATATGGTTAATCTGCTCTACTACAACTTGTAGTGAGTAGCCTAAGTCTATCACCTGAGTGCAAGAAATGCCACTTGTTTGCTCAAGTACGTGATGCGAGTAGCTTAAGTCTATCATCTGAGAAAGGGAACCTCACAAACAAGGAGCAGAAATGCTAGTTTTTAATATTGCCAGAATTTTCTTTAAGTGAATGGTTTGGAAAACACGATCTCCTACAAATATGAGAAGTAGATTTACAAGAAGGATAACAACATGCTAATGATGAAAATTATATGTATTAAAAAGTTATTATCAAAGTCTTCCCTAGAATCAGTGAGCAAGATTGTGTCAACAATTTACCTATAATTTCAGGAACCAAGGAAACATACCAAATATGCATTATTCTATTCTTTTTCCTTGTATTTTCTAGCCTAAAACTTATGGAGAAACTGTCTTTCAACCTGTATTGGCATGTACTATGTAGTTATTTTTTTCTCGGTGCAGGTCTTGAAAACGAATCCGTAAATTGACACATTAATGTACTGCCATGGATGTTGTTATAAAGTTGCTGGCATATAGAATAATTTTGAAAATCACAATTTTATATATTTTACCAGTCAGATAGATGAATTTCTTTGAATAATGTTTACAACATTGAGAACATGTCTTTACCTGATTTACAACATACTGGTGCACTGCACTCATACGTACTGTAGGCTGGGGGCAGTGTTCACCTGGCCTATATATATGTACACTTCTTTACATTGACCATCATTTTTTTCTTCTTCTGTAATATCTCATTCATTTACAAAAGTTCTAAAATCACTTAGAATGAGGTAATATTGTACTGTTTTGAAGCCCGGAGAATCTATATCATGTATGTAAATAAAGGTTTCATCACCAACCTTGGATCAGAGAACATTGCAAAGAGACCGGATAAGCACATTTTAGATAAGCACATCTTGGCAGAAAACTGGGGATTTTATACTAGCCTAAGTCACACTGTACCATATAGTTTTCATGCACTGACTGCAAATATGGTGGTCCAGAAATACCATGATCCCATAGGCTCTCATTCAATGTGGCGGCTGATGAGAACCTGCTATTGGACCAGCTTTCCTCAAAAATCTACTAAGAGATAAGAAGGGTTAACCCTTCCCCCCTTGAATTAAGACTGAGTCAACAGCGCTTAGTGCCCAACCCATGTCTCAGAAAGCTGTTGATCTGGGGCATATGATCTTGATAGGTCTCATCTACAATTCTCAAATAATTTTTCATTACTTGTTGAAATTAGTTGAAAACACTGAAGTAGACTAAATTTGACCACCAGCCAGCTTTGGCCAGTTTAATTAAGGGTCAAAGGGTTCTTGTTTTGTTGACTGCAGGGTGGCCTGTCAGACTGTCTCTGTGGCCTGCATTTATCCTGTGATACCAGTCTCCAGCATCAGCCACTCAGACTGCACACAACCTCCCCAAAAATCAATACCTTGTTAATCCAGCCTAAGCTTTGCAGATTATGAAAACAGAGATGAAATTAACAGCTGCATAGCAGTAAGCCTTATACAAATGTGGGATGTCCTTGGATGCAAATCAATAATTCTTTACATTTGCCACTTTTTCTTTTATCATCTATTCACGATAACTAAAAAAGAAGAACCTTTGATTCCATTAAAATGTACAAACAGTCTGTACACAGAAATTTATCTTTCTTATCAATTGCGTATAAGTTTTCTGTTTTTTTTTAATCAGGGATCAACCAAATAGTTACTTTGAGCTTCTGTCGTGTACAAAATTGTGAATCTGCATTGATCATGTTGATATTCTTACATGTTTGATCAGTATTTATGTCTTAAACTGTGCTTTGTATTAAGATATCCAGATGTATCAACTACATGTGAGTGGTCAGTGTTACTTATCCATCTATGTGTTAATAGGTGAGCTAAAATATTACAACTGGTGCTCAAAGATGTAAGACATTTTACAGTCGCTGACTTGTTTCAATACTGTCTGAATCTCATCAGCAAAATATTCTTAATGGAGAAAAAAATCAGAGGACAAAAATATGTACTCAAGTCAAACTAGTATAAAAATGTGCTATTATTTGCATATGAATATAACAGCTGTGACTGATGTTCTGGACATCAATGAAGTTAGAAAAAAAACAGCCTTGGGTTTTTGACATAATTTTCCCATACTTTTTGCCTGCCTGGACTAGCCAGTTCACAAGGTTAGGTTTTGAGTTGATAAGAACAGCTAGAGGCGTGTTCCTACACCCTAAAAAGTGACTCAAAAATAGTAGTCTTCTTGTGAAAATACTACTGTGCAGGTTTTTTGCTGGTTTTGTCAACAATGTGTTTCAAGGTTATGGTAGCACATGGAAGTGAGCCAAGATAATAAAAATTTAGCATAAGACTGAGAAAGAAAGCTCATCTCCCCATGATATTAAGCCAAAAGAATTGCCAAACATGAACTGTTTATAGAAGTTGCACCGATCATCAATGCTGTTGTGATGCTTATTAGTGCCACCAATGCCATATTTACATCATCAGTGAGATCACTTACTACCTTGAACACTGTAACAGTGGTGGACTGTGCAGTCCCTGCTACACTTACTACCTTGAACACTGTAACAGTGGTGGACTGTACAGCCCCTGCCACACTTACTACCTTGAACACTGTAACAGTGGTGGACTGTGCAATCCCTGCTACACTTACTACATGTACCTTGAACACTGTAACAGTGGTGGACTGTGCAGTCCCTGCTACACTTACTACCTTGAACACTGTAACAGTGGTGGACTGTGCAGTCCCTGCTACACTTACTACGTTGAACACGGTAACAGTGGTGGACTGTACAATGCCTGTCACACTTACTGCCTTGAACACGGTAACAGTGGTGGACTGTACAATGCCTGTCACACTTACTACCTTGAGTACTGTAGCAGTGGTGGACTGTGCAGCTCCTGGTACATTCATGTCCAGCACAGGAACGTTTTAGATTCAGCTTCCACAACAGATAACATGGCACAAATTTAAGTGCACACCTGAAGAGATACTGTTCAATGATTGTATCAACTTCATCAATGGATTAGGACAGTTCCTCAGCTTAGCTACATATCAAAAAAAAAAAAAAAAAAGAAAAAAAAAACAGCCTACGTTCTTGTCGAACTCATCATGGGTCCAAGGTGGCCAACTTAGTAACTGAGGAGTCTTAACATCTGTGATGACAGCATCACAGCAGTGGTGGAAACCCTAACCACTCTAGCAATGTTGATGAAGTGGTTGCAATACATACATGCTATAATCTATAAGAGTTATATTTCACAGTGTCATACTCAATATCATAGCTTCTTTATACATCTCATAGCAGTGCTGATGTACATGTACTGAGTACTGACAGGTCAATACAGTCAAACCTGCCTCAAAGACTACCACTGGGGATGACCATGGTCTCTGAAGACAGGTGTCCTTTCTCATAGGAGTTATAAATAACATATAAAGTATTGACCAGGGAGGACCGGTTTAAAACCACCAGTTGCCTTTCATGGGTGACTGCCTGTCTCAAGTCAGGAGTGAAATTTGTTTCTTCACATTGGTATTGGAAGAGAAATGTCGATGCTTTGGCAAGTCTGGAATCTCTTTGCTGTCATTGTTGGGTTTGGAATTAATGAATGTGGATCATGTTTTTCTGTACTATTTGAAAATTACTTCATTGGCTATGTTGTGCTGTGGGCTTTGTTCTCCGACTCATAGTTACAGTGGAGGTAGAGTATGTTTATAATGTTCCAGGTTCATAAATATCACAAAAACGATGTAGGCCTACTTTATTCTTTTGCTGTAAAATTAGCTGACTGGCAATTCGGGAGAACTAAAAGGTGATAGGCCTAACAGGTCTCTTTTTATTTTTGGCAGAAGTAATGAAACTTGTGTTTTGGGTGGTTAGGCCTATACATTTTGGAAAACAACTAGTGTCTGCAGTCAATGATGAATATTTCTAAGGTTGAGAGGACCGGTTTAAAACCACCAGTTGCCTTTCATGGGTGACTGCCTGTCTCAAGTCAGGAGTGAAATTTGTTTCTTCACATTGGTATTGGAAGAGAAATGTCGATGCTTTGGCAAGTCTGGAATCTCTTTGCTGTCATTCTTGGGTTTGGAATTAATGAATGTGGATCATGTTTTTCTGTACTATTTGAAAAGGTGGGTTTTCAACCCAGGTGGTCTGTCATTGGAGTGGTTTCTCAAGACAGGGACCATTGTACCCAAAAATTACTCTTTTTGTAAAATGACAGCGAATGGTGATATGCAGAAAGACAAATAATACACTCAAGACACAGTTCATCTCCATTTTCTTTTATTTTTTTCATATCCAGTGTTTAAAAGTGACAAGCTTAAAGTGACCATATATCATGGATCAAATCACATAGCCACCTTAACACGCAGACACATGCATGAACGTGTCATCATGACATGACTGCATGGTTACACCCATAGATGATACGATTAACTCTTTTCCTTCATTGCCCTTGGATCCACAGTCAAATGTCTGTTTACCTCAATAAATCAACATGTACCTGTTGATGCTACAAGTTGAATTATCTTACATAATGTTACAAGTGCTTTTAGAATATACATTAGGTAAGCAGTGATTTCAGTGCTGACTAAGACATTTCTGTCTATAACTCTATAAATTCACTAATAAAGTGCTATAAAGTATACATTTTTAGAAAGCATACAAATGTACTGTGGTAATTAATAATGTTTTGTGGGAGCAATGCTTACACAGCAATTGTTAAAGTGAACAAAAGTGTTCATCATTCTTTGACAAAAATTTTGATTCAACTTCTACATTTTCATAGATTTTGACATCAAATTTCTGGTAATCTGAAGAACAGAAAGCAAACATAAAAAGCGTGTCATTTTTTTAATATTTGTTGTTGTTTCTGAGATGTGGGTGTCTGAAGGTGGTGTAATGATGAAACACAAAAAGCAACATATTTTTAGCCCACTTTGGTGATATAATAGAACAAAATTTGAAAAATCTGAGACACCCTGTTTAGATTCATTGCATAAACTTCAGGTTGAAGCAGACTTGAGAGCCCTATCTTCAAAAAATGAATGAGCTGAATCGATTTTGTGCTAAATTATGAAGATCTTTTGTGTAATTGTTATGTAACAATGCCCCCACCTGACCTAATGAAATTGTAATAAATAGAATTTGCATTTTGTTAACTTTAATAAAATGTATACTTTACCACACTTTATGTCTAAATTCCAGGGTTACATTCAACAATTTGTGAGTGTCACTGCTAAGTTACTGTATATGTCCTTATCTCTGGATGAAAATGATTTAAAAGATCACTGTAAATTCAGGATAAACTGTGTATAGAAAAGACGAAAAATGTATGCTGCAAAATTGTTGGCTCAACACATCACAGACTTTTTAATCAGGAGAATATACAACCAGACTCTCATCATCTTTAGCTTGACTGCATGGGTAACTACAAGTCTTTGGGAAGCAACAACAAAATTAATTTCAAACTCAGACATGACCCTTTGATTGAAATGTCACACTCAATGGGAAATTACAAGGCAATCAGAGATTGCTGGATCCATGCCCCCTTTGCCTCATTTATAACCTTGCTAATCACAGGTCTCATTTTGGAATGACTGTGGTCAATAAAAATAGGATAACAATGTGACCTAGATACTTGACCTAGCAACCTACTTTTACGCATGACACACTCTTGTGTCCAGATACACAGGTCTGTAAAGTTTCATGATTCTAAGTTGAAGGACAACAAAATTACAGCCCGGGCATGAAGTGTAATGTAGTTTTACATGAATGTATCACCGTGACCCAGATACTTGACATAGTGACCTACTTTTGTTTCATGACAAACCTTTTAGGTCAATATATATGTGTGTGTATGTCCAGTTTCATGAAACTACGTTAAATAGTAAAGAAATAATAGCCCGCACATCATTTTATAAGGATATGTCAGTGACCCAGATACCTGACCTAGTGACCTACTTTTGGTACATGACACACCTTTATGTGCAGATGCATCTGTGTGTAAAGTTTCATTGATCTAAGTTACATAGTACAGGAATTATACAGCTTGGACAGGATTTTGCAAGAATATATATCACTGTGACCCAGATACTTAACCTAGTGACCTCCTTTTGGTGCATGACACATCCTTAGGTCCAGGCATCCGTATGTAAAGTTTCATAAATCTAAGTTGAAGGGCATGGGAATTACAGCCCAGACATGAAAAGTGGACGCATGGAAAAAGCGATTACTATATGCCCCTCCTCGGGGGGGGGGGGGGGGGAGCAGCATTATAACCTTTAATAAAAAATAGCAGGCGGAATAGGGAAAAGAAGTTGTGAAGAACATAACTTACAGTCACGAAGTGTTGCCAGCTTTGAGTAACCATACCAGCAGACAAAAACAGTTCTGAAAACAACTTTCTTTATGGCAGTTTGGCACTTAAGTAGTCCCCGCCTGCCCCCCCCCCCCCACACACACACATTACATCAAAAATTAATCAGTTGCTTCCATTTCAATGAAAGTGCAATCCAAGTATATTGTACTCTCTTGTTTTTTTAAAAGACATGTTAGAATATCAAGAGACTTCTTGCCTGGCATTTTGGTCCAATCGAAACATGTTGCAAAGGGCCAATGCTGCCACAAAGTGAAATTCAATTCATCCAACATGACACAAGCTGACACACATCACAGCGTGTGCTCCGTGCACCTCTGCAAGGCATGAATGAGCGAGGCCACAAAAGTGGCCTGGCGAGGTGCAAAAGAACTTGAAAATGGGATAGGTTCACCCACTTCTTCTGGGTTATACCCATTTCATATTAATGATGTACCCCATTGGCTCTGCACAAAACTGTCACAATGTTATTCAGGACAAATCACATGGTGTTATTTATTTTGACCCATTCCATACTTAAAACTGGGTAAGTGTTTTGTGTACAGATATTTTGCTGAACATAACCACATATATTCAAATCTACTGGACATTGCATCCTTTTTCAGACATGTATCAAAATGCCTGATTGGTGGTTGTGCATATTGCTTTACTGATAAGTCATGCTCCAGTTGTGGGAAAGACAGCTGGAGAAGGAATGGCCAACCAATGTCTAAACCACTGACTGATGAGGTCTTTACTACAGTAGCACAGAATATGTCTTTTTCCCATTGTCCAATTTCCTAAAGCACCAGAGTAGCATGCATCAATTTGGAGACACCCATGCACATCCACTGTTATGATCTTTGAACAGGAAGCCATACAGCAAGGTTTCCCAGGGATAGCCCACTAGGGACTCTGATGTACACAAACCTTGGTATTATAGATTTCCTGAAACGGTCCCTTAGCATGTTATAGAAAAGTGGACATATTATGGGATTTCCCTCAGAACAGGCCCGAATAACACGTTGTTTGAGAGAGCCCTCCAGCTCCAATAATACAATGCTACTAGACTAGATCAGATACCATCATAACTGATAAATCTCAGAGAAATGCAATTTAACCATCAATCCATCAGGGCAGTGCCTTTCTTCAGGTTTCACCTATGTGCACATTACCCAGAAGAACAAGTCAATACGCTAGGCAGGCAATGTATGAGATTGGCCAGCAGTCGCACGATAAAAGTCAAATCAAATCATCCATCATAGTTTGCTGCATCCTTGGGTTCCAAATACCAAGACAGATAATCTTATGGCCCGAGTCTTAGAATCACCAGAGCTTGGGGGGGGGGGGGGGGGAGAGAGGGGGTTGATTTCCAATTGCCATGTTGAATTGGCCACTGCTTCAGTATTACATGTACTTATTTACCCATCACAATATGAGAAACTGAAAATATGACAGAAAAATATATTGAAACACTTCAATGCCAAGAAAAAAATTACTGCAACAGCATTTAAATGTGAAAGTCATAACATTTACATGCATTTAGTTTTTGATTCTTTTGCCAGTACATGTATAAATTCAGCAGGTCAAAAGATACGTACATGTTCTGTATTCACTCAGGACATTGTTCTGAGTTGAATGTGACCATATTAATCACCCACTTAATCTTGCCAGTATGCAAAATACAAAATAAATTATTGATAACTGATGAGGGTAGCAATAATCATTTATATTCTAATGTAGCAATGTGTATGTTATGTGCTTGCCTTTGACCAATCATTCTATACTAAGCTAGCACAAGCTTTGGCTTTTTTTCTGCATTGTTTGTTAAGTTCTGCTCTAGATGTTGACAGGGCAGCTGCAGCATTTACCCTCAAAACTGCACTGTGTTCTTTTTAATCAAGTCAGGTTAAAAAGAAAAAATATCAGAAAAAAAACCCAAGAATCACTTTTACCCATGATGCATTTTTATCTGTGTATGCTATCCTAATCCTTTCAACACCAGGCCTCTTGAAGAGTTATGCTCCACGCTGAACATTGGTTTTTGATGGCCACAGATATTTCAGTTTGACTACCCACTTTTCTTCTCCTGGAAAATGTATGTGAAGACACTTGCACAAAAAACCTTTCAAGAGAAATATTTGGATGCAGTACATGTATAAACAGCGCATCTAGATCTGTCTGGCACGAACAGCATATATCATGAGTGTTTGGTGATATTCTAAAATGCAACTTACGTTTGTCAAGTACATGTACATCTAAAGATTATTTCCTAGCTGGGCTATTAAGACCAATCTTGCAAGGTAGACTGAGCTTGTGTATTGGTAGGTTTAAAAGTGGTATTTTAAACTTGATTTTTTTTTTTTTTTTATCAATTTGAACATTTGCATCACTGGATTTATTAAGGTCAATGAATAGTCTCAAAATGATGCAAATGGCTTTTCTTTATGGTGATTTGCCCCAGGCTGTACTTTACTAAATGCATTACATGTACTTGGTACCCTCCCAGGTAGGAAAGCTCAGTTGCCTTGTTGTCAAGTCAGTCAGGGTCCATAGTGCTTTTCTTCAGGTACAAACAGATCTGTTTGCACAATGCATTTAACAATTAAAGCATATTCTAGTTGTTGCAGGGGTAGCTTGGAAATCGCTTATAAGCAATGCAAAAAGAAACTACATGTAGAAGTAGTAGTGGTGCTTGCACCACTGAGGGGACCGCCGTATACAAACATGGTACAGTTTAGGGCAGCAACTATTGCTGCATACTAAAAGTTTACCCCTCCAATAAGGTCACATTTCCAGTGCATTTGGGGTGGCCTCAGTAGAAAAAGATTCACTTAAAATCCAGCAACCAGAAACAAATAAGCTTAAACAAGAGGGCTGTGTGAACAGCCCGTGCCTCAGCTGATCTTGACATTCATCACACTTGCAGCTCTATGAACTTGGGAAAGGATCAAGGACACCATGTTCTGAGTAAGTCTGACCTTAAAATTCCTCAAAAAAATGCAGCGCCACCTGGTGAACAAATTGGGAACTGGGTGTCCCCAGGAGTGTCTATGTACGATATCAAAGCAATTGGGTACGCAGTTTCGGAGATTTTTTAAGATTTGTCAAAAAATAAAAGAACAAAAAAATTCATTAAAAATCCAAAAATCACTGGAGCATGAACATTTGAACAAAATTGGTAGAAATCCACCCAAGGTACATTGCCACCAAGTTTGAAGTTAATCTGGATGAGGGTTTTGGAGAAGAAGTAGAAAATGTGAATTAGCATTAGAATGCCCATTGACTTCCATAGTAATCAATAGGAAAGCTGCATTGACCGATGAGTACCCGAATTGAAAAAATCGTTAAAAATCAGGACTCAGCAGCATTCCCACATAGTGAACAACTTTGTTTGACCCTTCTACAAGGAACATATCCACCATGTTTCAGCTTAATCTGAGGGACGGTTCTGGAGAATAAGTCGAAAATAGCTATAACACACAAAAATTCATTAAAAAAAATAGGAAAAAATTGCAGCGCCACCTGGTGAACAAATTAAGAACTAGGAGTCCCAGGGAGTGTTCCTGTGTGATATCAAAGCAATTGGGTGAGCGGTTTCGGAGAAGATTTTTTAAGATTTACCCAAAAAAGAACAAAAAAAATCATTAAAAATCCAAAAATCACTGGACCGTGACCATTTGAACAAACTTGGTAGAGACCCACCCAAGGCACATTTCCACTTAGTTTGAAGTGAATCTGGCTGACGGTTTTTGAGAAGTCGAAAATGTGAATTGTGGACCACGGACGGACGACGGACGGACGACGGACGGACGGACGGACAGACGGACGGACGGACAGACAGACGGACAGACGGACGGACGGATGACGGACCCTCAAAAAACCTCAGCTGACTGACAAGTCAGCTGAGGTAAAAATTACGTGATTGTGGAGACACTGAATTTTACACAAGTGGCTAAGTGACCTTGAGAAATCAGTCAAGGTCACTCATGTTCAAACTTAACCTTGGTCCTATAGAGGATTATAATCATGTACAATATAAAACCCATACATGAAAAAGTTCATAAATTATTGTGCACACACTGAATTTCACAAAAGTGGCCGTGTGACGTTGGGAATTGGGTCAAGGTCTTTCATGCTTGCACTTCACCTTGGTCCGATAGAAAATTATAATGATGTGCAATATGAAAGCCCTAGCTCAAAAGCTTCTCAAGTTATCATGCTGAAATCAGGCTGACACCATATTCACTTATGTGGCTCTGTGCCCTTCAGAATTGGGTCAAGTTCACCTATCTTCCAACTTGAGTTAGGCCTTACAGGTTGCTATAATCTTGTGTAATATCAAAGCCCTACCTCAGAAGCTTCTTAAGTTATCATGTGGACACCAAATTCACTACCGTGGCTCTGTCACCTTGGAAATTAATTCAAGGTCACCCAACTTTAACTTTAAACTTGTCCTAGCCCTTATAGAGGACTAAAACCCTGTGCAATATGAAAGCCCTAGCTCAAAAACTTCTCAAGTTATCATGCAGAAACGATCTGCAAGGAATCTGCTATCACTACAGGGGACTCGCCTTCGGCCGTCCCCTAAAAAAAAAAAACAACCTATGACAACAACTGACCATATCCATATTGATATCAGAAGGCAGTGACATCCGATGCTAATTTACAGCTAGACAACAAGTCAACTGTGTTATGAACATAATTGCTCACTTTGATTTGGAAGGTCATTGAGTTCAATGAATAGTTTACAGAGTCACTTAGTTGACCTGCTTTGTTTGGGTGACTCTCATGTAAGTTACAAACAATGGAATAATCTGGAATGTTGACCTAGAACCACATGGGTATGACTCATCTCATTGTAAACAAGGAGAAGTCCTGATGTGGTTTAGACAGGTCTCAGTGAAGTAGAATATGTGTGACTAATTAGAAAGATCCAGAATACTGGTGCGAGTTCTCAGCATGTGTATATAAAGCAGCTACCTTCGGGAATGACAGGAGAATTCTGAGATCTGACAGAAGCTGTGTGTTGTCATCAAGCCACAAGGACTGTGAGCTATTTTTGCAGAAAGATACTCATATATTGTGACAGTGCCTTTGAGTGGACTGGTATATTTGGTGTTTAAGTGTACCACATTGGAACCAACCCATACCTCTGTGGGATTTGGACCAGACTATTTGGCACCTGCCATAGGGGTTGGAACTGTGGGACAGTACCTGTGGAGAATCTCTCACCATGAATTAGGATTTACCTACAGTCTGTTCATTAATTGG
Source organism: Hermodice carunculata (assembly GCA_964020975.1). Taxonomy (NCBI): domain Eukaryota; kingdom Metazoa; phylum Annelida; class Polychaeta; order Eunicida; family Amphinomidae; genus Hermodice; species Hermodice carunculata. The sequence continues at coordinate 65,590,981 of OZ026614.1, read as the reverse complement.
AGAATCAGCATAGCTAAGTGTATGATTTCATTTGCCTATTTTGTCTTGATTGTTAACATATTGTCATTGTTAAAGTTTTCTCATCTTTGTCATTCTTTGTTGTGTTCTGCTACTATCTAAAATATTCTGAATGTGGGCATCATAACAACATTCAGCTTTTCTTGGCACACTTTGTGCTCATTAACCCAAATTCAGTTAAGGAAAGCTGTTGACCTGACCTGACCTGACCTGACCCAATTAATTTTCTCTGGATAATGTGTAGAAATTTTCATGCATGGTTAATTTTGCACAAATGCCATTTTTCCTAAATTTGAAATTTTCACACATTTTAAATTCAGGCATTCAGAGGCAGCATGAAATTAAAATTGCAAGTGGAATTTCTGCGGGAAGCATACAAGCGGGAATCACCAGAATTGCTTGAACTTACTGAAACTGGCCTGTTACACAATTGAAAAGTAGTGTTCAATGAACAGATTACCTTCGGCGCCCACAATCTTTCTTTCCTCAATTATGCATTTTTTTTTGAGACTTTGCAGTAAAATATTTTACATACAACTTCCATATTGTTGTCTATGAAATGAAGGAGCACTTTTGGATGTGTTCTGGGGTCAAATTCTGGTGACAGAAACTACTGTACTGTGCGTCACTCAGTCGGCCATCAAATAAACACTTCCAAAGTTTCATAACAAGTTTAAAAATAAGAAGAAGAAGCTGGTTTTCAATAGGAATGTGGTCCACTATGATGTGCATCTCTGAAAAAAATTGGAAAAGCTGCATTGGATCCTTCTTGAGATATAATGGTAACGTTGCCCCCTTGTGCACCACTCAGATGGCCTAAAAGATAAATGCTTTAAAGTTTCATAAAAAGTTTATAACACAAAAAGGAAGCTAGTTTTAAAAACAGAACCTGGTCCATCATAAGATGCATCTGTGACAAAAATTTGGGAAAGCTGTGGTCAATATTTTTTTAGATATTGCGGTAAAGTTGTCAGGGTTGACGCCACTCAGATGGCCTTCAAATACATACATTAAAAGTTTCATAAAAACTTCAAAAATAATCACAAGAAGCTGGTTTTTAACATATTAACCTGGACAAAAACTTGGTAAAGTTGCAGTCAATATTTTTTGACATACGTGACTGGGAGGTTTTTGTAAAAAGTGCATGAAATTAAAAAAAATTGTCAATTTTGCCTCAAAAATCCATGTCATTTTAAGAACTTTTTGAGTCTCCAAAATGGAAGACTCCCGGTGAAAATGCTGAGTTGACAGCTATGTTGGCATGCTATGCACCCAACCCACAGCAATGAAACTCTTGATCAAGTGAACGTAAAAGGGTGTATGTAATATATTGTTTGCTGGCCCTGGTTTGCAGTCTGTCATAGCACGCTTTTTCAATTCCGTTACACCTGTGAAGAATACTCAGCATGGCATGTATATGTATCAGTACAGCTTTGTCAAGCATAACCATGGTATCGTGTATCCAACATTCCTGTACATGTCATCATGCTAGAACTATTTCAGCTTGATATGCATGGTGTTTGGAGTCAAATGTATCATGCAGTGTGTTCCAAATGTTGGCAGTCTTGGACTCCAGACGCAGGCAACAATATTTCCTGGAATCACAATAAAAATGCTAACTGTGGAGGAATGACTTTATAAGCCCCATGGAGAAGACCTGCCTGGTACTCTAATTCACTGGCACATTGTATGTCCAATCATACTCATCACTAGTGACTACAAAAGAAGTCGTGCTAATAAAGGCGCTCCTAGTTGGGCAGTAAAGTTAATAATAATTTTGCCCCATTATTCACAGTGTAGTAACATTTCATATACTGCTGGTAAAAATAAAGATATGCCACAGCTCAATGTTGAACACAGGGGCAGTGGCATCAGGGGTATATGATCATTTCAGTATACAGTATGGAAAGACTGATATGGATGATCGGACAGATAAAAAACACACACACCAAGATACACTTTTCAGCACAACTGAATGAAGTCATTGTTTTTTCTAGGTATTACTCGCAAACATTTTTGATTCAGTGTTTTGATTACAATGTAGTCATAGACTACAATTAATGTACCAGTCAGGATACTCCCGGTGTGCTCCTGATTGGAGCAGGGTGGTGGTTCCTGCTAATTTTGTATACAACTTACAAGGCAGGGGCAATGCCCAGGAATGAAAAAGACTGCAGGGTTGTTGTTACTTTGAAGGAGACTCTGGGAACTTCTTCCAGACAATTTGAGAGTCAAATATTGGATTTCTTGTGCATTATGAGCTCTCGATCTGGGCCTGTTTCCTTTGTGGCCATGCAATCCAAGATATTTTGTGGAAGCTGGGCAACTTCAAGAATATACTGTGTAAGTGGAAATATTCCAGAGTGGAAAATTTCCAGACTTTGTTGAGAATGAAAATGTCACAGTTTATATTTTACCTATTCACAATCTGGAAACCTATGTTGCCCCTATACAATGTAACTAGCCGGCCCTGTAAAAAATTTCACAGTTTTCATTTTCCATTATATTTCCTACGGTTGGTAGGTAGTTATATACATGTAGATGTAACTCAGTAATTGGCGGTTACCTAAGAATAGATGGACAATCTGGCCCCCTATTCAGTTTTAATGCAAGTATCTTTAACTTGCAGACAGTATCGAGTGTTTTCCAAGGAACAGAGGGTGGAGGACCCCTGTTCACAGTAATGTATAAAGGACTTGGCCTATGGAATGTATGCATGCTACCATTGTCTTAGTAAATGAGATAATGTCTGCTATGGTAGAGACACATGTTGTTGGTATGTTATGGTTTGCTGGTGAGTGGACTGGCAAGGACTCATATTCAAATTTATCACCAGTCACATCACATATTTCTTGTAAAATAATTGTAAATTCTGAAAGAATGTTCTATTTTTTTTTCATTCTCCATATTTATCTTGTTATTGTGAAGCATTATTTCCTCTTTAATGAAGAGCCATAGTCATGGTTCATCAAAATCTGTGTAGGCCTACTGTCCACCTGCCTGGACACGTCTAAAACCGTGGTGTTCCATTCTCCCCTTACCAGCCTAATTTGGGGGGGCACATTCTCCAATGTGACTGATGGCCTAGTCGCCTCCCAAATTAAGCATATTTGGTCTAAGAAATTATCGTATGATGGATTTCTTGTATAATTCAGTAAACGATAAAAATAAAGATCATGTCACACTGAGGGTGACCAATTCACCAAACTGAAAAACACAGTTTTCTGTGGTGGGATGTGTGTGTGTGTGTGTGTGCGCACGCACAAAACTATGTACATGTATCAGTTTTCTAATGGGCCCAGCGTTGCGACCCTTGCACTGTCTTTTTAGCTTAAGTACATGTATGTACGAAGTCCTTTCCCACAGAATGTAGATCACGAAAGTACTTATTGATCTAGCCTGGTCATGATATTCTCAATATAAAGTTTCCTGCAAAGTCCTAGAGAATTTGGTTAGAAAAATGTAGAACATGTAGAATGATGTATCTGGTGCAATCTAAACTGATGGACAGTTCGGCAAAAATATGAAAATTTACAGTCAAAATTTTCTTATGAAAGCTAGCACTTTTTGCTTTATTTTGGTCTCCTACTAGTAAGTTAAAAAATCCTGTAACTTCCACTTCCTATTTTTACTTTGAAAAGTAATGAAGGGTAGTTTGGAAAAATTCAAGCCACACACCACATTTTGGAAGTGTCCTCACCCCTTTGCAGTTCATTCTTATTTTTGACAAGGTTAAATGGCTTTAATTTTAGTTACATGAGATGACTGCTGTGACCAGAAACTGACACATGACAAATAGAAAATTACCATGATGTATATTTATAACCTCGTTTCAGCAGTGAGCCGGTGCAGCAACATCCACACAAACTTATGTAAACTTAAAATCATTACCCATGGTCTACATATAGAAATTAAAAGCATGAGGCAAGAAATGGATATCTACAGCACGCATACACTGGTTACGTCAGTGTTGCCAGGCTGATTTACTCTAGTCTGAGAGAAAATCCATTCTCCGGTGACATATTTGTCTGTGATTGATGTGCCCTAGCTGCACTCAGTCCTGTCCATAAGAACATGGATGACTTTAGACACAGACTGCTGTGTACATGTATCCATCTATATACCACTGAAAACTAGTGCTTGTGAACTTAAATCACATTTTTTTAAAAATTAATTTTCAGTAAAATCATTGTATGGATGTGTTAATTAGCAGCTACTGGTGCTTCGCATGGAAAATGATTGAACCCAAGTACCTTGCACACTGTTCAGAAAATAAATTCTCCCCAGTGTGCTGTGCAGGAAAAAAATGCCCAAGTACCCGGCACAAAGATACCTTTACCCACTCTTTCTAACAGATGCCTGCAGCTTTCCCTCGCTTATTTATCAAAAAGGCACTGAAAATCCTGCATCAATCTTCATTCTTTCCAAGTGACAGCCACCACTTTCTGTCTGTGTTAAATTCCACATCAGACAGAACCACAAAACCAACTGTATTCGTGATTGACTGACTTCTGTATTTCTATCCATATGTTACGGTGAAGTATGTCAAGGATATTGTAATGCAGTCTGGGTTAAAATGTTTTTATTATTGGATTTTTTTTCCCATTGAAATATTACTGATTGAAGCCAGAGATGTACACAATGAAGCTGACCACATTTTTATTGAAATATAATTAATATAATGCCATTTCATCCATGACTTAAAACTGGAAATCTGCCTTCCTTGGTGTGGGTTAGATGCTATCTGAACTTCTCATTCAAACTGTCCTTCACTGATTGATATTAAAAATTAAAGGCAAACTTTGAAGCAGAAACAAGTCACGGGAGAGAAAGAGACAGAGCACCTGTAACAATTCCTCAGACAGCTGCACAGAATTTAGCATGTTCAGGAAAGGCGCTTACGTGAGCTCAGAGCTGGTTGTCCCGCAAGCCAAATACCATATGACCTGGTGACCTGGTGACCTGTGAAGAAACACAGGTCACCATAGGCCACCTTCAACAGGTCAAGAAACCTGAAGAAGATTGCACTAGGTCAAGAGATGCTCCAGGGAGTCACAAGCAACCATACAAAATGTCTTACATTGGCCTCCGTCTTTCTTTGAGCATTAATAGGGAAGTTTGCAAGTTCTGTGTCCAATCCATTGAATTTCATCATCCATTTTCTTTCCACCGCCCGAAGGGCCCTGAAGGATTCAAATTAACATTAACAGAAGACAGGGCGACATGTCGCTCCACAGGAGGCACTGAAGAGAGGGATTAACTGAGCAGGTACCAAAGAGGCAGAGCAACATCACATGGGCCAAGGATCATGCACCCCCAGAAATTGTTTAAAATTTACCTTACATTACTGGAAACTAGGGCCATTTCAAGTGTACTGAAATGAGAAATTATTTCCAAGAATTTTCCTTTTTTAACAAGCAATTAACCCCCTCCCCCCCCCAAAAAAAACACTTGTATATGATGTCAATGCAAACATCAAATAAAAATGCAAGTCACAAAGTCATTAATGATGAATATCAATAAATTCATTCAAAGTCCTTCAAGATAATCAGTCTACAGTGTGAAGTCTGCCATACACTGTACTTCCATAACTGTTAAAGCCTACTGCTCATCTTGATGCAAATTTAGCCATCTGATCTTCCTGTCACATATTTCCACACTTTCTTGATTTTTGTAAAAGTGGGACATCATGGAATTTTCCTGAAAAGTAGAACCAATTGCTTTTAAAAAGAACAGGATTATGGGGCAAAATAGTTTGATTTTTCTTTCTCATTTCCTTTCCTTTCTGTCTCTCTGTCTTTGCATATATTCGTTTTTCTTCAAAGAGATGGAAGAAAGGTGGGCAAAGAGGGAGGCGGAAAAGTAAAGAAGGGATGATATAACTATTTAAAGATTTAATAGAGTAGAGAAGGCATAAGTAAAGTGATTAAAAGCAGTATGGCAAAGAAAGAAGCTTTTCAACATGTATGTGTATGGCACGTTCACATCCCATCCCCTGCAGGGAGCAGTCAGTAACCAGATGAATGTATAAGAATATGTCACTGCCCAAAAACATCAGAGCAAAAGTGCTCAATTACAATAGCAATTAACACTATGGGCAAGTGGTCTATTACTTCACGATTATTTAAGAGCAGGTCATAAAGAAAGTTTACGTGAATAAGTCTTGCATGTGTTATGGCATTAACTATGGCAAAACATGCATGTTCCCAAGGTTTATTTCATCCCAGACAAAGTATATGATGCAGTCATGCTATCATCCAGTTGGCCATAATGGTTATCTTTTCTTATTTACCCCATTTGCTTTCAATGAAAATCAACGTATCACACTAAATCCTTTCCATAACATACTCAATGCATAAATAAGACTATGACGGCATTGAAAAGATGCACTTTATATCCCAGTCAAAACAACAATAATTATTATTTTCTTGGTCACTGCATGGCTAATGCTCACTGCATGCATTTTTTCAATACAGGAAGCTGCCTGTAACCTTTCTGATACTGCACGCAATGCTGCAATAACCCATGCTTCTTGTGTCTGACATACAACTGTACCGTGAAGCTAGCTGTCCTTTGGATCTTATGGGGACACTTGTGATTTGCTCACATCCTCACAAACATATGGGCGAGATCCCTGGGAAATGGCAGTTTTTGAGCACAGCTTGATGTAGCACATGTACATGTGCAGGTATAGAATTTAACCCTTTCCTGCTTAATTCATCCAAAAGTGCCTGGATATAAATTGTCCTCTGCCTTAACTTTTTTTACTTAACTTTCCTGTTACTAGAAAACATTTTTGTTGAGATATATATATATATAAGACCCTTAATTTAAATGATTTATATCGTATGTACTGATGCTTTCTTTTTCATGCATACTAAATCATGCAAATTTTGCACATTTCTTACTCAACCTGAACTTGTAGGGGTCTAATTTACAACACTGTTGGACACAAGAAACAGTGATTATCACTGTGAGACTTAAAGGTCAATAGCATAGAAACCACAAAATCAAGCTATTTACAAAGGACAGCTTATTGAAGATGCTGGGCCACTTTGGTTCAGTGAGACACTGTCATGTACATGTATGTCTTAATTCTTTGTTATAAAATATGTGTAGTATGAAAAAAAAAGTAATAACACTGCAATTCTCTAATTCTGTATGTAGGAATGTCTTCTGATAATCTCCAAACCCAAATGTACAAATGTCATGTGTGCATAAATATTCTGATTAAGTGGTCTGCTATTTTACAGTGTTCACATAAATAGAGCATTGTTCAAGGTTTTCACTTCTATTTTTCTATACTGGGACCATGCTCTAGCATTTGACAGCATATTGGGTTTGTGATTATACATATTTGCAAAAAACAAGTTCCCAGAGGGAGCTTATTCCTCCTCAAGAAAGTTAATAGTCAGTAACTAATTTAGTATATGCAAAAGGTCATGATGCCCCATCATTTTGTGGAAATACAGTGATTTCATGATAAAATGTGATAGAAGCTGTAAAATGAGTACATAAACAGTATATTGACCATCCATCTTCAGTGTCATGTGATATTTATAATCTGGTTTCTCACAAACTCATGAAATTGTCATAAACAAAGTTATGAATGGTACTATTACTGCAAGAGGTGCATGGAAAACTGACAGAGACTGTAGCATGTCTGGAACACCTGAGCACATGCATGCCAAAAGCAACCCCATGTAGTGATGCCATAGTGATCACAACCTGTTCCAGTATGGGTTTTTGTACTGCGAATCAAGCTTTGTGGTAAGGTCCTTTGCTGCAGCATTGCAAACTGAAAGTAATATTCATCAACTGCTACATCAGGAGAACCATTATAGTATAATGGTTACCAGCATGTAGCTTGTCACAATATTTACCATACAAAATTTAAAGGGAAAAAAAAAAAGAGGAAATTTGAAACTTTTCATAAAGTAATTACTGCTTGGGATACAAACAATGTCATTCAATTCTTCCATTGTAAGTCATTCATACCCAAGCAAAATAGATTCTTTTATGCTGAAGCCTCTTGGCCTTGAACAAAGGAGTAAGTTGTCTATTTGTAACAATGAGCTGACACTAATGTTATGTACCATTCCATTAAAATCATGATTGTTCCCTGTATTAGCCATGACAATTTTCCAGATGAACTGATCTGTGAATACAAGATTGTTTTCACTATAAGTGGTAATAACCAAGCCATTTAGAAACTACTGTTGACATCATGTGCTGAGCTCAGCTTATTTGAAATATTTCGAATGAATCCGGCATCTCCTGATATTTGTTTTTTGTGTAATTTCCAATGTTGGCTTTATAAAACTGAGATGCTTACACCCTGAGAAAATGATCTGTTAATGTCTGCGCTATGATAAAAATTGCAATGAGATCTTTTACATAGGCAGGAATTTTTACAGGATCTGTGATACTCAAAATGGTCTAAAGGTGTGTCTGCGTGTGTTTTTTTTTGTTTTTTGTTTGTTTGTTTTTTTTTGTTTGTTTTTTTCTGTTTGTTTGTTTCATTTTGTTTTGTTTTGGCTTAAATGTGTTATTCCATGCAGCACAGGTTATACACAGAATATATACAAAATGCAAATTTTATAAACCATGAAGGTAAATGGTGAATTTGGGAGAAATTGTGACAGCCTGTCTGTGTTTTCTTCTTCTTCTTTTTTTTTTTTTTTTGGTGCAGTTTCCTGCAGCAGTTGCTAAATCAGCCGAGCTCTACTGGCCTAGAAAAACCAATGGCCAGTCCTGCCTCATTTACATGCCTACAATTGGTTATGCAGCCAAGTGGATGGCCATTGATGCACTGACACTGAAAGCACACTGTGCAAACGAGGTGCCAGTCACGTTTATTTCAATCAATCAGGGCACAGCAGGTGAAAGCTACATGTATCAATAAGGCACAATGTCAGATCAGTAGACAAATGCCACTTTTGACCAAAGAACCTCTTGTAAGATAAAAATCTTTGACATTTTGGATTGCCAGGGAATCCTCTGGAAATTTCAATTTTGTAGCCAAATTTGTGTACAGAAAACAATTTCTGTACACTCCTGCTGATTAACTATAGCCAATCATAAAAAAAAAAATTATAGCCAAAGTTGTATTATTATAGCATTTGGCTACAATGACAACTAACAGAGGAAGCCCTGGGATTGCAGAACTGTTCAGAATACATACAATCAGTTAAAGGACGTTCTGGATTAATGATGAGTCAACTGAAACAAAGGCTGGGTGCGTCCTGTAAATCCCCCTGAGCTCCACATTTTCTTTCAAGGCCATTTGCTCAAGGTTATCAAATAGACAATGAGCAAACTTTGAAGCCATGCAGTTCTTATTGTGTTGCTCATTCAGACTTCAGGCAAGCTCATTCTTACAGATAGTACCAATGAAAAAAAAAAAAAAGAGGTCACAGATTTTGCATGCATGCTTGATATATTTCAGACAGGCCATTTAAATTTTATAACCTCTGATTTTTTGGTAAAGTACTGTCTTGAAATTTCCAGTTTTACATGCTAACAATTTGAGAACAGCGCAAAATATAAAACAAGGGAAGCAAGATGGGAAGCAAGATGATGTTTTGCAACTTTTTTTCCCCAGATTTCATTTTAATGAAAGATATTTCCCATGGAATTAACAAAAGAAATGCATGATATATATGTAAATAGAGTTTTTACCTCATTAAAGCTCCAACATATTGGGAGCCAAAGTTCAGTATATGGCCACAACCAGGGCTGATGGATATTGTGCAGACAGAATAATGTAAACAGGTCGGTGCTTCATTCTGTCAAGCAACTGCTAATGTGCAAAGCGCCTGCAGCAGTACAGTGGACAATTGCCCTTGTTAGGTGTGGAGTTTGCAATGTCTTCACTGCTTGGTATTTCATGCTCCCACTACTTAAAAGGCAGCTGGAGCTCAGCTAGAAAAATTAGAGCTAATACGGGCTCAATGTGAAAGTTTTTGTTTTTTCTGAGTACAAAGAGTGTCATGGCAAAGAAATCCACTTGTTCTCATGGTGCACTGCCACCAGGGTTAGACTTTACAATCATACCACACTTGGCTATTGTTCTGTCACACACAAGGCCATATATGTGAAACATACACCTTGATGTTCTTCATGTGTATGTTATATGCCGCTAAATAAGCAGGAATGCACATGGCTTGTTAAATAAGCCTGTGATGAGACCCAGTCGTCTGGCAAAATCGGTCAGGCATCTTGTTGTTTACTTGAGGCTTCCCAGCCATTTTTGGCCTTGTCTCAGTACCCCCTGAAAATACAAATGTGCCTGGCTTATCATCTGTATTGCAGAACACATTTTTACACAAAAAGTGACCTCAGATTTGCCACAATAATCATCTATGTGGCAAAGCATTGTAAAATTTGACATTTTGAGGGTTAATTTCTGATGACTTCTGGTCCATTATCATGTAAAATCAATACCGTTATGCAGACACATGGTTTTATCCACATTGGAAATTCATGTTTAATACTAAATAAGAAGCTGGAACAATATTGGCAAGACACCTGTTTAATTCAAACAATTCAGATAAGATGCAGAGTATTTGGTTCATTTGGTGGCTACCTTGTTTGGTCAAATCATGTAGAGATACATGTAATTAGGTCAAGCAATTTTAACAGACTATGTTAAATGTCTCATATTGGCATGGGAAATGAATGAGCAATCTTTGTGAAGCCAGTCTATCTGTCCGGGTGGCCTGGACACTTGCCTTATTTGAAGAAAACTACATTAGCAGAACTTGAGGGTTTTTTTTCAGCAAATACGTGAGTTAGTTGGAAACCAGTATACATGTATCAGGGTTTCATTGTAGCCCATGGAATTTGCAGATTTGTCGCTTTGCTCACTTGCAAACAGGATGTTGTGGATGAACATAAGGTTGCCAGATGGATGTGGTATCTTGTTTGCTAGAATGGGCTTTTAAGATGGAAGCCAGGAAGTCAGTTTGCATGCGAACTGACTTCCTGCATGGCAAAACACAAAATCAGGTTTTATCTTTTTCAGGAACTCTCAGGTACAGTAAAACAGTTCAGAGAGACACCTGTCTCAAGTAGCACTTTTACCCAGTCCCAAATAGGCCCAATTAACACAGGTTTTACTGTATATATGAAGTTTCAGGTCACCAAAACTCAGATTTGACTTACCTGGATAGGCCTTGCAGCATGTGCAGTTGTATTGGTCTTAAATGATAAAACATGATGTGGGTCAAGCTGTGCATTTAAGATCAAATGAAAACAGGAACAATATTCAAAAAGGGACAACTGAAGAAATATATAAGTTGCCATGTGTTTATGATGTCTGAATTTCAAGCACACACAGCAAATATACAATTCCTGTCTTTAACCTTCAAAATGCATCCACACATAAATGCAGAGTTTAACTATGGAAGCCTGAAATTGTGTTTGCTATATGTACACTTCAAGGCCTATACTGCGGTGTACCAGCTGACCTTCAAGAGTGTATGTACATTGCTATACAAGACAGCATAAAGAATGTTTATGGACATCACAGAATTGGCCCTTCTGCTCATGGTCAGAATAATCAACCGAAAAATGAATTTAGAAATTCCTGAAGTGCAATAAATCAGTCATTTGCCTCCACCTGATGATATTAACCCTTTTCTGGTCAGTATAAGACCAAGTTAATAGCTTTTCCTAGCATTTTTGGGGAGCAAAGGGAAGCTATTATCCTGGGTGTGCCACCCTGATAGATCTTATTTACAATTCCAAGTACAAAAAAAAAAAAAAAAGAAGTTCCATTAAGAGGAAATCTACGTAAAACATTAAAGCAGTTGACAATTTACATCTGGGTACTTTTGGGCACTTTGAGCAGGAAAGGGTTAAAGGCTATCATTTGTACTCAACTAACATAAGTGAATCATAAAATTTGGTACTGCAATGTGGACAATTCTCTGTAATGGCCCTTACCATCCACAACCAGAAAGTGATCGCCAAGCATAAGTGTACTCGTCTACATGATACCAAGGGCTTCAGCAGCTGTTTTATGATCTTACCGGTACCTCTCAGTTTCCCAGCAGATTGCATGGAGGACAGAAACTCCTTGCAATTTTACTTTATTAAGTGCTTCTGAAGGAAGAAAAATGCTGATTTTTTTTTCTTCGTCCATGATACACCAAAGGGGGTGAAATAGTCAAGGGGTGACCCTCCTTCACCCCTTGACTATTTCACCCCCTTTGGTGTATCATGGACGAAGAAAAAAAAATCAGCATTTTTCTTCCTTCATAGTTGTATTTAATTACTGATATCCATGTGCTGATAAAACAGCTCAACTGTGCGTGCGGCATCCATTCTATGGCCACCTTCCTGATGACACCAAGGTGACTACACAGGCAAAAACCTGAGCCCAACAAATAGAATTGAAAATATTATGACTTTTTATCCACAAGTTATACCAATAGTTTTGATTAAAAACAAAAAAAGATAAGCCACTTGAGATGTATTACACCTTTAAAAAGGTAGGGTAATGTTTTTTTTCCTTTTTGGGGAATTTTGAGGTACTTCAACCTTTCTTAAATAAGTGGCTGCAACAGTCATATTTGAAGGCACATTCATTTTACTTGTGATGTCATATAGGTTACTCAAGGAGTAAATCAAATTCAAATTGTTTTCATATGCTTCAAACTTACTGTCCACATCTGCCATTCATCATGTTCAATCACTTCTTATATTCTATTTCCATGATATTTTCAAGGAAAAATTGACATACAGAAAATTTAAAAACACCACCAGTGAGGTCCCCTTGTTGAAAAACTGAATATGAACTGATTGGAATGCTAGCCTCCACATTGGGAAGTTGGAGAGCCCAGACTATAATAGATGCTTACCTTGGTCCCTGATGTACATGTAATGATCAACAGGTTGCTATTGCTCCCATTGCATAGGCAAAGCAAAGCACTTCACACATTATCAGATAATTACTGTGACATGATGATTACATTTTTCATGGATTTTCCTTCATATTTCTTTATTCTTAATTCACATGTAATATAGCATTACCAGGGGGATCGTAACATATCCAATATGATCTCTCCTCTCTCCAATGCTGCAATACCTCCATGGGAAAATGGGCTGAGCCAAATATAACACACTGGATATTTTCCTGGACAACTGTAGTAAAAAATAAAAGGTCATATACCACGTCCCTGGTCCTATAAATAAACTTTTGTGTATGAAAGCATACAGCATACCACTTCTGGTGTTTTGGAATATTTTTAGAATATGAAGTATTTATTGTCTCATATTTTGTTTATTGCTAAAAAATGAAATAACCTTTCTTGGGTATAAAATTATCAGTGTTCAATATGGCAGCCAAATTCATATGCATACAATAGTATCCAATCAATATCTGGAAGAGGTAGTATGCAAAATATATGTGATAAACATCAGATGAAGGTTTATATCATACAGATAGAGATAAAGATAGATAGATAGATACATGGATGGAGAGAGAGAGAGAGAGAGAGAGAGAGAGAGAGAGAGAGAGAGAGAGAGAGAGAGAGAGAGAGAGAGAGAGAGAGAGAGAGAGAGAGAGAGAGAGAGAGAGAGAGAGAGAGAGAGAGAGAGAGACAGAGAATTGGATGGAAATTGGCCGAGTTATGGCTGGATGAATCTTTCAAAGGTTCAAATGACGTTGACCTACGACCTTTAGAGGTCACATGTAGGTTTCAAAAATATGCAGTGTTACAAAAGCTACAATTTGAGTACAACATGATAAAAATTGGATAGAAATTGACCAAGTTATGGCTAGAAGAAAGCCACCATCGAAAGTGGCCTTTGACCTTGAAATGACCTCTGACCTTGACATGGCCTCTCCCTGAAGTGAACCTTGATCTTTAAAATGACATTTTGATCTAAAATTGACCTTTGACCTTGACATTTGAGATGGCCTTTGCCTTGCAAAGAAAGAAAGAATTTCTGGGAAAACAGTATGTCTGTGTTGGCACACAGACATAATTATTTCTGAAGACTGAGTAAAAACAATATCTCTTGCAGGGCTAGTGAGACTGGTCAGTCAAGATGATGGCCCTGATAATGGAACAGATCTGCAAATTCTGCAAAGTATTTATGCAACAGAGAAATATTTTAAGATAACCAGTTTCAAAATTGGCTGAAACCTGACTTTTTGTCATGTATTCTGATTGATAGTATGAGGGCCAAGGAACAGTTTTTCATCATACATGTCTAACATTTTTTTCTACTATATCTTCAGATACAAATCTAGCCTCACAGTGCCAAGATAAACTTGAATAATGGATCAGATTTAATGATCCAACCTTTATCAAAGGTATAGCTTTTTTTGTCTGACGATTTTACATGAAGGATAAAACACACAAATATGCAATTTTCCTAACCAAAAAATCAAAGTTTTCACCAACATGTACATTCCACCTGAATGTTCATCTCTGAGGCAAGACCAGTTACAGCGCTTGACAGATTAGTGGGAGATGGTAATGGGGAAAGCCCTGGACAAGTTTATTTGACACAGGGGCATTACAAGACTACCCAGACATGCCACAAAATATCCTTGCCTTATATACATTCAACTCTGCCCACATGGGTGCAGATCCTGGCAACATATTACCGGAAATGATGTCTAGCTGTGAAGACGTTTGGTAAGATGCATTGGATCAATTCTGTTAATGCGAGTTCAAAAACTTGGCGACTGGAATGTGCTTATAGGGTAAAGGCTTCAAATAATTCATTTTTATTTCACTTCTTCTCCCTCCTCTCTAAGGATTCTATTACAGAACAAAGCTGGTTGGATTGCCTTCTGTCACACATTTGCTGGCCTCTGTTGTTGAGTGGTTTTAGTATTTCTCCACTGGCACACCCACCACCTTGGCACTTGCCCAGGCTCCCATTGCTTTAAAGGAAAGAGGGTACGGGCAGAAAAAGTGGGCCACTTTTCACTTCCTGGGTGAGCTCTTTATCTGTGATGTCAGTCCACAATGGTCATGTGTTCATCTCTGTTTGTGAGCCAGACCTGCCAGCCAGGGTATAATATTGGTTGAGGTGCTATCAACTTCTTCATGTTCTTTAGCTGACAAGACATTATATATATGCATATTATGGAAACTGCTTAATTTTCGTGTGTATAAATTTTCACTTTTTTTTTTGTATTTTTGACATTTCACAGAAGTTTTGATTTCATCGTTTTGGACATAATTCCCATTCAAACAATGTTGAAATACTTTTTCACTGTGTTTTTATTTTCATGGTTTTGTGCCATCAGGAAAAAAAGCAAAAATAAGAGTACAGTGAAATTAAGGCAATTTACTGCACATGTGATTAACATACAATTAGCCACCTGGTGGTAGCAACATTTCTCACTCCCTTTAAATAATTAATGATGTGGAATGTTGACTAACTATCAATGAAAACCTGTTTCTCTGCAGGATGGAATGAAACATTCAAGAGTGATGGCAAACACTCTATATGAATAAATTATCATAAATACATGTATGCTGAGTTAAAAAGATGGAACATTTATTTGACATATTGTCCAGAGGTTTTCTCACAAATTGAAAACATGAAGCTTGGTAAATGTGACAACACTTTATCCCCTCCCCCCCCCCCCCCCCGGGGGGGGGGGGCAAATCTGTATCAAATATTAATATATGCTTGTTAATAAAGAGAGCAAAGGTGGCAAAAAGATGAACAGTGGTGGGGTAAAGTTGAACGGTGGCAACATTCAAGTTTACATTAGGGTAATAGGCTCCGAAACATGTTGAGTAGTTGCCCACTGAAGACCCTTTAATTTATTTGGGCTGATACTGCCAATGTCAAAACTTTACAGAGGAACGTGTGCAATATGGACAATAGTAATTCCATATGTAGATAGGTTAGACAGGGACAGGTTAGCTTATGGAGAGTAAAGAGTTCGGACTGCAGAATAGGGTAATGACTACTAGGAAGTGGTTCTGGGCAAAAAGACACAAATACAATAAGAAAACACTGCTGGCTGAGATTAAGTACAGAGGACTCTATGTTACATTCATTCCACTGTCACTATATTTTTACTTTACTGATGGCACCAAACTGTGTAAATATAAACAGAATGAAAAGATATTTCATCAAAGATTGAATAGGGAAATCAGCCCAAAAGAGCGAAGTTTAAGTTTCCGTGAAATACTTGAAGGGCGAAAACTGCAAATATTTGTTCACTTGAAGATTAACACATTGACTGAACACAAGAAGTACATGTGGTTGTTATGCAGGGATCCAACTGGCACTTGTCAAGGTACATGTATATAACAAATTATCAGTCACTGGATCCAATTAGTCATGATTTGTCAAATTGTGCTTTGTAAAGGCCTGTCTATATGATGCATACACGCATGAGTTATGATCTGGTAAGGTACATTGTACACTGGTCTTTGTCATGATTGTGATGATAGTAGCCAACACATGGTCACAAAGTTTGATATCCCATGAATTTGTGAAAAATTGACATATCTTCATCATACTCTGATAAAATATCATGCAATCCTGTAAAGCTGTTCTGGAGAAGCTGAAAACAGCCGGAACACATAAATATTCACCAGAAGAAATATAGAAAAAAATTGCAGCGCACCTGGTGGCCAAAACATGCATCATATGATCCAAGGTGACCATGTATGCAATATAAAATGAATTGGCCAAGTATATATAGTTCTTGAGAAAAAATTTGAATTTGAAATTTAAAATAAATAAATAAATAAATAAATAAAAATTCATAAGTTTTTTCTTAAAGTGGTTGCATCATTATCCCCTTTGTAAAGTCGGCAGTAGACTACCTGGGGAACATAAAAGTACAAAATCAAAATATTGTATGCAACAGTTTGTGAGAAGCTGAAAACACATATATTGGCTAATGTTTGCAAACAGATTTTATGTCGGCAGAACTCTGCTGAAATTAAAAAAAAAAAAAGCTTCAAATTTTATCCAACACACTGTATACCTGGAACTCTTTTCTCTTCAAACTGGACTACATTCATATGCAATAACCCCCTCCCCATCCCCACCCCAAGGTAGCAATTGTGACCTTGGACCATATACCTGTACATTAAAATAAGAACACACACTTGTGTGTTACTCTTACATGTAGATATATGTTCTAATTGGCAAAATGTGTATGTTCCTTGGCCAAACATTTGAATGAATAAGACTGGGCAGGACTGGCCAGTAAATAAGATTATATATTTTTTTTATTTTTTATTTTTTTTTAATAATGATAAAAGGCTATACTTTTAGCAGCTACAATGCTTTTAGTATGGATATGTCTTCGTCATGCTGATGAGTAAAAAACGTCATTGACATCTGAGTTCTTTAGTTTCACAAAATAAATTTGCTTGTCATAGAAAACATGCAAAATGCTGACTCTGCAAACATTCTTATTTTGAATATATATATAGTTCACGTACCAGACATTTCTGTGTGTCTGTCATGTGCTCTGTCTCCAATGACCATAAATTGAATGAGTGCTTTATCATGTTTATGTTTTCAAATTTTTTGGATTAAACTCAATCTGTTCATGCAGACAGTACAAATAATGTTAAATATACCTATACAGTATTTTACCTAGCACAAATTGATTTTTCAACAGAAAATCAAATGTCTCCCTGTGTGCACTTACCAGTCATTGCCCTTACAAATCTTACCAGTCTCTCGTACTTATAATGACAATGACTCACAAATAAGAATTTGGCTATGTGCCCTTGGGAATGGTGTCAAGGTCACCCATCTTTGGACTTGATTGAGCCCTTATGGCAGACTATAATCCTGTGCAACATGAAAGCCCTTGCTGTAAAACTTCTGGAGTTATTTTGTTCACATCAATGTGTTGAAGAATTCACCAATGTGACTTTGTGACCTTGGGAATGGGGTCAAGGTCACCCATCTTCAAACCTGACCTAGATCTTATAGAGAACTATCATCCTGTGCAATATAAAAAAAAAACCTAGCTCAAAAACTTCTCAATTTATCATGCAGAAACCAAATTTACTCATGTGGCTCTGTGACCTTGGGAATGGGGTCAAGATCACCCATCTTTGAACTTGACTGAACCCTTACAGAGGACTATAATCCTGTGCAATATGAAAGCCCTAACTCAAAAACTGTTGAAATTATCACATTCACATTGATGTGTTGGAAGAGGAGAACGGGTACCCAAATGTAGGAGGAGGGCGAGGAGCACAAGCAAACACATTTTGTTCCCCTATGGGTCCAGGGGGAGATATATAATAAAATATGTTATTTTCAAAAACATTTAAGAAGATTTTAGACTTACAGTTTTTTTTTTGTCTTGTTTGTTTCTTTGTAATTTGCTGTGAGGGCAAGGTACATGTATATGTGTTTTTAACTTGCTCTGAGAGACATGACCTATGTGTACTTAACTTGCTCTGAGAGACATGACCTATGTGTACTTAACTTGCTCTGAGAGACATGACCTTGCCCCACCATTTACATTTACATCAGCGAACTCCAATAAAATTATTTTCGAGCTATTTAGTTTCTTTGTGTCACAGGCCTCACTTATACATACAATTCTAAATCAGTCCAAGTCTAAAATCAAAAGACATGAGAACTTTCCAGAAATAATAGAATAAGTTACAAGGAAAGGAAATAAAATAAATTAAACAACCCTTAATATTTAAAACAGGGTATATGAAAATTCATCAGTTGATCTGGCCTTTTCATGATCCTGTGCGGTCACATATGAATCACTGGTATCGTCATGTGTTTCAACACACCTATGCTGAATGTATAACTACCATGTTTCAAATTGTGTTTTCCTGGTGGGTCATGTTGACAGCATATTGCACATTACATGACATTTTTTCTTTGAGTTCAGTCACACCCAAGCAAAAACACATTGCCATGAAGGAAGATACATGTATGCCTTTGCATGATTGTTTACTCATCATGTGCCTTCCCCTTCTGATGACTGTTTTTTGGATGCTACATTGCTACTGCCAGTTTTCCGTGAGGTCATTTCTGCACTGGTAGCCATGGCATTGGCAATGTCCTGCTCACCCTGTGTTGTGGACCTCCTCCTTCTTTTCTTTGGCCCCAGTCGTAGGCATTGGATTGTTGACTAACTTTCCTTTCTTTTGTGGTGTTCATGTGGTTTGGGTTGAGCCCTTGCCAGGTGCTTTGCCAACCCCAAGTCGCCATGATTCAGGATATTTCTGATTTCAAACTGCGGATTCCATGACTCACTCACTATGCACAAAAACAGGTCACAAATGGCAACAGGGCATGCAAAGCTTGACATGTGATTCATGTGGACCAATCAGAGGTTTTGCTGCAATAGTCCCCCCCCCCCCCCAAATGAATGTTCCAGTTGCACTGTGTGGATTGTTTATCAATAAAGCGTGCCGGTGTCAACGAATATTTGGGCCCCCGAACGGATGGGTCCCCGGGCCCATCCATTCGCCGAACAGATGGGCCCCGGGCCCAAATATTCGGGCCCCCGGGGGCCCAACCGTTCTAGAATATTTGGGCCCCTTCCGAATATTTGGGCCCCCTTTCATATTTGATTTTTGTCATACTTCATGAGACATCTTAACTATTGTTGTAACATTGATGATGTTAAAAGTGCAAAACAGCAAAATTGGTCATGTTACAGTGGACTAAAGGTAAAAGGTGCTGGTCACAGTGTTTTGTCAGCTCGGCATGGCAGTAGATTCAATGCAAAATGTAAAAATATAGTCCTGAATCATGTGAATAGCATTATAGTCAATGCGGAATTATGACCAGATGATTCGATCCTAAGTTTCCTTTCTCATAGAAAATGGTAAATTTAACTTTGATGCAAGTATGTTTGGATCTGAGTAGAAGAGTTATAATTGGACCAGTAATTTTCATGAGTAGCTGAGCTAACCTAAACTACATGTACATGTACTTCTGTAAAATAATTATAAATGACTTTTAATTTCCAGTATAGATAGGGGCTGGTGGGCGGTGGCTTTTGATTGCCGAATGTTTGGGCCACTTGACCCCTGCATAGTAATGGGTAGGGGGCCCTTTGGATCCAGAATATTTGGGCCCCCAATTTGTTTGTGTCTTGAAGTAGATTTAAACGGTGAGGCGGGGGGGGGGGCCCTTTGGTTTCAGAATATTTGGGCCCCCCCATTTGTTTGTGTCTTGAAGTGGATATAAATGGGGAGGGGGCCCTTTAGTTCCAGATTATATGGGCCCCCTGTTTGTAAGTAAAAGCCTTGCATTGAATATAAAGGGGGAGGGGGCCCTTTGGTTCCAGAATATTTGGTCCCCTACTTGTATGTAAGTGCCTTGCAGTGGATATTTATGGGGAGGACCCTTTGGTTCCAGAATATTTGGGCCCCCTATTTGTTTGTGTCTTGAAGTAGATTTAAATGGGAAGGGGGGCCCTTTGGTTCCCGAATATTTGGGCCCCCTATTTGTAAGTAAATACCTTGCAGTGAATATAAATGGGGAGGGGGCCCTTTGGTTCCAGAATATTTGGGCCCCCTATTTGTAAGTAAATAACTTGCAGTGAATATAAGTGAGGTGGGGCCTTTGGTTCCCGAATATTTGGCCCCCTGTTTGTAAGTAAATACCTTGCAGTGGATATAAATGGGGAGGGGGCCCTTTGGTTCCCGAATATTTGGGCCCCCTATTTGCAAGTAAATAACCTGCAGTGAATATAAATGAGGTAGTCCCCTTCATATATATAGTTCTCAAGTTTTATAATTGATTATGTCAATGCAATTGGTCTTGTGACATTGCGACGGGGGTAAAGTCACCCTTGTAAATGTTAAGATACATATAAGAGGGGCCAGAGAGTCCCCCTCCATTTATGCATGTAATGTTATACAAGGTGCCTAAAGATTCCAGAGCACAACCTTATATATATATTACAGGTACTCAAATATTTCTTAAGATACCCCCTCCATTTATATGTGATATTAATTTATTATAGAAGGGCCCAAATATTCCAGATCAAAAAGGTGCTCCTCCTTATGTGCAGTGTTTGTTGTTGTTGTTTTGTGTGTAATTTTTCAAGCAGAATTATAGTTAAGTATACAAAGCCCCTCCCCTTTTCATTGTTCTACTGAATGCTGAGAGGGGCTGACTTTACAAGGGTGACTTTCCCCTCCTCGCAATGTCACAAGACCAATTGCATTGACATAATCAATTATAAAACTTCAGAACTATATACATAAAGGGGACTACCTCATTTATATTCACTGCAGGTTATTTACTTACAAATAGGGGGCCCAAATATTCGGGAACCAAAGGGCCCCCTCCCTATTTATATCCAATGCAAGGCTTTTACTTACAAATAGGGGGCCCAAATATTCGGGAACCAAAGGGCCCCCTCCCCATTTATATCCACTGCAAGGTATTTCCTTACAAATAGGGGGCCCAAATATTCGGGAACCAAAGGGCCCCCTCCCCATTTATATTCACTGCCATGCCTTTACTTACAAATAGGGGTCCCAAATATTCTGAAACCAAAGGGCCCCTTCCCCATTTATATCCAATGCAAGGCTTTTACTTACAAATAGGGGGCCCAAATATTCGGGAACCAAAGGGCCCCCTCCCCATTTATATCCAATGCAAGGCTTTTACTTACAAATAGGGGGCCCAAATTTTCGGGAACCAAAGGGCCCCCTCCCCATTTATATTCACTGCCATGCCTTTACTTACAAATAGGGGTCCCAAATATTCTGAAACCAAAGGGCCCTTTCCCCATTTATATCCACTGCAAGGCTTTTACTTACAAATAGGGGGCCCAAATGTTCTGAAACCAATGGGCCCCCTCCCCATTTATATCCACTGCAAGGTATTTACTTACAAATAGGGGGCCCAAATATTCGGGAACTAAAGGGCCCCCTACCCATTTATATTCAATGCAAGGTATTTACTTACAAATAGGGGGCCCAAATATTCTGGAACCAAAGGGCCCCCTCCCCATTTATATCCAATGCAAGGTATTTCCTTACAAATAGGGGGCCCAAATATTCTGGAACCAAAGGGCCCCCTCCCAATTTATATCCACTGCAAGGCTTTTACTTACAAATAGGGGGCCTAAATATTCGGGAACCAAAGGGCCCCCTCCCCATTTATATCCACTGCAAGGTATTTCCTTACAAATAGGGGGCCCAAATATTCGGGAACCAAAGGGCCCCCTCCCCATTTATATTCACTGCCATGCCTTTACTTACAAATAGGGGTCCCAAATATTCTGAAACCAAAGGGCCCCTTCCCCATTTATATCCAATGCAAGGCTTTTACTTACAAATAGGGGGCCCAAATATTCGGGAACCAAAGGGCCCCTTCCCCATTTATATCCAATGCAAGGCTTTTACTTACAAATAGGGGGCCCAAATTTTCGGGAACCAAAGGGCCCCCTCCCCATTTATATTCACTGCCATGCCTTTACTTACAAATAGGGGTCCCAAATATTCTGAAACCAAAGGGCCCTTTCCCCATTTATATCCACTGCAAGGCTTTTACTTACAAATAGGGGGCCCAAATGTTCTGAAACCAATGGGCCCCCTCCCCATTTATATCCACTGCAAGGTATTTACTTACAAATAGGGGGCCCAAATATTCGGGAACTAAAGGGCCCCCTACCCATTTATATTCAATGCAAGGTATTTACTTACAAATAGGGGGCCCAAATATTCTGGAACCAAAGGGCCCCCTCCCCATTTATATCCAATGCAAGGTATTTCCTTACAAATAGGGGGCCCAAATATTCTGGAACCAAAGGGCCCCCTCCCCATTTATATCCACTGCAAGGCTTTTACTTACAAATAGGGGGCCTAAATATTCTGGAACCAAAGGGCCCCCTCCCCATTTATATTCATTGCAAGGTATTTACTTACAAACAGGGGGCCCAAATATTCGGGAACCAAAGGGCCCCCTCCCCATTTATATTCACTGCAGGTTATTTACTTACAAATAGGGGGCCCAAATATTCGGGAACCAAAGGGCCCCCTCCCCATTTATATCCACTGCAAGGTATTTCCTTACAAATAGGGGGCCCAAATATTCGGGAACCAAAGGGCCCCCTCCCCATTTATATTCACTGCCATGCCTTTACTTACAAATAGGGGTCCCAAATATTCTGAAACCAAAGGGCCCCTTCCCCATTTATATCCACTGCAAGGCTTTTACTTACAAATAGGGGGCCCAAATGTTCTGGAACCACAAGGCTCTCTCCCATTTATTTATCCTATGTTTGCACTTGCATGACCTAAATACTCCAAATCTCCAGAAATTCAGATAAAAGGAATCAGGCGAAAATGGAGGCTCCTGAATCTTTACATGTGGGGTAGATTTGTGATAAAATATGGGTTGGACAAATATATATGGAAAAAACCCCACTTTGAATATACTTGGAGGACTGTGAGATAATTCCTACAAGGTATATGCACCCGCATTACATGTAAAATACACAGGTATATACATGTATATATAGGGGCAAATATTAAGCCTTGCAAATGTTTCAATTGTTTGATTTACCTTTATTTTATAAAATCATAAATTCTTTTCGAAATATTTCTTTTAGAGTTTGCGAAATATCATACAGGATGTATATATAGAGTGTACTGGGCCAAAACTAAGTTATTCCAATTTGTATTAGGGGGGCCCAAATGTTCGTAGGGGGGCCCAAACGTTCGGCGAATGAATGGGCCCCCGGGGGCCCATCCGTTCGGGGGGCCCAAATATTCTCTGACACCGGGCGGGAAACTTCAGCTACTTCAGATTCCGCAAATAAATGATTCTCCCTCGTCCTTTTTGTCCCCTCTTCTTTTTTCCCCCTTTTTCAACTGCCAACTTATAACTTGCCTGATGGTAAACCATACTGTAATTAAAATGAACTTGCTCAACTGCATTTGAGCTTTCCCTCAGACTCCAGGCATGTGGGTAATTCGAACCCTGCTTTTTCTTTTTGGAAACTAGAATAAAGTTCTGATAATTCATGATCCATTGCTGTGCATGTACGCTTATATCTGCCAGAAGACACTCTAGTCTGGGGCAGGAATATACTGAGCCTGATTTTTAAAATGTATATGCAGTCTTGTCAAATACAATAATCACATCATAGCATAAATTCATCACAGATTTTCTGGTTTTAAAAGTTCTCTTTTTTTTTTCCAAATGACAAAGTCTTTTGTAAACATTTCTAACTTATAAAAAAAAAAAAAAAAAAAAAACCCACACACTTTAAAATAATTATCCTACACTTTAATTGAAACATTAAAACCAGATAGCAATGACTGTCATGCAAGACACTGTTACCAGGATCATGATGTTGGCTATTGTCCAATGCATTTATGAACAAGCATGTGAACAATGTTTTTACTGTTTGGAGATCCACCTCACTGGTGACACATGGCAGGTCTGTGGCCAGTGTAACATTTTTCCGTATTGGACATTCAGGTCATAGGCACCTTTCGGAAAAATTCGCTCCAAATACTGTTTTCTTTGCTCACTATGCACCAGGGGTTTATCTCCTGAGAACAGAATTTGTCATCACCTGAGATGCACTTTTGAAGTTGGATCATGACCTTCATAGCATCAAAAATAGATACATATTTATTGAAGTAATTAAAACAAAGAAGTTTCGGGCAAGAAAAACAAACTTTTAGACTCTGTGCATATACTGACTACCTTCAGACTGACATGAAACAGTGACTATTTTTTTTTTTTTTCGTAACACTTAGTTTGAATGAGTGAACCACATGTAGCTTCCATTGGCTTGCACGTCAACTTACAAGCTGCAATTTTTCCATTATGGTGGCCTGCAACCTAGACTGTACAATGGATTTAATGGCTTTTGGCTTATTTGCATCACACCAAAATGGCTTCTTCTCTTACTGGGCATGACAAGTTGAAACTTCCAGCAATGTTCTGCTTTACATGTGTGTAAATGGACATTAGTTACTGAGGAGGATCATGTCATATGCAAGCCTAGTAAGCACGAAGGAGGTTACGCACCACTTTATGACTGAATTATCCATCCATTGTTGAACTCTACGTTATTGCCTGAAGACAGTCAATTGCAACAAACTGTACATTAGTGTCATTGAACATGGATGTCATAATTGCACTACTTTCACTAGATGTGCATAACCACATGGCTAAATCATGTCATTATTGGTAACATTAGGGTACACCACTCTGCCTTCCTTTCACTTGCCAACCTTGGAACTGTACGGCACAGCACACTTCTTCCCGTTTTGACAGGCCCTTAATATTATTGCAAGAACTATAGGCCACCCTGTTTGTCTCAAATATTTACTAAAACCCGCCTCGTGACCAGGTTACTGCGTGCATCTCTGGCTACCTCTCATTCGTATGTGCATGTATTCTCCTGTGGTCAGCAACAGAGGCTGGAGTAAAATGAAATGTGGACAACCTTCAGCCTCTATTGGGAAAGGTACACAGGGAACAATGTAATTACACACCACTTTGGGTTGGAAATGGCCGACCAATAGGGCAAGCTAATTTTGCTTATCTCCTAGATGGTAGCATCTGTAACAGTTAGACACCAGGTATGATTACCTGGTGCTGCCATCTGCTGTGTACCTCTCCCATTAGACACGTAGTTATACTCTGGCATTTGCAAAAAAATTTTCTGGATTGACAGACTTCCCCTTTAACATAGGATCAACTTTTTGTATCCAATTTCAGATGACCATGCTACCGGGGATCCGTGCATATAGTTGACAAGCAAGGGTGATGCCAATTAATTTGCTGTGCAACTGACCTGTGCCTGACTTGTACCAATTAAAATACAATATAAGCAATTCATAGTAAGGATGACATGCGAGATATCACGGAAGAGAATCATGGACATTATCATCAACAGGTGACAATAGATGTAACTCTAGCAAAGGTATTGGTCCTTTTGCTCAAAAAATTTCTTTGTTAGATTTTTTCTTTCACTCTCACTTTCTCTTTCTTTCCTTCCTTCTTTCTTTTTCCGTCTTTTAAAGGAGGGGGAGGCCTTGCCCTAATAACAGACTAAAAGACTCTACATATGGTATGTGGTAGAACAGACTGTTATTTCATTCTGTGATATCATGTATATATCAAGCATGCTTACCTTACCCTTCCCCCCTTAAACTCACCAAAACTGGCTGGTGGTCAAATGTTGTCTACTCCAATGTTTTTGATTAATTTCAACAGTAAATAAAAACAATCTGAGAATTTCATATAAGCCCTACATGTACCATAAGAAACATATTTCCGTGGCATGGGTTGGGTGATTATGAAGCACCAAACCCAGACCAAGGAGACCTACTGACTCAGTCTTAACCCTTTCCTGCTCATATCAATCAAAGACGCTCAGATGTAAATTGTTTTCTGCCTTAACGTTTTACTTAAATTCCCCATAATAAGAAAACATTTTTGCTGAGATTTGTATGTAAGACCATTCATGATGGTCAATACCTTTCTGGGCATGGGTTGGGCCTTTTGACTCGGACCAGGAAAGGGTTAAAGTCTCTCTAAATTCATAGGGATGGGGGGGGGATAACTCTCGTCCTTGGATTAAAATGGCATAGGTTGTTAAAAAGCAGTCCTCCTTTTGTAAGGCCCCTTCATACGAGACCACCATCTCTACAGACTCCACTTCTCCATGTATCAATATTATGGTCATGTTCTTGGCACTGCAGAGATATGTTTCGTTGTAAATTTACCTGCAGTTATATTGCCTGTTGTATGTGACCACCTTTCTTGGCAAGAGGGACAGTCACATGAAGCAGGTATTGCTGCATTTTACTTTTTAAAAATATTTTTAACAAATTTAATTTAATTTCTTCATTTTTTAATAATCAAATTGGATTTTAATATTCCAAAAAGTCAGAGCATCTGCCCCCCCCCCCCCCATCCCCCCAAAATAGTGCCATACGAACATTATTTGCATGGGGCTGTCCAGTACAACACAATTTTATAGTGTCACTGTGCAATATGTTATCAAAAGGTTCAGGGCACACTGGGCCTCAACATTCATTTTCAGGGTAGTTACCCTGCAAGGTAAGTAAGCAGCAGGAAGCTCTGGTCGCCCTGCAGAGTGAGGATGGCTGGGGCCTGACAGTGGCCACACACCATGAGGCCAAACTTAGGCTGTTAACAAGACTGCCGTGCCAATTCCCCATTTTGGTTTGTTGTGTAAGATTATGTACGAATGACTTAAATATCAGCTAGCATGGATGTGACCTCACGAGGATTGAAAAATGTCAAGAATGTTTTTGTTAATCAACATTCGCTATGGAATTTGTCAGTCCAATTTTTTTTTTTTTTTTTTTGCCACAGCTTGGCCAACTATAATATGCCCCAAACATGCATGCACAAGATAAAATAAAGATACCATCTGCCTCGAGTGGTCAGACAACTGTTAATGTTGAGGAATAGTTATACCTTTTAAGTAAGTTGATGGTTTGCAGTAACAGCAACAATTAAAATTTTTTTATTTATGTAGGTTGGGCCTTTTTTATGTGCAGTAACAATTCACAAGACAAAGTGAAATATAGAATAAAGAAGAATCTACTTACATCTATGATCAAGCAGGAAATGTTTTGCTTGGTCAGTCGAGTTACTTACAGACAAACAATTATTTAAAGGTACATGTAAAGGCACAGGATGCACTTTATAGCCATTGCTATCAGATGCAGTCCACCCACCTAGTCCTTACCAACCACAAATAACATGGGCAGGCTAGGGCCATTCTCCAATGTCCAAATTTTACGTTACCTTCTACACCAGAGATACGACATGTCAAAGTATTTTCACTTTGAAATTGAACTGCAACATGTATAAAATAATTTTGGTACTTCTTGACATCTCTGATAGCAGTGCTTCGATGCTCCTGAAGTGTGCTTGCATTACCAGTTCTATATACCCACTGCCTTCCTAGTTAATTGGCATCTTGTGAAAATATTGTTTATGGTGTCAAAGCTTTGGTCTCCTGTGAGTGAATAGGTTAAATACACATAGAACATAGATGGCTTTGATATATTGGTCTCAATGTCCGGTTCCTCTTGACCATCTACCTTCCAGCATGGTTTGAGTTGCACTTGCTTAGAAAACATGGTTCTGTGTACAGATCAATTTAATGCCACAGTTGCCTAACAGCAAAATCCACTTTACGGGCTCTTCCATTTACTTTGCCCACCCCATAATTCAATGGAGTAAAAATACCTAAAAACAACAGGACATTCATATTAACCAATGTTAACTGTTGACCTGCTCATTACCAGCCTAGGTTACTGGGCAAGTTAAGCAACACACTTATCCCTTCATCATGATAAGCCTATCTAAACAGGGAATTTTACCTAACCACCTGGAAATAATTTTTCTGGCAACATCTAAATATTTCAACTTCATGCATGTTTTGGAAGTAAGTGAATGACTTCTCTTTAGCCTTTTTGCCCTCTGCCGTTTTCACTTTCTGAGAGAAACACATTTGATTCTGCTTAGTACATGCATGGACCTATTTATAATTCATCAGCACAAGATCCAAGTTCCATACAAAAACAAGTGATCTATAGCTAACATCCTACGGTACATCAGTACAAGATGCAAGTACTGTACATGTACATGTACAACATTAAATGGCTAACATCCTACAGTTTATCATTTCCAGAGACAAGTTCTGTACATGCACAAAGATGCATGAAAATTGATAACAACACAGAGTACTGGTACCAGATATACATGTATCCAACTTCCTAACATTTATAATATTGATATACATGTATCCTGGTTTCACTACATCCATATATGTATGTATATATCACGTTTGGGTTGATTTTAGTGCTATAAAGCATGTGTATAAATATCATAAACTGCATGGCCAGACCACATTGGGCCTTATAATAAAGTCATTAGAAAGTGCTATAATAGGCCTTCTGTTCGGCACATTACCTAGAGCCAAAAGAGTGACTATAACCGGAAGAGTACCTATAACCTGAAGAGTACCTATAACCGCAAGTACCAATATATTATTCACTATTATAGACTAAGCTACTTCCCGGGTAACAATGGCGACGTCTGCTGTCAGCTGAAAACCTGCTGGAACACTTGGCATCTGGTGCAGCACAACTTATTGAAGTAGGCCTTCACAAATATGACATAAACAGATCATAGCATGGTTTGTTGTGGATACGAAGAATATCAACTCACACTGGGTACCATATATATAGCAGAACTTGTTTGCTTTGCACTTGCTCTGTGTATACGGCACCCTGTGCTTGTTGATAGTCTTGGTATCAACAGTAAACCATGGTATAATCTATACATACACACACACACATACACACACACATATATGTATGTATGTATATATATATATATATATATAATATATGTATATATATATTGTCAGGAATTTTGATTATCTTATGTGTATAAACCTTGTTATTCAGTTAGGTGAGGGTTAGTGGTCCAGGCAAGCAGCAGGTCTTGCACAGTAGCTTAGAACAGTTGTATATGATTAGATAGTCATTATGTACAGTGACAGTAGGAGGGCTAACTTCTGAGGGACCCAGTACAGGGCCCAGCACTTGGCACCAGGCCAAGAATGTCCAAGCCCTGAGGCTAGTATTAGAGTAGCAGTAGATAAGAGTAAGCTTAAGTGGTAAGTCAACTTAAAGTGCCCAGTAAGCCCAAGTCACCCCCCAGTTGCTTACAGTAAGACTAAGTCACCCCCCAGTTTGCTTAACAGTTAAGCCTGAGTCACCCCCCAGTTGCTTGCAGTAAGACTAATTCACCCCCCAGTTGCTTTAAGCTAAGTCAGATATCATTTTGGCCAGACTTAAGGTTCTGACCCTATATAAGGCAAGCCCAAGCAGGGGCAGGGATCAGTTGTGAGTTGAGCCACAGACAGACAGGAGTGCAGTGAGCAGAGACCATAGAGTAGCCATTTTGGACAGAAGTATTTTCTGGTGCACATGACAGAAGTTGAAGATCTACACTGAATAAACCCAGTTGCATTGAAGCTTTATTCTCCAGTTGTCAATACCCAACAATTTATACATATATATATATATATATATATATATATATATATATGCCTTCTTAATACGGTAAAATAAGATGAAAATGCAAGACCTCATTTCAGGCATAAATGCATGGTCAAGGGATGGGTAACATCAAGACACAATACAGGCCAAATCTTTATTCACCCTTCAAGTGCCACTCAAAATGACACCCTCAAAAGTGATGAATTGCATGGATTCAGGTCTGACATGCTGGGCTCATACTAGTTCTCAATGTTTCTCCAAGGTTTGTACAGCCTACATTTATCATGGTATTGAATGCGTCCAGGAAAACCATGAAAATTGTAATTTCTTGGACAGTGCTACCTGCACGCCTTTGACATCTCGACACTCTGGTGGTTTGGGTTGGCTTGCAAATTCACTGACAAGTTACTCTGTCAATTTTCATGAAAAATGGGCACTAAAAAATTGCTGAACATCCTACACACCACTACTAGCTGAAAGTAACGTAGTTGTAATGACCAGGGACTGGCATGAGGCACATTTGCCACACTTATTCCCACAAACCACTTGGAAATTCTTGTTATGGATCCATTATCCGTGTCCCTAACGGGCATGAATGTGGCTTTTTCACATATAGTAATCTGCGATTTGAAAAGGTCAAAACTTTTTGAATTGTTGGAAGTGCTGGCAGCAGCATACAACCAGATGGTAAAAAAAACAACATTTGTATAACGAGTGAAAAGATTAAAGGCTGCACGTTATACCCACACAAGCATATCACTGCAAAATTGCCAAAGTGAATTGACCTTATTCTCTTGTGTTGAGCATAAAACCATTATTGGTAGAATTACTTGCCTCGAAAAGTAATTAAAAAAAAAAAAAAAAAGGAAAAAAACAGCCTTTGCGCCTTAAGTGGATGAGACAGGGAAGAGCTACTCCCAGATCTGATTTGTCAATTGGCCAGGAACATATCAGCAAATTGAAATAATGATACCTTGCCATGATATATGCAGCCTGGGATCAGCAAGTACTTGACTACTTACAAATCAAGCCACTTATCAATGAGCTTGAGGGAATGCTTGTCCACACTGTCACTTCCAATACATACCTGCTTGACATTTCCAGCTATACAACATTTCCTGCACTGACAGCCAATGTATCGCTCTCGCTTATTTTTCAATATATTTTTATGCATGTATATATATACCACACATGCTGAAAGAGACTTAATCCACACAGTCTTACTTGTGATCCTCTGGGCACTTGGTTTAAAACAAAATAAACATCTTTTTTACCAATCATATAAAAACATGCCTGTACTTTCGGACCATTACCCACGATCGGGGCAACCATCTCCACTGAGCTCCAACTTTGACGCAGCAGGGCACTTGGCATGTCCACCCAGTACTGCTACTTAATTCATAGCCTGGGTGCCACTTTGGAGTCTGATACAATTATGCCTATTCCGGGGCCAATCACCACCAACAACTGGTAATTTCAAGGTGTTGTATTTACATTTTTAGGTAATGCTCACACTGCAAAAGTCCCATTATATATATTTTACATTAATTTCCTTCAACAAATTAACCTTCAATTAACACTAATCACCGATTCATTTTGGATACTAACTCTTCAAAATATCCCATCGGGACTAGCTAACCCACTTGGACTTGGCCGCCATTTCGAAAATTGTGGATTCTTCACCCAACAGTTTGCAAATAAGCATAGTATTGGGACAATCTTGGGGGATTGATCAATTTTTATTAGTGAAGGGCACCTGAAACTATTTTCTTCTTTTTTTTTTATGTTTCATAAAATTTAATTGGGGTCAGGCCTTTTCATAAGGGTGTAGTCGGGTTACTGGAACCACACATATATTTTGGTTAGGCCTTGAGTAACTTGGACATTTGTTGAAACATGTTTAAAATGGATGTTCTTAAATTTTAAATATTACCTCCATTGACGTCAGTTTAATTTGTTACCTAGGCACAGCCTGAGGCACTTGTATTGGGTAAAAAATCTGATGGGGAAAAGTTGAGTCTTGTTTCCTGTATTATTTTCCAGCCTTTGTGGCATTCAGGGTATCAGTGTAATCCATGGCTCTCTTTCTTGTTTCAAAATCCAGCAAAGTTATAATTCAGGCACATAATGACAAATCTGTTCAAATCAATATATATATTTGATCAACTTCTGTTATATAATGCAACCTATAAAAGAACACATGACAATGACCAAAGGCACAACATCACTTATTAAGCACTTTGCAGTCTCCATACACCAAGTCAACAGCTATCCTGCACTGCCATTCTACTTCTTGATACCAGTAATAAACATTGATAATTAACTCATTCCATACCAGTCCCTGATATTTCTGTATATATACCTAGATTTAAGACAACAATTGCATATTTAAATTCTTCCTGAAAAGAGCTTTCATTCAAGTACCAACATGCCTACAGTCTTAAGTCAGTGGTTCTGGCACTGCCTGGCAAGTCATGCTGCAGCTGCCGCAAGGGCAATTGCAGCATGACTTGCCAGGCAGTTCCAGAAACACTGACTAAGGCCTGTGACCATAGTATGGAATGAGTTAAGTCAAACTGAGAGGCAGACAATATTTAGGACACCAGACATTTTCTAATGATTTTGACTGGAATTAGTTGTAATCTGGTATATAGTTGCAAGGTCTCTTCCTCGTAAGCCTTGAACCTCCAGGTGATCAAAGGCACAAAATATGCATCAACACTAGGATGAAAACAGTGCACACTAAATGAGCAGAAATAAGTTATATTATGGTACATGGTGAAACCTGGCTAATGAGACCATCCCCAGGGGTGACCTAATTAGGGTTTCTCAAGACTGGCAGTCTCTCATTGGAGTAATACATGACATTAAAAGTACTATGTAAAGTATCTTTTGTCTAAAATACAATACAATACAATACAATCTTGGAAAGGTGGTATTTAAAAGGCAGGAAGTCTCTCATCGAGTGGTTAAGAGATCTTAGGATAGGGACCACTCTGCATGACCAAATTAAAGGTCTGGGCACTAGGCCTTAACATGGGAGGGTCAGGAGCCCACCTTGTCAATGTTGGATATACATGCACATACATGTGGTCTCACTCAAATGTCCATCTCCACATTTTATTTTTATTTTTTCTGTCTGTGTGTGTGTGAGTCAGCCACGTGACATGCTCCTGTGTGCTGCAGCAGGTCATCACAGCAGAAAATGCCAGCCATTGTTTAACCCTTAAACTAAAGTACTAATCACTGCTATAGTCGTTTTCTAATTACCGTTAAACATAATAGTTAAAAGATTCAAATTCCTCATGAAGATACCTTTCATTCAAATACCAGCAAAACCTAGGCTAAAGCAAAAAGTAGTCTTAGTCAACAGCTTCCCTCGGGACACTTTGCATTGCACGTGAAAAGTGTCCCAAGGAAAGCTGTTGACTCAATCTTAAATCAGCACTTAAAGGGTTAATATACTCAGGTCTGGGCATCTACAAACTTTTGAAATCTTCATGACAAAATTTTGAACTTGCCCTTGTTTTTTTTCGCCCACATAGTGATATTCATGTGATAGTAAGTGACACATCACAGAAAGTCATGATTGAAAAATCATACACTTTTACTTTGCCCATAATAGAGTTGAAGGGTGTGTATTTTATCTTGTGGTATTTATAAGCATACTTACAGCAATGACTGACAAAAACCAATTGATGTACATATGCCTTTTAAAGGTTGTTTCTACCTTGGGTGCCCTAATTTCCTTCCAGAATTTACAGTGTCATAGATACTTTGTATATATATAATATCCTTTTGACATTTTGCATTTTCCCCCATATTACTTGCTTGTCAAGATAATAATGGATAATGTACTGTTTTCTTCATAAGCATTCAAACATGAAGAATTTGATTTTTTTTTTCCTTTTGTTGTTGTAAACCTTACTGCACACTCACACGCTAAAAAGTTTCTTTTTTTCCTATGTTGCAACTCCATGGTACATGTAATTGCATTTTTACATAAAAGGCAGTTATTCCCACCCTGTTCCATCCTCAGACCACTGTACAGTACAGCGGATGTAAAAAATTCACAGAGGAAAGTGCAGGCAGCATGGCAAATTTACATGTGAAGCACATTGTTTTCTAGTTCATTACTCCTTCCAAACCAGCCCTTGATCATTTCCCATATACCACTTTATGATAAATTCTTCTTCACACAAAGAGCCTTCATTCAAGTGTTAACACATCTTGGTTGAAGTCAGTAGTTTTTGCATTACCTCAACAACAGGGCATGTTAGATATAGTGGTCCTCCCTGCCACAGGACCACCTGAAACACACCTGATATGTGTTGATATTTGGTATAGAATTTGTACCACCCTGACCATTGTGTCAAGGTAATCAAATGCATTCTCAGTACAAGACTAACCTGGATATACTGCCATGCTATTCATTATTTATCCTAAGAAGTAAATTAGTTTGACATTACAAATGATCTTGATACCTTGGCAATTATGTCAAAATGACCCAAACAAAATCCCAATCTAGGTATCACCTGGATAAATAATCCCACCCACATTCATCAAGTTTTGTTTTAAATTTATTTCAGATTTTATTGCACAGAAACAGAATTCACATAAGTAATCCCCTGACATGGAGATAATATGTCAAGTTGTACCATATACAATCCCAACCTAGGTTTTACTTAGCTACATTGTCCTGCCAAGTTTCTTAAACTTTCATCCCTCTCTTTGGGAGTTACTGCATGGAAACCAAAAGAGTTGAAGGAGAACAGCAAGAAGAAGCAGTAGCAGAAGATGAAGCAGAAGAAATGGACACTGAACTAACATGTCTACTCATGGTTCCATGAGGAGAAATGATTCAAGTGAGATTCCTTCAGACAGATAGGGTCTTTCAAAATTGGTCCAATAACGTTCAAATGAAGTATGAGCAAACATCTAGCCATGGAGAGAATACCACACTGGCAGGTCCAAACATTGTTGTTTGAACCAGATAGTCTCTAAACAGAGTCCATAGCATGGAAAAGATAATGTACCTGTACACTGGTCAGGTCTATTAAGCCAAATAATAATACTTCTAACAAAGGACAGTTAACTCTTTCAGTGCCAATCACGGCTACAGTCGATCTACTGAAGTCAGAGTAGTCTGAATTATCATCAGGATCCCATATTCAGATTCCTGGTAAAATGACCTTTCATCCAAGTACCAGTATGCCTTTACTTCCAGAAGGAATATCCCTGGTCAACACCTTTTCTCGGCATGCATTGGGTGCAATGCGCCCAATGGGCCCTGAGAAAAACTGTTGACTCAGTCCAAAATTTGGCACTTAAAGAGTTAAAAGTGGTTGTAGGGAAATTAATATACATGTAGTGCCTAAAGACAGGTGGACATTAATTGCAATGTGGTCTCTTATGAGAAGTGTCACTGCAGGGTAAAACCTGTGTTGAACATAATCACCCCAAGGGATCACTAATTAATGTCCAAAACAGGTGGTCTGCCATCAGAAGTAAATACATACATGTACACTGACAATTACTATGCAAAGTATCTGAATTGGTGTGCTCTTTCAAACAGGGTAGTCTCTTCTAGGAGTGGTCTTAAGATAGGGACATTATGTGACCACATGTACATAGAAACACATACACATACATACATGTATATACCACACACACACAAACATACCATATATAGGCTATCTTTTCCCATGTACATACAGTGAAACCTGTCTTTAAAGGCCATCACTGGGGATGACTGAATTGTGGTCTCTGAATACAGGTTGTCTTCACATAGGAGGTATACAATGCATGTAAAGTACTGAACACAATACTATCTTAAAAAGTTGATTTTTCAAGCCAGGTGTCTCATTTGAATGGGACCACCGTACCTGTAATTTTGATGTTTATTATATCATTTTCATACACATAGTTTTAGGGTATAAAAGCTCAGTCATTTCTGATGTGTTGTTGACAATAAACTGCATCAGGGGTGCATCACACATGCAACATCATCGGCTTGGCTTGAAGTTTAATGCAAACTGCACAAATTATTACCACGGCTCCAGTTCCGAAACTGGAAGTGAAACAGAGTCATTCACTAATTGCATGGTGGCTGCACATGCTGTTACAGTAATGAGCATCCCCCTGGCAAAGGTCTGTTAATTTAACAAGCATAAAGAAGCCTATCGATTGTCACGTAAACAACACAAGTCATTAATGGACCAGGACTAATAACCAGCTATTGTTCTTCTTGATGCACTTCTCATGTTCTTTGTCTGTCGGCAGGTATTCTTAAAGACGACTGAAAATAAAATATCTCCCAAATAATGTTTTACCTGCAAGGCATGTCTGGCTTGGTATTGACTGTAAAAGCACTTGTTTTCTGCCTGACCAATCAGACCTTACTTGCAGCGTGTAAAGTTCAGCTGCATATATGTGAATATTCCATGTTTGCCACGATACACCATGCTTGTAGTTCTCATCACTTCATTTTCAAACTTGACATACAATAACATTTACCAGTTGATCTCCACAACCAAAACTACCCTTGATTTCAGATATCACAAAACAAACAGGTAACTCTGCTTTCACAGTTACATGTAGTGTGGTATACAAGTAGAATTTGAACTAACACACAAAGCAAGCAAAACCCTAAACATATATATAGAAATACAGTAAGGACTACCAGGAAATGGTTCTGAACAAAAAGACACAGATATAAATGTGCATTTATTCAGACACTTAAAGTAACTAAATGTGGATTGATAAATGGTATAGCAATTATTATAATGTAAAAATATACACACACACAACTTCAGACAAGTACCATTTCCCAAGTTCATTTGTTTTGCATCACAGTCAGGCCATGCACCTTGAGACAGGTGACCATACAATATGGTTCATGATCAGGCATGCACATACGCTGACCAATAGAGTTCACAATATTTTAAATAAATGAAAATGTCTCATAAAATCAAAAGCATCTAGATACAGACAAATAACTGGCTTTAATGTTAGGGTAGAAATAACACACATGTCAATGAGAACAACTTTTTGTGTTTGACAGCCGTGTGTGTGCAAGTGAAACACACCTGGTTTTACTTCCGGTTTCAGTTTTGTTTCTCAACCAATTAAGCCAGCATGCAAACATTATGGCCAGTATTTGATTGGAATCGCCCAATATCAATCAAAATGATTGCCTATTATCACACCCTGTAAAAATGTTTGCCTATTATCACACTCTGTAAAAAATGTTTGTCTACTGTTGTGTTGAGATATATGAATGAGTTACCAGGCAGACAGTTTTGTGCTGTGCGCCTCCCACAGCACACCAGGGGCTCGGGTGCATATATACGGTAACCACTTCGGTGACCACATTTTCAGGCAAAAAATAAAAAAAGATAAATAAATAATGATGAGCGCTAAGTGCATTTACTGGAATGATTATGGTAACTAAACAACTCGGGAATTAAGTTTTAACTCATGAACAGTAACTCCTGGGTAATAAGAAATTAGTCAATAACTAATCCACTGAATGCTGAATCAGTTGTTTATTTACCGAAGCAACCCTAAACAACTTTAATCCACATAACCCGAATGAACACATTGATCAATACTACATAAATACACCTTTAATGCATGAATGACAATATCATCAAAGTGAAGATTCACAGAAGATGCCGGGCATAACTCTGTAAGTGCCAAATGCAACTTAAGTCAAACTACTTGAACTGTTCTGAATTACAATAAGGCTACCAGATTCATGTTCCTTGTAAAAAGACATTTCATTCAAGTACCAGCATGCCTGTAGTGACATGGAGGATTTAGGGTTTGGGTCAACAGCTTTCCTTGACACACTTTGGGCACATCGTGTCCAAAGTGCAGCAAAGAAAGCTGTTGACTCAATCCCAATTGTGGCACTGAAAGAGTTAAGTTGCACAGACTCTGCATTTCAAGTCTGCATAGATCTTGTCAAGATTTTTAATGAGGTTGGATCAATTATCTGGGATCAAAGCTAAACTGTCCACCATACTCTTTACCGATGCATACTTCACTGCATCTCCCTTGTGGCCATACAGTCATATATTTCTTATGGATCCATCACTGGAAAGAGTCTGTTCACAAGGCACAGGACAGGTTGCCTTGAAAAAGATCAATATGACACTGTTGTCCAAAAAAAATAAGGAGGATCTGATACAGATACTTTGATGTGTGTGTACATACATACACACACACACACATATGCATGCAGTAGGTTTGCTGGTGCACATAAGCCTGCATGGACTGCTTGCTTAATGTAACCTTGATGGTCTTGATGGAATACTTAAAATTTCTCATTTCTAAAGACATGGTCACTAGTCTTGTGACAAGATTCTAAATTTCACTATCCTACTCATTGAACATGTTCAAAACCACATAAAAAATACATATACAGTGGTACCTGCTGTATGTGGCCACCCCTTCAGCCAAGAAAAAGTGGCCACATACAGCAGGTGATCTGTCACCACAGGTAAATTTTACAAAGAATTGTTGACTCTTATGTCCCAGGCTAGTGACCACAAAAAGTAATGCGGCTGCTTACCGCAGTGGTTGCATACAGCAGGTACCACTGTAGTTTAATACTTGAATGGTCGGGGGGGGGGGGGGGGAGGAGGAAATTACTGCATCAGATGAAAACCAGGTACGTTTTATTGTTTAATGGCTACTTAGAGGGGCAAGAATTAAGGCATCAGATATACAAAGTAAATTTGAATAAATTATTGCATACCTTCTGGGGCCAGAATCATTGCAAAAGATGTAAAGCACCTAGCATTACAACTTGTGGTTTACAACTTTTCATGGCTTCTGGGGGCAATAAGTAATACATCAGATGTAATCTCACTGTCCTTTTCATCTGCCTTTAAGTTCTGCATATTGCTTTTTTACATGCGCACCTTGAACAAATGATCCCTTTACTAAATAGATTCCATACACATTGACACTAATCTCCTGTTGCAATAGATCTTATGCTCGCGACACAGCGCATGCGCCAAATTTTTTGACGCGCAGTGCATTGTGGACTTATTTGTAGTATGCAAGCCGTTATGGCGATACCTGTGTCGACTATGAAATTACACATGTAGCCATGAGAAGTTTAATTTGTTATTTGGCTGTGTGCTTTTCAACTTATTCCTGCGGCAAACAACGTAAATTTTATCCCTTGCCAACAAATAAAAACTGGGAAAACAATGGATAAGAAGAATTCCTGGCCTGGAAAGGACTGAAAATTGTGTAAATTCGTGCCCATGACCTCATCATACAACGTTTGCCGTGTAACTTTGAATGATGACATTTGCACATTGCGATCAGTCTATACAGTTTAGTTTAAATATATCCATTCCAACTGGGTAACCCTGTCATCTGAATCATATTCCTTTAGGAACCAAATCGTATTGTGTGTTTTGCAACCAACGTGTACACACTATGGCCAATGATAAAAGAATAGATAGATAGATAGATAGATAGATAGATAGATAGATAGATAGATAGATAGATAGATAGATAGATAGATAGATAGATAGATAGATTGATAGGTTAGTAGTTAAACGAGCGAAAGAACGAAAGAAAGAAAGAAAGAAAGAAAGAAAGAAAGAAAGAAAGAAAGAAAGACAGAAAGAAAGAAAGAAAGAAAGATTACGCTCCCTAAAATTACAAATTTTCCTTCCTTTATTACTGATTTTTCAAAGATAAATACAGGTTGTTTTTCGAGCAAAGTTGTTTCAAAACTAAGGTATTCTTCTACAAACTTTGATTTCGGAATAATCCGGGTCAGATATGAAAATAGGAAATGTTCAACTTTCATTACGCAATGTCATACATGAAAACCGGGACGTGTTCATCTGTAGCAGAAATTAATCAGATTGATAAGCTGAGATTTTGCTCTTCCACCTTTGTCATATTCAGCTCGACAACCCATGTTATTAGTCATCTAGAAGTAATGTTGAACAATCCTGGATAGATGCATATGTTTAAACCTATGAGGTGAGTTTTCTTAATCATAACCGAAAAAATATTCATTTTAACGTTTAAAACTACAGATATTTTTACCATGCGCTCCTCAACTAACAACCCGTGTGTTGTTTCTTGGCGTGTTGTTTTCACAAGTAGTTTTTTTAAAGCAACCAGTACTTGTGCTAATCTCGTAAACTCTTTCATAGCTTAAGCACCGGGTGATTAATTTTGTGCAAACATCATTAACACAAAGAAAGGCCAAGTACTTAACACGTACTAATGGTTTCAGAAAGCACACTTTGAAGACTCAGGAGCCAAATTCCATATCCCTAAATATGACATTTGGCTATGTTCGATGTGTCCACGAGTTTGCGGTTTCCCCTTATTGAAAGATCATTGGAACCCGCGCTCAACCAGATGGATGCGGTCTCTCTGTTGCATTTTTATGTTCATTTTGTCCAGGGATTATTTCTCACTGAAA